>CM027119.1:67428078-67807873 GCA_015476505.1 Urochloa ruziziensis | reverse complement strand
ACGCACTGCCGTGGCAGCGCATGGGATGCCGCGCGCCGGCTGTACGTCTGGTGGGATCGGAGGAGAGGGAGACTGACTGACACGGCGCGATGATGCGGGACGACGGGGACAGGTCGATGGGTGGGGGCGCGGCGTGGCGCCGACCGGCCGCGGCCGGCCGACATTCCTTTCCCGAGTCCCCAACCAACGGATCGGATCGGATCCATGGAATCGGATGCCTTCTCGTCTTTTCACAATCACCACGCCCCGGCCCTCTTTCTCCGATCGATCGATCCCCGCCGGCCTCCACACGCCACGAATAAGATTAGCTCCACACGCTGATCGATCTGCTACTAGCTGCTACTTGCAGAGCTGCGTGCATATGCGCAGTGCTGCCGCGGGAAGTAGCATTGTTTTCTTCTTTTAAGGCCATGCCATGCTGCTGTTAGTGTTAGGCTAATCTGATCTTCAATTGATGATAGATCTCTTTGATCTCGAAACCCGTGGAATGGTTGTGCTATACTATGTTGCTTATCCTTCAATTAAGTGTAGCCACAGCTTCCAGATCTCACTTGGTTATATATGTATATATATGTTCTTGTCCAATCTAATAAGGATATGATGATGCACCTGGCCCGCCGCTCGCGGTATCGTCGGGCATCGCTATGGTTTGGTGGTGAGCTCAATCGATCTTCAGAGACCGACCGATACATATCTCTGAACTGAAGTAAAGAAGGCCGGGATTGATTTGCCTCCAAAAATATTAATTGTGTGTGAAATGAATTAGCAAGGATGGCACATCTACCGCGACCAACTTTTGGTCATATCGAGTCAAGCAACTTGCGTCTATGTATATATATATGACCTGGGAACGACAGCTAAAGGACAAGGCCAACCTTTCTTAATCCGAGAGGCCACTCACCTAATTACAAAAGGCACTTTCCTCTTTTTCTATTTTTGTTTGCGTTCCATCAGACATTACATTTAGCCATCATGATCATACGAGGGGTGGAATTAACGGTTGATATCACACAAACTAGTAAAATGGCCCGCGCAAATTGCGCGGGTAGCTAGTTTTTTATATTGACATTTGGGCTTTTCTTTACATGAAAATAATTTTATTCCTAACATCATGTTTTATTTTTTATTATTATTTTGTTAAAATATCCTTCAGTCTTCTGTTTCGCAATCTAACGCGTGTTGTACTTTCTTTCGATCTGGTAGATAGATCATTTTTACCTGCATGCACAGAAGTAGATCTGAGAAATTTGGCCAGACCCGAGCTTGTTGTGATTTAGACCGCCAATAGTTGTTGTGGGACTGTGCTTGGTTACAGCAAACCAATCATAAAAAAAATTAGGTTGGCCTGAGCCCACCTAGTCAATTTATTTTTTAGCTAGAAATAATAGGAAGTCGGAGCCCATCCCAGGCCCGGCCTGATCTTAGCCCGAAAAATAGACTCGACAATGCCCATAGGATAGTTGTTGCACAAACCTCTAGTCCGAAATAAACCATACATTTTCTTGGCACGACACGAACCACAAAAATGCTTGGGTCTACATGGATGGGTCCAAAAACGCATACGTGCATGTCATTTTTCACTTGACCTTTGGGTCACCATTGCCTATGCTATATTTTTTATTAGTATTATAACAGAATAAACCAAGAACTTAGACATAAATGAAATATATTACTAAATTAATTTTCTCATTCAAAAGTTGCTCTTCTCATTGGCACACGCTAGATTTATATTAGTATTATATCGAGAACTTTTAGATCCAGTCTTGGCCCGTCAGGTTTTGGTCGGCCAGTGACCTTTTGTTGGACAGGCTTAGACAGAGCAAATAAAGCCCGATTTTATTTTCTTGGCCTAAGCTATTGTGAGATCAAAATAAACGAAGAACTCAAACAATAATGAAGCATATTATTAGATCAATTTTCTGGTCCATGAGTTGCTCTTATCTTTTACAGCTTGTGTGTCGGATTTTCTTTTTTAAAACACAATTTTGATCAGTATTCTCCCTTAGGCTTATGTTAGAGTGTTGGACCTCGTCGTTAGAGTGTTGATGACCCTAGCTAGACTTATGTGTTCGTCCTCTCTCTATGACTACATGACATTACAGTTAGACCCTTTTCTAGTGGTGCTCATAGGAATGATCAAATTATGTTGCATCATGCTATATTTGCCATGTGTACTTGCTATTTAGAAACAATATCCAAACAAAAGGGTGACATGTAGCTTAACACATATTCTAATGTTGGTTGCCTTGCATAGTTAAAATCTCTTTTAGAATCAGGTTGGATGTGCTTGCTTTCTTGCCTAATTGACGTGTTACTTCGGCTATAATCCAACTTGTCGAGTCCCACAAACTGCTGATGTTTACAATAGATGTCATAAACGTCATTATAAGATAATCTGCACAACAGTGCTTTTGACAGTCCAGTCAGTGGTCGAGCCACACTACCATGGTGTGGATGAACGGGCTACCGGACGAAGTGAAATTATTTGATCATATCAAGGTGCTATATTAGAATTCATTGTTGCTTATAAACCTCTAGTTCCACAGCTCGCGCCATTGAAGCAAGGTACATCGTTCTAGGATTTTTGTTTTTTGGCATACCAAGATGTGTGATGGGATCACAAAATCATGCAGTGAATCATTGATGCATGGTTATCAGATCGGCCAGGTATATGAGACGATATAATGTCGAGAGTTGCATATGTGTCGGTCCGCTGAAGGCGATGCCACCCGATGTATATATTTAAATTATGTTTTTAAATTGAATTATTATAATTGCATTTGGTAATATGGTGTCGACCATTAGATGATGATTTATATATTTATTAGTTGTATTAGATATGGACCCTTTAGATCATTTTAGACTGTTAAAAGATCTTCATAATATTCTTTCCTTAATAAAAACAAATTATTAATGTTGACCTCTATCATGCCTCGTCCTTGCTTCGTTGTTGCTAGCTACCACTATGTTCTTATCCTCCTTTGCTCGGTTGCCAAGGGTTACAAATTTTCTTCTACACTCCCCTTTAAGCTTCCTTCCCCCAAAGTGGATCGAGGCATGCAGAATTACTTGTTACTGGTGAGTGTGTGCAATTCAGGTATGAGCGATCTCGACAATCCTATTGAGAGGGTGAGTGATCCTGGAGAGAGGGGTGGTGATGATTAGTACATTGCTTTAGTTAGTTATGGGGTTAATTTGTAGATGAAAGTCACACTTTTACGATAATTGAGGGATTAAAAATACACATTTTCCTATTTAGTTGTATTTACTATGAATTCTTTTGATTACTATTCACTATAAACTCTTCTGATTATCTCTTCTTTTATTGATCAAATTAACATGAGAATAGTTAAACCCTCTAAATATTTTGGGTTCTTTTAATATTATTGTAATAAGATAATGATGAGTTCTTATCCAGATTATTTGAGGGATGCATGCCAGAGAAAATTGACACGTCCATTTTCTTTACATGACCAGAAACGGATGTCGTCTCTCCTTTTTTTAAAAGACTTTTTCACTTAGCCCAAATCTTATTTATGAAAATATAGTCCGAGTCATGTTTATGAGAATTGGAGTCCAACTCCGATAGGAAACAGGAGTATGCCTTTTTACGTTACAATAATTGTGGACTCCAAAATTGACAAAGAATTACTGATTTTTTAATTTATGTGGATTCTTTAGAAAAATATAAACCGTTAGATCTTCATAAAATCCAACGGTTTATATCCTTCTCTTTTTTAGATTAACGTGAGAATTTCTAGGCTCTCTCGGCGAACGTGGTGGCTCCTTTTGCTTCTGCTTTATTAATATAATAGATACTCACACTAGCATATGTGCATGTTTTGTTAATTAGTGATGTGTAGAAATGCATGGAAGATAATACATATATATCTTTGTACTGGAATTCCTGAGTCGATCTGCTGGGGCGCACATTACGTGATTATATTCCCTGACATATACTTTGGCAACCTAAAGCTTCCATGCCCACTCAGTTCCTTCTCCATGAATAAAGTCCAGCTATACGTGACGCATGTATCAATGATAGAAAGTGCAAAGAGACAAGAACGGAATGCTTAACCAAAACACACACAGCTCGATGCTGCAAGTGCAACCCCTACTACCCATAATTGGCAGACAGGGCATCCTTCTCCAGGAAGCAAAGCCACAGACAGCAGTCAAAATCGTCACAATCCCAGAGGGGCCAGGGGCCCGGCCTCTCATCCTCCGTCTGTCTGGAGCCTGAGCATAGTGAGCACTACTCCTAGAACACTGCACACCATGCTAGCCATCTATGTGACGATCTTGCACTATACTTAACAGTAATCAACCACTCTCTACAGCTCCTACACATGAAGAACAAGCTAGACACATGCATATGCTTCTCCTCCCTCTCCCCAATTTCAATTCATAACCGAATTTGCCCATCCTGCTGCTCATATAGATCTGGTGCCCACTGCGTATAGTGGCCCTAGTTTTTTTTATTTTTATTTCTGCCCAGTCATTTCTAGGGCATCTTTGTTCCATCATTAGGCCATGGAGTTGGCATTCCATGTGAGGCATGCGAGCATCCAATTATATATGTAATGTGTGTGGCTTGCATGAGGAGCAGCGTAGGGATGCGTGTGAGATTCTTTGGCAGCAAGAACCAATCCCTTTGTTGGGGCCACCAATTCTTAACATTTTTCCCCCTTGCAAGATGAGGATGACGCATCACGTACCTCCCCTTTAGAATGAAGCTGATCTTGCATTGTGTCAAGTGTAGATTTATTTGGCTGCCCTCTAACAAGCGTACTGTTGCAACTAAAAATCGTTAAGAATGTTTTGTGTGACCCATTTCCCACGCTATTCTAAGGGCAGTCCTAGATGAAAGCGAAAATTAATAAACTGTTGTTAGCGTGACATGTAAAGCTGCCCGCACTAATTTGATGTGTATATATTTCTACAGTTAGACCCATTCAAATCAACCTTGACTGCTATACCCGTTCGATGAATCGTGTATATATAAAAGAACTTATAGAATGGGATTGAACAACGCGGATATATTTTTCACCTGGTTTCTAGGAGGTGTATACGCTAA
This sequence comes from Urochloa ruziziensis, assembly GCA_015476505.1. Lineage (NCBI taxonomy): Eukaryota > Viridiplantae > Streptophyta > Magnoliopsida > Poales > Poaceae > Urochloa > Urochloa ruziziensis. Next base: position 67,802,796 of record CM027119.1, on the reverse strand, counting down.
CCAATAATCTATTCAGAGTTAATCTGTTAAGGAAAAATAATTCAATAGCACTGCTCATTATGCTCGGAATAAACTCACTACTGCTCTATAATTCTACACGGACATGTTCTTCAATAGTATTCTATGAGGAGAGAATAAGATAGAATAGCTAGAACAAGCTCGCTGGGGCTGGAAAACATATAATTAAACAGAACTGACCGGTGAACAAGAACACCACATCATTATGGGCAAGTTATATATATAATCAATCCAGGAAGAAGATGCATATATATTCATATATTTAAAACTAATGTGACCCGGCCCAGCATTGGTCCAAAGGGCACCATCTAGTATATGTTAAACTAAACCCTTTCAAAATCACACCCAATCTCGATCAGGTGATGGCACGGCCCCAGAACTGATTGCGATCGGTTTCCAAAACAAACACTTGCACATCCCACCGAAAGACAACAATGGGGAGCAAACAAACATTCCCCTCACCCTCGCTCGCCCGCCGAGGCCCGGCGGAACAGCAAGAAAACAAAGCACAAGTGACCGACATTCCCCTAGGAACCCGTGCCGGTCTCTCCACCGTAGCGGGCTTAAAGAAACGGCGTCCGTACGCGCAGGCAATTTGTGCGCAAGCGCGGGCTAAACAATGTGATCCGCACAGCGCATCCCGGCCGTAAACAAATGGCACGCGTATGGACTATGGAGGCGCCCCCTGCTAAGCTCCTCTCTCTCATGCACTCTCTCGGCATGTGTCCGCGTACCTAATCTTAGCTGCAGTATTTTGGCTGTCGACTGGTAGTACTCGCTACCGGCTTTGTATACTCCGTATTTGCTTCTCACAGCGAATGCACACTGCCCAAGCTCTGATCTAATCTCTTCTCTCCTTGCCACTGCCAGAAGAGAGAGAGAGAGAATTGTTTTCATTTCGAGTTGGATTGGAACGTTAGGAGAGAGAGATTGAATAATAAGGAAAGGGTTTTATTTAATGGCTTGATTAGAGAATGTTTTGTAGGATTTGTGTGCAGGGGGTGGTTGCGAGGAAGATCCACCTGTGTTCTTCTCCCACACGCCATTGTTAATTTAGTCTCGATCGGCATGCTACCCCGGGCTCCTCCATTCCCATGTCCGCCGTGGATAGAGAGGGGCGGTCCTATTGTATAATCTCCTAGCCTATGTGATGCGTTAGGCAGGCTGCACTGACATTCCTTGGGTCCCACAGTGACAGCGTTCTCTCCGAGTCCGATCCTCTGATCTCTCTCTCCTTGTGGCCAATGGTCGGCCATGCGTCGGTGCCAGCTGGTCCTCGGCATGGTGTGCATCGAGCAATTTGTGAGTCAATTTCCAGTATATATGGCTTTACTACTACCAAGCAGAAAAATCATTCACCGAATGAAGATCGTTATGATGTCCACACTCTTGTGATTCCACATCAACATTCGCACTATTTGTTTGGGATTATCGCATCCCAGCCCAGCGGATTATTCTTCTCACAGAATACTTTTGAATCAGCCTAGCTAACGGATTATTTTTCTCTCAGACTTTTCAGCCCAGCGAAAACAGGGTGATTGTTGTCTGCCAATCGATTGATGACCAATTCATCAAGAAAATTAAAGCATGATTGTTACTGCAGGCAGGTGAGTGACGGCATATTTGGTTATTCGGTGGTTATTCTAGATGTTCCAGCGTTATGCAAGCAGGCCATGTCTACGGGAGGGTGAAGCTTTCAGGGACGAAATTATATATTGCATGAACCGACATTTCACTTCAAAGATGGACAGTAGCTACTTCATCACGAGACATGACATTATATTGTTTTGACACTTATTAGGACTGCTGCTGTTAGTCTTTCGTTTTATTTACCTAAACCCTCCAAAATTAACCGAACAATGAGTTCCACGTGAAATGTGACGTTGTTTTCGCAGTAAGTTTAGCTGCTGTTAATATTTCGTTTTACCTACCTAAAGTTCAGAGTTTACCTCGTCATGTGATTCTAAGGACACCCTACCAAATTGACGTGAGGTTGCTTCACTTATAGGATATAAGATGCAAATACACATGGTGAACTCTCAGTCATTTTCTTACTACAAACAAGATGCAAATACACTCAAGCACGCCTGGAAATAAACACTCGCGGTCACAATCTTTTTTCACTTTTCATAAAAAAACACATTGATTTCTCACTTAAAGTGATTGCGAGGTAAAAGTGTGCACCAGGGATTGAACCTTCTTGTTAGTTAGCACACCAAGAGGAGGTTCCCGAGCCTCACGAGACTGAACTATATATATTTGGAATAAAGAAGTTTTATTTCGATTTGTTTAAAATTGCATCTTGCTATGTAACTCTTTTCATTATGCACACACAAGTACCTAGCAGTTTCAACCTATTAAAAATGCTAGATCCATTCACAAATAATAACCGTTTTGGCATTCTGCTAATTAACTTTTGAACACCTTAGTAGTAGTATTCTCTTTAGTATTTTATTTGTAAATATATAAATAATATAACACGCTTCTAAACAAGTTGACGTCCAAATGTGACATGTATTTGTGACTAGAGGAAGTATGATGCAGATATTTACTGATTTAATTCTTGCCAAAATGAGTTTTTTTAGTTTAACAAGTCAGGTATAAATTAAAGAAGATCCATAAATATATCAGTTAGATAAAAATCACGTTGTTTTTATATAATCATTATCGATCAGCTAGAACACAAAAATGGCTTCTCGAGCAATAATTAACTGGCATGCATGAAAATAATGTCCCTAATACATACAAACATCCACAACAGTTAGTCAATAATTTGCAGTGATGCATAGCAGCATCGTACAACACACATAGTGTGTGCCTGCATACATACAAATTTATAGTGGACCATACAACAAGAGCTTGTGAGAAATTTGCAACAGAAACAATTACCAAAACCAAACTCCATGAAGTATCACAATCTAGTGTCTTATATACTGGTACTTGTGGCCGCTCCATTCCATTATTTCCATCCATATATGTGTTTAGAACAACATAGCTAGCTTGTCTCTGTATAATGCTACCTCTCCACAAGCAATGCATTTCTTCTGCTTTGAGAGGTTCCCTGGACCAATCAACATGTGCCCCAACTCCCAACTCAGAGAGAGAGAGAGATTCCAAGGAAACAAGCATGCTGGCAGGGGCGGGCTAGGGGCAAAGGTTCCTCTGTGATGTGAGAGTGAGAGCAAGAGGGGTGGATGAGAGAGAGAATAGAAGAGGGAAGCTAGGGCATGCATGTGTGGTCCGTCCCATGCACTGGTCCATTCTGGCCGCAGCACTTTGGGAGGTGGGGGGTGATCTCCGGCGCTGGGGCAGCGGTGTTGAAAATCACTAGACACGTACATGCTGTTGATCCCCCACACGATACTGTGCTCACTAGAAGAGAATGAGCCATCCGCGGCCTCCATAAACAGCGGTCATTTTTGGACCCGATACTAATGAAGCTTTAGCACCGGGTCTAATAGCTAGGAGCCTGAAAGACAAGATAGAGAGGAGGTAGGAAGGTTTTAGCACCGGATGGAGGCAAAACCTGGTGCTAAAACCTATCCATTAACACCGGGTGCAACCACCAACCGGTGCTAATATATTAGCACCGGTTGATTAGTGCACCCGGTGTTGATGGATGGACTTTAGCACCGGGTTTTGCCTCCACCCGGTGCTAAAGCGGGGAACGAGGAGGCAGGCCGAAGGGGCACCGAGCAGCCCCTTCTTTTAACTAGCTTCTTCTCTCTTCTCTTCTTAGCCTTATCTCCTTTTCTTTTCTCTCTTCTCCTCACTTCTCTCATCTCGATCTCTTGCAGTCAGGGGCGCAGGCCGCCAGCGGGCGGACGCGCGCAGGGGGGCGGCGGCCGGCGGGCGCGCGCAGGCCGCGACGGGTCGGTGGGCGGAGGCCGCAGGCGCAGGGGCGCAGGCCGCAGGCGCGCAGGGGCTGGAGGCCGGCGGGCGGGATGCGCGGGCAGCCGCACGCGCGCAGAGGCCAGTGGCTAGCTGGCGGGCTGCACGCGTGTCAGGCCGTGGCAGGCATGCAGCGCAGGGGCCGGTGGCCAGCGGGCGAGCTGCGCGCGGCCGCGCGCGCGTGGCAGGCCGACGGTGTTCCGACCCCGGTGGCCAGTGAGTCAGTTTTAGTTGAAATTGTTCCAATTTTGTGAGTCAATCTTGTATGATTGTTGTAAAATTTGTAAATCATGGATGTTGTAACTTTGGATTTGATGTTATAATATGAGTGAGTCAATCATTGTTTCTCTTTCTCTTTTCTGTTCTTGATTCAAGCGAGTTCTTGATGAAGAAGAGAGAAAATAATATGCGATGGGGAAGAAACAAGAGGAGCAAGAAAGAATGAGGAGCAGAAAAACGATTTAAATTTTTTTAGCGCGCAAAACTATTTGCACCGGGCCATGTTCTCACCCGGTGCTAAAGTAAACCTTTAGCACCGGGTATTTGACCCGGTGCTAAAAGGGTATCTCTTTAGCACCGAAAGATTAGCACCGGTTGGGAAACCGGTGCTGTAGGGGGTTTCCCAACCGGTGCAGATGCCTCTTACTCTACTAGTGGCTGCCACTGACTGTCTGTTGGGTGCTGGCCATGGTCTATGGCTCTCCATGCCGGCCGGCCTCTCCATGGATGTGGATGGACGAGTGGGCCAGCGGCTGGAGGAGGGGCCATGGTCCACTGCCCTGTCAAAAAAATCAACTCACTATCTTGCTCGTTGACAGGAGAGAGAAAGAGGAGAGAGATGCGTCATCATGGCTAATGAGAATTATTAGGGCCTTGACCATGATGGCTTTGTGGAGAGGAACTAATCCACATGCAGCCCCTTATGCGGGGCATCATGATATGGCATGGCATGCAGTGCTCAGCCTCAGCTGGGACGATTAGTCCATGGATTGGACTGTTGGAGCATGATTAGCACTGACATTGTACAACCTTGACACCTCAACCTAATCAATTATTAATAATTAATCAATCAGCTAGCAGCTATCTAGGCATACTGTGCTGTGCTATATATGCCAGGAATAGACAATCTTTTCCTGCTGGAAGATCCCCTTTCTTAGCAGCTCAGAAATTTGTTTGGGGGCAGCTATATAGTCATATAGATATTCAATTAGTAACATGCATGCATCATATATATGGTCGGTTCCAAATGAAAACATTGAGAAGCATGTTGAGTAACTCAAAAGAAACAAGCTTTCACTGCCTTTTGGCTGTTGACACATTGTGTTGCGCCCTGGAATCTAGCCACCGGCTCTCTACTATCCGTCAATTGTTACCACCACTCAATAATTTCGTTGATCAATTTGCTGTAGGCGTGACGCATGCATTGGGTGCGACTAAGTGTTTGAAAAAATCATCATTTTTTTATCATTATACATATCCTTGTCCTTTAATTAGATCGATCAGATCTCAACAATTTAACCGGTAATTGATTAGTTCGATGTTGATAAAGAGAAATGCGTACTTTGCCTATGTACAAAACCATTTGAGTGGATCAAGAGTATGTACAAAACCATGTAATGCAATTCTGTCAAACCAATGTTGTAATAGGACCCAGCTGAAAAACAGTCGGTAAACAATAAAAGTAGAATAAGAACATTGTTTTTAGGGTACTATTAAAGTACTGCTTTACTTGTAATAATCTTAATAATTTGCAATATTACTAGGTCACGGTCTTTGCTTTTTTTTTAAAAAAAAATAGGTTGGTTGGTCACAGGGGTAGACTAGAGAGGAGACCTATGCCCTCAATTTGTTTTATTTTTTAACTGAAATGTTTCTTTGATTTAAAAACTCAATTGGAAACATTTTCTTCCTCATGCTGCTTGAAACCCTCTTCTCCCTCATGATTTCAAACTTCGTCATCAGCTTGGGAAGCTCTTAATTCGTTTTTTTTTTGACAGCGTAAATAAGAAAGAGGTGTGAATGAAGATTAGGGGGGTAAAGATGGTCTTTTCAGGCTCCTCCTCCTCTCTTCTCCTATCTCCAGTGTCCTAACGGCCAAACAGTAGTATTTCCATGGTGGCCGCAGCATCGTCATGGAGCTCGAGATAGTAACTAGTAGTATTCACTACAAGAAAACGGGGCATCCGTCCCGGTTGGAAAGCCGGGTTTAGTACCGGTTTCCCAACCGGTACTAAAAAATCGAGACTAAATGAACATGCAATTTAGTACCGGCTGAGATCAACAACCGGTACTAAATAAATCAACGCGTAAAAAAAATAGCATGCTTCCCCGTCCTCATCCCTTTCTCTCTCCACTCCTTTTCCTTCCCGCCTTTTTTCCTCTCCCAGTTCTTTCTCTCAGTTCTTCAAGAACTGAAGAACACAAGAGAAAGAGATATGCTGGTGGGAAGAAATTAAGAGGAGAAAGAAAGAATTGAGAGAGGGAGAAGCATGACTCAGATTACAACACTCATCAAAGTACAACATTCAAGCACATTATACATAGATAAAAAACTACAAGAAAAATTATACAACACATGATTGATAGATTCAACAAGGAAAGATTATACGAAAAACGGAGAAGGAAAGGAAGGAGAGAAGGAAAAAGAAAGAGATAAGGGAGGAGGCAGAGGGAGCGGGGGAAAAGGAGAAGGGATAAAGGCGTCGGTAATTTTTTTGTTAGTTAGTTTAGTACCGGCTATTGGCTCGGTCGGTACTAAACGGTTCCGGGCCAATTTAGTACCGGCTGGTGACTTTAGCCGGTACTGAATGGCCACGACCGAGGCGCTAGCTGTGCCCCGTGGTGCACTTTAGTAGTACCGGCTAGTGTTACCAGCCGGTACTAAAGTGCACCCTGGGGCGCTGTTCTTACAAACTGGTATAAAACTTGCTCTTTACTGCCGGTTATAGCACAACCGGGACTAACGTACCAGAGACCAAAGGTCGTTTATTACTAGTGATTAATTTCCATTTTCCATGCCGTTTTTAATTCATTTTTTTTGGTCGAACATTTTTTTTGGGTAGAAGAAGTTGCCAAACGTACTACTATGCAACGATAAGCAAACAAAATATAGCAAAGGGTACGTTGAGAAAATACTAAGCGCTACATGACACTACTGTGTGCTCACAGTCCGTGGCCTTGACACGCCACGTATACACATGTACACCTCTAGCGAGTACCACCAAAACGTAGCTAGGGGGTGGGTGCACTGGTCCCTGTCACTATGTGCTGAGACTGTTGCTGCCGGGCGCGCGACGGCCAGATGTACATGGCGTACTTGCAGATCGATATATGCATGCTACCTGTACAAGCATACTATACACTACCCCACGCTGTTAGTGCTAGCGGTAAAACTAGCGCTGGCTAGTCACAACAGTGCACACACACACTAGCTACTAGCGTAGCTACTCGTCCTCGCTCGCCAGGAGCCCCGGCCGGACACGGCCATATGTCGCGTGGCGACGACACGCCGGCGGCGGAAATGCGTTCGCCGGACGGATGTGCCGCCCTGCATGCACGCGCCGCGCGCGCCCAGTCATCGGTCGATCTCAGGAATCGTTTGTGTGTCAGTCATGTGATTGTACCTGCTGCTCCATGTAAACTAAGTGCAAGTTGATTTGATTAATTATTAGAGTAATTTAAACCGGATGGAGCTATCAGCTACTAGTACTCCCTCCGGTTCGGTAAAGGAAGTCGTTTTAGACAAGATTTGAGTCAAACATTGGGAATATAAATCGTGAATAACTTTTAAGTCGTTGAGTTTGGAAATGTGAAAACTACATGAATAGATTTGTCTTGCAAAATACTTTCATAAAAATATACATATGTTAGTTTTTAATAAATATCTTTATAAAAATAAGAAGTCAAAGTTATACTTTGGAGACCGTGTCGCTGTCCTAAACGACTTCTTTTACTAAACCGGAGGGAGTATATATATATGCTTGCATTGGTTGTTTCGGTTCGTGTGGAGAGGGGCGTGGCAGAGGAATATGCATGGAATGGAAAGGGATGGAAGGAGTTGATGAGACACGGGAGGCCGGGGGGGGGGGGGGGGGGGGGGGGGGCATGTGTATGGCCATAGGAAATGCGTTTGTGCGCAATAGAATACGGCTGCGTCGAGTTGGAGACTGAGATCGTTGTCGTCGCACTGTCCCGCTTGGAACATTGCGTGTTGTTTTCCGTGTGGCCCGGACAGCCGGTCGTCCGATAATAAACTAGTACTAGTCCTTGCCTTATTTGATTCTCTCTCTCTGGCCTGCATCTGGATCATTGTTTACTTGTCAAGAGGGAGAAACTGAAATACTGTACACCTCTCCTGGATGATCCTTTCCTTCACCAGCACGGGTTTAGCTAACAAGGGAATCTCTCTCGCTCTCTCTTGGTCCCTCCCTTCCCTTCGATCCAGACCCATCTCAATCAATCTAATTCCTTCTCTCTCTCTCTCTCTAGTCTCTAACTAATACCACCCACCAGTGGCAGCTAGCTAATAGCAACTACGTACTACGTGTAGCGCAACGCATATACGGCTGATAGATGGAGGCGTGAGTGGAGGTGGGTGGCGCCGTGGAAGCCACTACCAAGCTAGCTATCTACCCAATGCAATGCAAGTAGCGATCGACGACGGACGGATCGGAGCGAGAGCTCCTCTCGCAGCCCATCCCCATCCACAATTCCACACGGTTTTGACCGGACCCCATCGAATCGTCGCCGTCCACGCCGGCCGCGACGATGCTGCATGCCTGCGCCCCCCGGTCGGCCTCTCATCTCCGGCATGCTTGCGCGCGCCGTGCCCACACGCCTCGCCGCGCTCGCTTTCGGGCTCCGTCCTCTACCGCCCGGCTTCGATTCTTTTCCTTCCGACCAAAGACAAACACGGCAGATGATGCTTTAGCTAGCTATATCTAGCTAGGCTCTCCGTGCATGTGGCAGCGACGCCCCCTCCGGCGTCACGCCGGGTGGAGCTACGCTCCCGGGCGTGCGTGCCTAGTACGTGACCGTGCCGTGTGCGCCGCGCGTAAGTCAAGCAAGGGTCAGTCAGTCAGGTGTGTGTCGATCTCTCTGCCGGCTCTCTCAGGCCCACGCACCATGCATGACCACCGGTCGATGATGATAATTTTGATTAGGGGTGAGTGTGTCAATTGTCAACTGTCATTCTGTCAAGTGTCAACGCCAGAGCGAAGATGTGGTGAAACCACGCGCGCGACTAGCTATAGGCCTATAGCTAGGTGCAGAATTGAAGCAGGTAGTGTAGGCAGCATATATTGCGCCCCTGCCATCGTCATCATCATGGATCGGCAGCGATAGATAGGTTTTGTACGTGCCGGCTCAGCACAAACTGCGTTGGAAGCTAAGAACCAACAAGTGCTGGTGCCGAGTGGTGCTGTGGTGGTGGCTGCTAGTGCTTCCTGGTGCGAACCCATCAGCCACGCGCTAGCTGCTTTAATTACTACTGGTGCCTCGCCCAGAACGACACGACGCACTACCTGGAGCTAGCAGATCGTCGATCCACCGGCGTGCGTGCAGTTTCAGCGCAAATGGCCGGCCAGTTTCCGTGCGGACTTGAGGAGAGGACCCCAGAGGGTGGAGTCCCCGGCCGACACGTCCCGGGATGGCCGGACGAACGGACGGGGCAGGGCCGTCAATCCCATCGATCATTGTGGCCTAGACCGCCGTCGCATCGTGCGTGTGCGTATGCAAGCGTGCGTGCCCAGAGTACTGCGTGCTGGTCGAGAGCTCCTCATCGATCGATCGCAAATCGGCCGGGGCACGGCAGACGACGCGCCGCCGGCCGGTTCGTGGTGGCTTCCGGCTTGTCCGCGAGCACGGTGGCTTTATTCCGGCCGGCCGGCCGGCGGCTGCTTGTTGCGTGCGACGGTGCGAGTAGTACGTAGCGCTCCTCCTAGGAAGGAGTGCCGGAGTGCCGGACGGACGAGGATCGCTTGATTGCCTTGTCGGCTGCCTCTCCGGGCACTGCAACTGCAATCCCCTCTCTCTCTCTCTCTCACCTCGTGTAGTGGAACAAATGATTGCTGGTTGGTGGTAATCGATCGTCTCGAGATGCTGCAACATGCGCCCCATCCATATATCCCTCTCTAACTTCTCTCTCTGTCGCCTCAGTTTCTCTCTCTACGACGTCGCTAAGCAACTCTCATCTCGTGCTAATTTGTCCATGGTGAGGCGCCGGACAAGGTTAAACTATGTGCAATGAAGAGCTTGCTTAGTCGTTAATTATGCGCGCTGCTCTCAGAGACAGGCCGGATCGAGAACTAGGCGGCAGCGCGGTCAAACTGGCAAAGAGGAGTGGGAACTGGGGAGCGGACAAACGGCCGCCGTACGTCAAAGTAGTATCAGTACGTTCGTGCCGGTCACAAACTATATGCAAACATCATGTACGTACGTGCCTTTTCAAACTGGGATTAGGACTGGACTGAGATACGGTCGGATTTGAACACATAATTCCAAGCGATTACCTACTATACTCATCCACGTATCTGCATGTATTTATGGGTGATTGATCAACCGTTGACGACGATATATCAGCCACTAGTATTCCCTCTGTTTGTTTTTACATGGTCGTCGTTGTAGGATCTAAAAAGCCATGAGAAACAAATGACTGAAATCAGACGGAGTTGCTATCGACGCATCTAAATCGATCGCCTGATTTCTGTCACACGTATGTTTGTTGTTCTTTCTTCTTCCTTTGACCGTACTGGTAGCCTCGTGTGTTTATCGTTTTCCCTCGGTTCGTCCATCCCTTGTGCTCGCGATACCTCTACCCCACCGGCCTATATCATCCGGGTATCTCTCCAATGGCTAAATTTGTCTCCTTGCCACCAATCACATTCACCACTTACAACGGGGGCCTGGGGCGCCATACCACAATGTATCACCGTCTGTATGGTTGCCGGTGGACAAAAAGAAAAAAAAAACAGAATCAGATTATATTCGCTCTAATCTCACAATGGTCAACGGTCGACCGACGGATCAATCGATTCCTAGCTAGATTTATTCACACACATGAAATCTAGGTGCCATGTTAAAACTATTTTATGATCAGTAGCCAAATTTACAAAGAGATCGAGGAAGTACACACATATATAAATATACAAATTAAGATGCAGATACTAGTATGTCACAACACGAAGAAAACGAAGGAAAGAGATGGATGAGAGGAGAAGGACGAGAGGCGCCGCGGCCGGCCGGGTGTGGACGGTAAAAGGACATAATTTTGACCGTTTACCGCCGCCTTTGTTGCCTCTGCATGCGCCTGGTCGCCACCTACACACTGGAGTGAGATACGCTGTTGCAGGGGGGGGGGGCTCTGAATCGAAGGCTTGTCATGCGCGCAGAGCAGCAGGCCGGAGAGAACGACGACGAATCGGGCGAGGCGACACCTAGCTATAGGCCATGGCCGGAAGGGTACACTACTAGTAGTAGCCAGTAGGTGGGTAGCTCGCTTGCTAGGCTAGGCTACAGGCCAAGCGGGGGCCTCCGATCCTCTCCTCTCTCGCGCGCGCTCCAGCTGAGACGAATAGACGATCAAGCTTGCTACTAGTTGATGATCGATCGACGACGACGACGATGGCGACGGAATCTTCACTATTCTGTGTCAGCGGCGAAGCCCTGGCCGCCGTGCACGCGTACGTACGCCGAGAGGGCACGCACCACCAACCACCGCACAGCGCGCCGGTACTGGAACGGCCACGCACAGTGACGGCTAGCTGCAGTGGTACGCGCACAGCACCCCCCGCGTCCTGGCGTCCTCGCTCTCTCCCTCTGTGTGTGTGTCTCTCTCTCTCTCCCTCTCTATCAATCTCTGGGTGTGTGTGGCCGGGTAAGGGAAGGGTAACGCATGTACGACGCAGCAAGACTTCCACGCACCTGGTGCGTTAACAGGAGGACGTACGCCAGGAGAGAGATGATGGGTTGGGGAGGGACGGAGGGAGAGAGGCAGAGGCCATATATCCAGCTGGTCCCGGGCGCCGGCCCTGCGATGTTGCTGCGTGCCAGCGACAAAACTGGTAGATACCAAACTCACTGTGCCTCCCAGTAGCCCCCTGCCTCCTCTGTCGCGCACGCAGCTCCGTCCGTCGTCTCACAATTATCCATCCATCCATCTCTCTCTCTCACCCCCACTCGCCCACTCATCATCTGATGGCCTGATGGGTGCTCTGCTACTAGCTAGCTAGCAGCTCTAACTTGCGACGAGATACTAGCAGCCATGCATGCATGCGCGCGTATCGTGTGCCCGGCCGGGGCACGCAGGCTTCGCAGTGCACGCAGCAGCAAGCGAGCGAGGTAGCTGGAGCTGCAGAGAGAGCTGATGAGGCAGCTGCATGCCTTGATGCCCCTGCGCCGAACGAACTGAAGCGGCGCATGCATGCGTGCGTGCACGGCTGGCATCGTCGGAGCAGCAGCTAGTAGTGCTACGCACGCCGTGCGGCGAGTGACGAGGCGCGGGATCGGTGAGCGCGTGAGCTGTCCGGCCACATGCGCTGTCGTCTGTGCTCTGTGCGGCCGACCCGCGCACGCACGCCTGCTGCGTGCACCGTACCACCACCGTCCACCCGCGCCACCACCGCGTAGGCCTAACGGCCGGCCGGCCCCCCCCTCGCTCCCAAGCTCCCTCCCTCGACCGACCCATCGATCATATCCCACGCACACGCGCTGCAGCAACCAACCAACCACCGTAACCAACAAACGTGACATCGTCGTCGTCGGCCGCGGACCCAGCACGTCCGTGCGTGTGTTGCTCATATCACACCGGCCGACCGATCGATCGATCGATCTCCATCGACGATCTAGCGTAAGAGTTGTACGTGTGCAGTAAGAATTACTCCAGCTAATAGCGCCGCCGCCCGCCGGCCGGGGTGAATTTCCTGTGACTGATTTCACGTCAACAGCGACAGGTATAGCTAGTGACCGTACCGGTACGTGTATAGTGTAGCCACTGTCAAAACTGCAACACGTACATGCTCGATGGCATGGTTTAGCTTTTGCACAGTAGATAAACAGCCGGCCAGCCTCTCTGCTCGATCGAATCGGTCGATCTACTGCTGTCGTCTCCGTCGACCAGTAGCGCGATCGGACGGCTCTGCAGCTGCCCCGGCCCCGTCCTCGGTGTGTAGCGCCCACACCCACAGACCACAGTGCCTCGCTCGAATCTCACCACCAGCAGCAGAGAGGCGGGCCCCGCCGCCCGTCACGTACGTACGCGTCAATCCGCCGCCGACGTGGACGCAGACCGACGCCGCCCGCCTTGTCGTTTTCCCTCCAGGGAATTCCCCCTCTATCTCTATGGATGGAAACGGATCGAATACGCATGAAATCGGATCCGGATAGCACCTTTTACCACATTTTAACTCGAATACGAATACGAATACGAATGTCCTCGAATACGAATACAAAACGGATGTCTCGAATGCGGATATTCCATCGGATATTTACTCAATTTAGAAAACAATATTTACCTATTTTCTTTATTAGCAATTTATATAATAAAATCATTATATACAAGTAAAGACTAAAGTATAAGTACATAACAAGTCTAGACAAAGATCACTCATTAATAATATCACATTTACCCATAATTATTTTAATGATTAATCATATAATAAATAAAATAAACTATTAATAAATACATATTTTATTTATGATGTAATATTTTTAATATTAAAATTAATATCATAATTATTAGTCATGGAGATAACTTTTAAAATTATAAACTATCATTATTAATATTTAAATGGATATTATTTGTCATTAGTTATAGAGATAGCTAACAATTTCATATAATCGAATACGGATATTGCCGAATACGGATGTGGAATCGGATAGAGAAAATCAACGAAAACGAATTCGGATGTATCCACTTTACTACCACATTTTAATTCGAATACGAATACGGATATCCATATTTACGTTTTGACGGATACGGATATCGGATAATTCGGATTCCACTTCCACATTTCCATCCTTATCTATCTCCCTCCACTGCTTCTCGTCCTCGTCCTCTCTTGCTTTGCTTTGCTTTGCTTTGTTACCGGCCGGGGCCCAGCCCGGCCCTCTCGTCCCCACCCGCAGCGGAACCCCCATGCGATAGGTAAAAACCGCCTACCACTGCTGCCGGTACGTGTAAAACAATAGCCGCAAGGACGACGCGTGAACAGGAGAATAAAGAGAGAGTGCTAGCTAGGGGGAGAAGTGACCGCGACAGTGAGGGATTGTTCTTCTCGGGAGCCGCGAGAAAGAAAGAAAAAAACCTTCCGCCCCTGTGCCTCGGGATTCCCGCTGCACACTGCGTGCCCCCACTAGCTAAGCTACTAGCACAAAAATTCCTTTGGTTAAATATCAATCGTGTCTTGCAGCCGCTTACCCACATGTTTATCTAGACAGTACACAGCAGTAGATCTAAGTGTCGATGGATCAGTACTAACCAGTACAATCGAGCTGATAGATGCGCTGCTGTTTATTTATATATATAGAAAGTCGTGGCGTACTGTACTGTGTGTGTACACGAGCAGTGGTCCTATATAATACTGCTAGCCCAAGAGGCCAAGATTATTGTGGGCGTATGGCGCGCAGGACTGCAGGGTGCAGGGCACACAGGACAATTATGTGTGCGTAGCATCTGGGATTGAATCGCCAGCAGCTTTCTGCCCAGGGAGCGTATGCGCTAGCTGGTTGGTTATTAAGCGAGAGGTGTACGCGTATGTACGAAGCAGTGTAGTACGTGCGCTGTGCGCAGGACGTAACGGTGAAGAATCAGTCGCTCGATCGTCCCCGGCCTGGCCCGGCCGTGTGTTGCCACGCATTCAACGGTGAAAACGTGAAACAGTACGTGTGCGCGTGTGTGTCTACACTCTAGACGGGTGCGGGAGCTGGTGGATCGATGGTGAAGCATCGGTTCCTTTCTCTCTGCTTTTGACCGCTCGGGATGGCACGGATTCGGTGCGTCGCTAGCTACAAGATACTACTACAATGTGCTGTGAAAGTTTCACCCATGGCTCGTCCCTGGGATCGAAGAACTACCTCAGTTAGTACGTACTCAGTAGCTACTACGGTGACGATCTTTCGAATATATATTGCTATTAAAACTTTTTAAATTTCATGTGTAGTGGCAACCATAAACGTAAGCACCATACTACTCTATTGGTGTTTTGGGGTATTCAAAAGGTGACGGTGCCTAAATATGCGAGTATGTGGCGGATATCGGTTTCATATATATCACTAGCTAATAATGTTTTTTTGTACATTTATCCATCTGATCTAAAATATATAATTAAAATTTATATGGAGTATATAAGGCATATTGATTGTTCCTAAATCATGAAAAAAATAAATTATCCCAATAACAATGAAAAAACCAGACTTACTAACTTATTTTACTAAACAGTGGGCAATAATATACAGTTATTAAATACATATGATGATTTAAGTAGCAAAATAAAATTCGGTAAAAAATGAGCAAAATAAAAAAGCAAAAAGATAATAATTATAACAATTACACAAGATGAAAGACAAAGGATACTTTTTTCAATGGCGTGCTATACCGGAGTGTTGTACAGCAATTTTAGCCACATTTCTCAAATCTAGTCACACACGGTCATAGCGAATAGTCTACTGTTCACAACCATTTATTTGCTCCATCTTTTGGGTGGACAAATGTAATATAACCACATCCAGGTGCACTATTTCCATGCACTTCCAACCCCCACAATTAACAAATACGCAAAACTAAAAGCTCATTCCTTACCCCTAAATCCAAGTAGCTAGCTAGTGCTCCAGTCAAATACACTCGAAGCACGTGTATTTTAAAACAAACAAAAGAAACGCGCCACACCTGTCACACATACACTAACCACCCCCCCAACATTCCATATACACATGCAGATATACGCATAAAACCACCGCGTATACCCACCACTATTTATATACACGCAGTACGCGCAGAGTGGGCTATTTTTAGTTGAACCTTATCACTTGTTACGTCGTCTTCGTGTGGGCGGCGTCGGCTATAAAACTGGCTAGGTTAGAGTGCGTGCGGCCCCTTCTCTCTCTCCCTGCTCATCCATCTCATCTCGTCATCTCGTGCTGCGCTGTGGTGGTGGCGCTTGGAGCAGCGGAGTGGTTGCTGGCTGCCGCCGGAAGCCCCCCAGCCCAGCAAGCCAAGGCGAGCCGGTATTGGTATTTCTAGTAGTAGTGCGTAGTATCGCCATCAGCGCTCAATAATACTAGCGCACGCCCGCTTTGTTTTCTAGCCCTTGTCAGCGAACCTTCCCCCTGAAAACCCCACCCACCCTTCCCTCCCTCCCCTCACTTGCTTCTTCCATTCCATTCTTTCCACCACCCATCGATCCCTCTCTCTCCTCCATCCCCAAGCTCTCCTCCCTTCCTCTCTCTACGCGCGCGGATCACCGGACGGAGAGGCTAGCTACTACCTAGCTAGCAACCCCGACCGGCCGGCCGACGACCCGATTTGTGTGCTTGCTGCGAAGAAGCTAGAAGAAGAGGAGATACGCATGGCTGGCGCGGGGGGAGCGACGGCGGTGCAGCAGCCGGCGGCGGGGGCGCCGCCGTCCGGCGGGGCGGCGAGGAGCGGCGCCGGCGGGTCGGGGGCGCCGGCGGTGGCGGACCCGCGCGCGGAGGCGCTGCGGTGCCCGCGGTGCGACTCGGCCAACACCAAGTTCTGCTACTACAACAACTACTCGCTGTCGCAGCCGCGGCACTTCTGCAAGGCGTGCAAGCGCTACTGGACGCGCGGGGGCACGCTCCGCAACGTCCCCGTCGGCGGAGGCTGCCGCAAGAACAAGCGCTCCAGGAGCAGCGCCGGCGCCGGCGGGCGGAACGGCTCCTCCTCCTCGGCCACCGCCGCGGCCGCCGTCACGTCCTCCTCGGCGGCGTCGACGCTGTCCCTGCCGCCCCCGCACGGGTCGTCCCTCCCGTCGCTGACCTCCGCGCTCGGCCTCCCCGGGGGCTCCTCGCTGGCGTCGCTGCTGCTCGGCAGCGGCGCCGGCGCTGGCGGCGACCACCTCGGCCTCTTCCACGCGGCCATGCAGTCCGTGGTCTCCTCGGAGGCGACCGCCTGCTACGAGATGCAGCAGCATCAGTCGCAGGTGGACCACCTGCTGGGCCTCGGCTACGGCGGCGGCGGCGGCGGTGCGCAGATCCAGCTCAAGCCGTGGATGCAGGAGGGCGCCGGCGCGGGCGGGATCATGGACAGCTTCTACGCGCCGCTGCTGTCCAGCTCCCTCGTGCCGGGGCTGGAAGAGCTGCACGTCAAGGCGGAGGCCGCCGGCGCCGGGGATCACGCCCACCACCACCACCAGCAGAAGGCGGCGGCGCACGGCGGCGGCGGGGACCACCAGCAGCAGAGCGGCGGCGGCGGCAGCTGGGCGGAGCTGCCGACGCCGTCGTCCTCCAACGTCGACGCCAGCATCATCGCGTCGGACGCGCTCATGGCGGCGGCCGCTTCCATGAATAACAACGCGGTTAGCTCCTCCGTCGCCTCCACAGCGGCGGCAGCCACCGCGCCGTCGTCGTTCATGTACTGGGGCAACGGCGGCATTGGCGGCGCCGCCGCCGCGTGGCCAGACCTCGCCAACTGCGGATCCTCCATCGCCACGCTCTTCTAGCCGACTTGCTGGTTGTCCGGCTCGTTAACTTTATTTTTTTTCACCTTGATTTTCCGGTTAATTTTTTCTTGACTACAATAACATGTAATTTGTGGGGGGAAAGCTGAGATGAGAGAGAGAGCACTGTGGAAGAAGAGAGATCATCTCAACTACTCATAGGGCAGGAAATTAGACAAATCAAACGATGGTCTCCAATATTTCAAGAGGATTTCTTCGCCGAGTCGAACATCGGATCCATGATCTTTGCCAGAGGGACAGGACCGACTCGACAAATCGCAAGCATGGATTTGGAAGGAAGGCGGAGCGAGGAGATCAGAGACCATGGGGAGAGCAAAGAAGCCAAGAAGTGTAAGTGCAGTGCTGCCACTTGATGTTTGCGTCTTCTTGGCTAGCTTCTCCTTGGGTGTTTTGTACATAGGGCATATGGTGGGGGGATACTATAGCTAAGGTAGCCCATGAGAGACCATGGTGCAAGTCATGAGTCTCTCTCTCTCATCTCGGCATTTTAAATCAGTGTGTTTAATTGGTTACTCTCTCTCTCTCTACCATGGATTTGGGAAGAGCTCTCTAGAGATGTATAAGTTAATACTAGTACTTTTTCTACCCCTTTGCAGCTGAATTAGAGAACTGTTTTTGAGTTCTCATGCAGTAGAGTTGTTAAGGGTTCATGCATCAACTTCTTTCTTTCTTCCTTTCATCAATTCTAGAGTGGAATTAATTCCTCTTTCTTTTGGGGGGTTTTGTTCAAACATGGCTTGTACGAATTATGATGACTTTGTGAGTTATGAGAAATTTAAACACTTCTGCAGTTCTCATGATGGTACATAGATATGCTACTCTCAGTAGTGGTGCCACACTGCTGCTACTACTACTGCATGCTGTGTGTGCTAGTTACTCCACCACTTTTAGTGCATGGATGGGTGTCTCACTTTTGGTGATGCGCGCGGCAGCTTTATCTTTGCTCTCTTTTTCATGCGCAAGAGTGTGAGTGCATGATCTGATCTTTGAATTCTGTGCTCCTTGCTTGGGCTCTATGGAGCTTTCTTTTTTGTTACAAGATCATAGGATTCCAGTGGTAGTGCACTCAAGTTTGAGCTATCATGTTTGTGTGATGCAGAATCTTTTGTGCCGTCTCTCTCGTTTGTTGCTGCAGACATAAAAATATGGCTGCTGCGCTTGTTCTTACCTGCGTGTCTTGTAGCAGCTTCGAGCTGCATTTTGATGCTAGCAACCATTTTCACACTGATACTGCTAGTACTATACAAGGATCACAGAAATTAAAAGGGGAAGGGAAACTAATAAATTTGGATCTTCAAAGAGGAGGTAAAAACTGATAGCTGCATATTGCCTTTCCACTAGTAGGGGATTTTCGTTCGTTTGAGAAATTTATGTGTCAGGGTAGCCTTTTTGTAGTAATGTTTGTGCTCTTTTCCCTGTCCTTTCTATGCTTCTTTACCAATTTGGCTAGTGTTCTTCGACAATGAATTTGCTGGTTAGGAACATGGTCCAAATGGAAATCTGATGTTGACACACTTTTCCTCCTCTTTGGAAATGAACTACATGAAAAGTAACAAAAGAACTGATGAAGAACTACCTTTTCTATTTTTGCTAAATGATTCTAGACTAGATTGTATGTTTTCATTCATCAATTGATACACATTCAATCCTTGCTTGATGCAGAAAGTTTGTGTCTGATTTGGAACTATTAATTAGAAAGGGGACACACTCTGCTATAATATCTCTCTATATCTTTCTGTCAGAATGCCTTGCTAGCTTAGTCATCAAAGTTACTCCCTTTTCTTTCAGAGCAGTTCCCATGCATGCAGACGTTTTAATTTCTCTCAATGACCCAAATCCTGCTTATTATTTTTGTGTGTGGTCCTAGCTAGAGCATGCCCATATAATTAATAAAAAAACTTCTGTTATACTCCCAAATCAAATAAGTATCTGCTGCAAATAGAGTATACGTGCAAATCGAGAAATCAGTGGCATGCATAGAACTCAGTAGTGCAATGAAATTTCTGTTTGTTAGAATTTTGGTGTATTCATGCCACTATAGCACTCCTTCTGATTGCTAAAAGGAAAAAAAAAAGACATGTTACTTCTGATTGATAATAAGTAGTATTTCGGCTGCTGGAGACTACAAGTGATAACGATAACAATGTTGACTGGTACAATATCGTCATACATTCAAATACATCAGCTGGTTTAGCTCTGGATATTTATTTGGTGCCTAAATATACACAAGGCTGAATTTAAATTGATGTACATGCATTCTACGTTTTTGCTTCAAGTTGTTTGGACAAATTTGGCAAACAGCAATTAATACCTATAATCTGCACTTATTATAAATTAACAAATTGGGTAAACACACAATGAATAAATATCATGTAATGCACAGTGATCCCCAAATGCGTAGGCACTACAGGTTCTTCAAGGCTACAGTATCGCATCAAGCTAAGCGCGCCTGGCCCTTTGGTAGCATAACTATCAAGCAATGCGGTACTATATGGATGCTTTTATTTGTGCTGCTAGGACATAAGTAAACAGTAAATCCATTTACTGTTTCTGCTACGTCAGTCAAGGATCTAATAATAAATTTCTCTAACTCCCAAGCAACAAATTTATTGAGGTGCAAAAATGGTTCAGTGTACTGTGTTCTAAATTAGGTAAGACGACTAGTCCAAGCAAATATATATTTTGCATCGTGTGTGTGTATTCAATAGACCAATTTGGATACATTATTTCCAATTTAGATTAAGCTTGACAAGATATCAACATCCCTTTTCTGGCATTATTATTTATTTGTTGTTGAAGTGACTCCTAAGCATACCTGCTATATGCACTCCTGCTCTTTTCTTCCCATTTAAGAGCTAGGCAAATAAATATCAGGTGCCAATATTAGCTCAAGTGTAGTGTACTAGCTGTCCATTGCAAATGCATATATGCCCATCTTTATAGCAATAACACTGAAAGTTCCTGTTTAGACAGATGCGCCATTTTGCAAATAATTCATCTACATGAGCAGATTATCCATATTTTCCCTATGCGTAATAAGCTCCAAGTATGCAATTTCAGTCATACATATGACTAATTTCCATCTACCAGTGCCATGATAACTAAACTGGAGTACAAGGTATATATATATAGCTCCAATATAAGTGAGTGTGTGGGCTGCTGCTTTGTGAGTAATTCTGATATTATGAATATCATTGGTGCACAAATGTACTTAATATGATTTTCCATGCAAGAAAGCTAAATATTACTCTATATTGGTGGCCACCAAGGTTGAAATAAATTGAACTGTTGCCTTTTATGCACGGCTTCTGTCTTATATTAAAAAACTCTAGCTAGTTTCTATGCGCAACTTTTACCAACACACACCCAACACAAAAAAGGGCACTGCCAGTGCTCAAGAAAAATTTCAATGTGTGGTGTCCTTTCCCTACACACCAGTACTGTTTTTCATTCATGTCACAATTAAGTTATCCCCTTTTCCATGCATTTAAAAGTGTGGCATTGTTGCGTGCGAACTATCCCGTCAAATTATGATGATCTGAATCAACAGATATAATAAGGGTGAATAGAAGTCTCTCCTTGATAGTCATTCTGCATGCCACATAGTACTATTTCTCTCTGTAAGCAACTGCTATAACATAAACATTTCCATTTTTTTTTTCCTGCTGATGTCTGATGAAGAAAATTAATGTCCTCACTCAAACCATGATGATGACCCGATACTGTTGAGTATGAACGCCAACTGATAGTGCAATTAAGGTGCATGACAAGCACTGTGTTTGTACCACGCAGTACGTAACGCACCGGATAAAGAGCGAGATACGGGTTCAGTCGTTCAGAGGCACATAACGCACACGCCGCATGCGACGCAGGGAAAGCTACAAAGGAGGCGGCCGCAGAAAAGAGGCGCAGCGAGCGAGGGCGCGTTGTACGCAGCTGCCCTGCCCACCATTGGGGGAGGAGAGAGGGGTGGTAAATTGCCCAGTCACTGGGTGCAGCGCCGCGCAGCGGCGTGATGTGCAATCCTTGCGGCGTACGGCGGAATAATTGGAGCTCTGAATTTGATGTGTGACTAGACATGATAGCAGCTCCCATCTGGCCGTGTCTGTCAGCCCCAGGTCCGCGTGGTACCGCCGGCCGGCCACCACCGCAACTGTTGCAAGTCCGATCCGGCCGGCCAACCGGGCTGTGGCTTCATCTGTCGATCTCAGCGGCAGCTAGCGATCCCTCTGCGTACCTGATCATCTTGTCTCTGCCTGTATCTAACCGTAAACGCCCCGTCTCACTCATGCACACCACGAATCTTTCTACAGTATATATGACAGTACCACGTGTATATATACGTACAAGCTGCTTGGATCGGAGTAGTATAGTATGGCCCTGTTTATTTACATCCATTTTGCAAAAAAAAAATTCACCTAGAGAACTGTATCAGTTTATTTTTTTCTCGAATACGCAGGAGAGTTGCGCATCATTTCATTAAGCAGAGAAAAAGTTCAATTACAACAAGCACGCGAACGTGCGGCACCAAAACGGATTACTCGCAAAATAAACGACCTAACTTCCTAGCACCGGCCACTACCCAAAGATCGACCTCCTGCTGGAACTGTATCAGTTTATTTCTTCTCTCGATCTGTACATGTGGTCTAATGCATAAATTTTCCATCTTTTCACTCACTTTTATGCGGAACTAAACAGGGCCATATAGTGTAAACAAAATCTTTGGAGATTTGAGTATTGGATTCCCTGAATGACCCCGCTCTATATAGACTAGCTAGCCGGTAGCTCAACTGATACTCTCCAGCAGCGTTGTGTACTGTACAAAGCTTCCACTCATTTTGTTCATGGATGGCGCCCATGCATGCACTGAGAGCTTGGTCGCAGCTGTGCCTAGCTCAGCAGCTAGCAGGGCCGGCCGGCCACAGTAGTGGTGGCCTCTGCCGTCGTGGTGGTAGCTGCCGGCCGGTGCAGCTACCACGCTGCCACGATCGATGCTGCCAAAACCCAGTAAGATTTCAAGTAAGATCCCTCTCCCTCCCGCGCCCACGTTTTACTGGTGCTAGCTGCTGGGTGCGCGCGTGGGCCTGCCGCGGTTTTTTCCTGCCGCGAATGATGGGGGTTGGGGACGAGCTCAGAAGATGGCCGCAGCAGCTTCCGCCCGGGGCCACGGCGGCATGCATGCGCGCCCTGCGCCGCGGCCGACGCCCCCCCAGCCCAGGCCCTGTACGGCGGCGACCCCTGCCCGGGCTCAGGAAGGCACGGCAGCGGCTGTCGCTCGAGAGACAAGTCGAGATCGCGCGCAGCCAGCTGCATGCCAAGGCGCAATCCCAATCCAAACGGTAAAATTTGAACTCGATTGGCTACTCCCCCGGCCGGGTAGTGCTAGCTGTGTGTGCTTGGTGGTTAGAAATGTCCAAGGCGATCCAGAGTTCAGGAATTCTAGTAGTGATTCCATTCCTTTTTACTCGATTGTTATCAGTATTAACACGGTCTTTAGACCATTAACTTTTGTAAGCATTTGTTGTTCAAATTTAGAGAAAATAATAAACCTTGACAAGCTGAGGCCGGAACATCATCCTTAATCTAAAAAAAAAAAGTTGTGTCATCACAAGTACTAGCCATTTCTCTACGGCAAATCTCCGAATATCCCTTCGAATAGCCTTATTGTGTTCCCAATGCTTGGCTATTCGATCAGGTGTAGTAACATTAATTACACATGCGTTCTAGCTTGTGAAAGATTTGCTCATATCGACGATATATTCACAAACGTCTCACAAAAAAAAAACAGTATAATTCAGCGTGTCACATCTTTGATAGATCTACTAAGACCTGGCTATATAGTGCAGTACCTGTGGCTTTAAGGTAGGGGGTGCATGTTGCCCAGGGAATCAAATTCATTACAGTTGAGGGAGAAAAAGAAGTTCCAGCACTACAGTATATGTACCAGATAATCAGTACAGTAGTTTGTTCTCCCCAGATCGACTACAGTGTTATTATAACCCTTATTGTCTCTCCATCTCCTTTTTTTCTTACAGATGATGAACAAAAAAACACTTATATATGGAGTGCTTCGTTCCAAGGATCACTCTGTTCACTTGTTAGAAGAGTTCGATCAGGACCAAGTTGATGGCATGCATCACACAAACATGCATGATGAGAAAATAAAGAAACTACGCCACGATAGTTCGATGATACAGTACATTATTAAGCACCAACAATCCTATTGGCAGACCACCTGGTTCGCAAGCAGAGATACATGGTGTTTCAGTCGCTTGGCAGTTGGCACGCAGCATCATGAATTTGAGTTTTTGATATCTTCACTTCATTACAGAAAGAATTTTTTCCTCTAGAAATGAGACGAGTTCATGTGTCCTTCTCTACATATTACTGTGGAAATTCTATAACCCAAACGAATGTGTCTTTATCAAATCAACAGGATATATTCATGTTCCAGAAATGATAAATCTGACAAGCACACATAATATCTAAAGATATCCAAAGGGGAAAGTTCGATTTTCAATCTTCAACTATGGTTAAAGTCTGATTTTCAACCCGCAACTATAAAACCGGATAGGAAGAGCCATTCAACTGTCAAAACCGAACAAATTTGGCCCTTTGGGTGATTTTAAAGGTGGTTTTGCATTTTCTAAAAATTAAAAAAAACTAGTTTAAGAAAAAAGTCATAACTAATTCATTTCAAATCATAAAAATATTAAATTGATACACTTTTTTAAATGTAGGTTATTTTGGTATTCTATTTGAAGTTATTTACAAATTATTATTGTTTATACTTTTTTAGTGTTCTATTGTTTATAATAAACTATAAAAAATTGGAACAAATAAGACTCAAATAATGTCAAATAGGGCACCAATAAATATATTACATTTTTACAAACTTTTTGTACAAGTTTCATATTTTTATGATTTAAAATGAATTAGTTATAATTTTTTTATTAAACCAAAACCTTTTAGATTTTTAGAAAATACAAGATCACCATTAAAACCACCCAAATGGCCCAATTTTCCCAGTTTTGACAGTTGTATGGCCCTTCCTACCCAGTTTTGTAGTTGTAGGTTGAAAATCAGACTTTTGTCATAGTTGAATGTTGAAAATAAAACTTTTCCCTATCCAAAGAGGCCGCTCCGAATGGTGGTGCGTAGTTGTCAAACTCGAGTAGATTGAGCAGTATGGACATCATATCATGTACGAGTCGGCAGGTGTGACGCTAGGGCATGGACAAAGAATATACTAGTGGATGTATTTTATTTTTTTGGTAGTCGTCGTAATTTGCTTCCTGAAAAGTAACTAGTTTTTTCCCATAGAATTCCAATGTTACACACAGACACGCTATGATCTCGTACCTCCGAAACACGGAACACACGTCTTGTAACGTGTCTGCCACTGATTGATAAAGCAGCAGGGAGTTCGATCCTTCATCCATCACGAGAGTGGGAA
Organism: Urochloa ruziziensis; assembly: GCA_015476505.1. NCBI lineage: Eukaryota > Viridiplantae > Streptophyta > Magnoliopsida > Poales > Poaceae > Urochloa > Urochloa ruziziensis. Next base: position 67,777,740 of record CM027119.1, on the reverse strand, counting down.
CAATACAAGGGTACTGATTCCTTGGGGCGACATGCACGCACACACCAGTCCCGACATGGCCTCTCCCCCCTTCGCTCTCCACTCAAACCTTGGGCCACATGCCGCACCACACGTGTCGTGCATACCACCAATACTACATGGTAACCAATTTTGGGCCAAAAGGAATGAACGTGTTGCTCCACTCGATGGCTCAATCACCCACACCCTCCAGCTCCACTCACACAGCCAAAAAAAATGGAACAAGATTATTAGTCACCCTAATCGCCGCTCCATCACCCCTTGATTGCCGATCCAAGACGCTCGCTTTCGACTAAACAACGGCCATCAGCCCCCATCCCATCATCATCACCACCAATAATCCACCCACCCATTCGAGACGGCAGGAAATGGAAAACGAGCAAGAGGAAGCACCTGTCCCTCTCACAAAAACCACCGAGAAGCAGCGCGCGGCCGGGCGGGGCATCCGGGCATGTCGTGCCCCGACATGTCAATCCCGGGCGCCTTGACGCGGGTCACTCGTCAGTCGTCACTCCCCCGGCCCCGCCCCCACTAGAACCGGTCGCGCTCAGGCCTCCAGGTCTCGTATTTCCCGGAGATTCTCGGGGCACCACACCACCGCACCCCAGCCTGAACCTGAAACCTGACGCGGCCACCACCGCCATCCATCCTGCCCGATCGCGATGTGATCGGGGGGCTTCGGCAGCCGTGGCGTCTGGACACGCACGAGCGACAACAGATTAGGTACGAGGGCGAGCGAGGGAGGACATGGAGGCCTTGTTCTCCACCCACTTACCGTCTGCCAGAGCAGCGTAGTTTAAGCGCCTCATCAGCAATGAACAGCGCGGATCTTGCCCCCCAGTCTGCAGTAGGTGACGCGCGATCTCGAATCCTGATTGGGCGCAGCCGGGCAATGAATACCAGTGTCTGGTCTCGCCTCTCGGCACAAGGAGACAAGCAAAAACCACCAGGCATATCAGAGCAGGATGTATAAGTGCAGTACAGTTTACATGGGACTTGGGACTAGTGGCTCAACAGGCTTGTCCAGACAGAAATAGTATACATCTTGCTTGCTTCACAGAAAAGGGGTTGTGCTTGTTATATGAGAAACATATTTTAGGTCTGGCTTTCATCATGTTTCAGTAAACAGCAGATCGGTTAGCGCTGGCTCTATCAAAATGAGAAGCAGCTCGGAACACCTATCAGCTCGCACCTCACTTAACTACCGCCGCAGAGTTAGTATCATCATGTAAGGGAGAACATGGAGGGTGTATAAGCAAGCACTAGACCATGTACTGCATCGCCACCTGCATCAGCCTGGTGTGGGGTATGCTCAGCGTCGCGATGCCCCGCCTGCAGTTCTTCCTCAGGAACGCGTAGAAGTAGTTGATCACCAGCTTCTTGAGGAAGAACGACTCCTTGCGAGCCCGGATGTCGCCGTGCCCTAGGAGGTACACCACGCCCGACTCCTTCGCCTTGTGGACGAAAGAGAGCTCGTTATCCATGCTGCGCCTCCCGTCAGTCCATCGCCTCGTCCAGAGATCCGTCGAACGATACGCTTGATCCCAAGGCTGAGTTGTTGGCGCCGGCAGACTCGGCGAGGGGCACGCCGAGTGAGTAGATGCTGCCGTTGGGACCAACTGAGGACTCTTGATGACGAAGATGCAATCTCCTCTTCAGAGTCTGTGTCGTCATTATGATCGCTCTCCAGAGACCGCTCCTGGGCCTCCCGGCGTATGAACTTTTCGAGGCTTTCTATCAGAAGCTGTTCAAACGCTTGGGGGTTCTCCTTGCGTACATCCTTGTACCCATACCTGTAGTCATGAATCATTAGCATCCAAGCCAACAACCAATAAAACTAAACAGTGCTCATAAATGACCATGTAACTGTATAAGATTTTGGTTTCTGAAGGAACATGATAGTTGTATCTTAAGTTCTTAACTCTTGACTGAGGAACACAGTGCCCAAGGAAATGAATGAGAGATTCAGTGTCAGTCTCTACCACGTATCATTGAGGGCAGCAAACATTGTGCAAGTTAAGAACGGCCTTAGAATAAGCAAAATAAGACAAGGAATGGAACACAGCAAAGCTCTTATTTGATGAACAGAACCCTTAACAACAGGATAACAATGCAAACAGTGCAAGAAAGATCAGCAGACGAAATTGGAGATACAAAAGGTTCCAACTAACAGCCATGAATCACGTAATTCAGCAATTAAAAGAAAAGGCATCTTGATTCACTATGGTATAAAACCTAATTCAACTCTTGACAAGTTCGAGGGAGTGGTGAAGCACGACTCCCAAAAGAGAACCTGCCTCTTGGCCTGCCTACCCAGTAATAATGCCAGCAGAATTACATGTTAACACAAACAGTGAGTGGCCATAGTATCAAACATGTGTACATGCAAAGTAGTATCAAAGTTCCAATGGAGCATAGCAACAAACTTCAAGACCATTATTTTTGGAGGCAAACATAGTTTATATAACTTTTTAGAAAATCAGAAAACGAAGTTCGTACCTAGCAATGCAGCGGAACATATGGTAGTTCTTTGGGCAGACCCGACGAAAGAGAAACCTCTCAGTCTGCGGCACAACTGGAACTGGAACCCATTTGATGCAGACAAAAATGACCATTGAATGCATGGCTGGCAGTGTGGTGAGGAATTGACCAAAGATTGCAGGAACCCCCCTGACCAGTTCATTATAAAGCAATCCGATTCCAGGTGCTCTAACTGTACCAAGATTGCATCCCAGTTGCATCAACAAATCCATTGAAAGCTTTTGCTTGACCTCAGTTTCGTACTTTAGTTTGGTACCATAGTTCCATATGTACATTACCAAATACAGTACAGCTGCAAATACCAAAAGAACCCAACTTCCATCTGCCGCACTTCCCAAAACTGAAGAAAAGAAAAATAACTCAAGCCCCAGGAAGAGGGTGAGGAAGCATAGAACTACAACAATGTTGACCTGCCATATCAACAGCATTATAATGGTCACCAGGACAGTAGTCATCATCATGACACCAAGTTCTGCTATGCCTGCAATCAAGACCAAGCATTAGAAAGATTCTATGGTGGTAGTGACTGGGCTAGAGAAATAAGGTAATTTAGTAGCAAGCTCATCATGTTAAAAACCATGGATCAACAAATAATGAGGCTAGAGAAGAAGAAAACAACCAAATGTGAATATATAACATGACAATGCTTTAATATAAGAGAATCCTTTTCTTAAGAATGGTTGAAATTGTACATTTTCCTTCCAAGCATATTTAGTCAAGACAGCAATTAGATATTGGAGTAAAGGAGACAAAAACACCAACTAATATATCAAGGAGCGATAATGGCAACCACATGCTGATAATGTTCACTTATTCAGCAGATCACTGTTTTCAGCAAACATCTATAATTTTTACAAGATAGGCATGTTCTGCAGATACGGTGCAGGAAATCTCAAGATTGTAGGCGTTCCAGAGAACAATAAAAAGATGTGCAGTATGGACATAAATGAAACCATATTAGATATGGGAATTGAACTTCCAGTCATCCAGTGTACCAATTTTATCCCTATTTCGCCATGTCAATTTAAATTCTTCTCTTTAATTCTTGTATACTCAAATTAACTTATTGAATCCACACTTGATCATGATACAATTCAAATGAGTTATGGCTTCTCGATCATCAGTATATAATGTGGAAAATTAGGAGCTGTTTATACAGGAAGAGAAAACTATATGCAGAAAAAGGAAATCAGGGTGGAGAGTACACAGGATGAATCCAGAAAACAGAGTTCAAGATAGGTAAAATAGATTGCAAATTGAATGCGCTGCCGATTTCAAGTAAGTCTTGTATCACGTACCATATGCATTGCCAATCTCATTTATACTCCCAAATACTGTGACAAATGCCAGACAAGAAACCAGCAAAAACCAGTTCATCACCGGGATGTATATTTGGCCCATGAACTTTCTAGAGGTGTGAATAATCTTGAGGCGTGGAAAACAGCCAAGAGCTGTTGCCTGCTTAATGGTTGAGAATATAGCAGTCGTCATTGCACGACTAGCAATTAGAGCAGCCATGGTAGCTACAAATACCACTGGCCAGAATGCCTGACCTGCAACATGGATTGAAGATATATATATCAGAAAGGATTCAGAAACTAGTAAAACAATGTTTGGCTTCATTATGATACGAGAATTTTATTTCAGCATAGTGCAACAATAAATAGCAAATCAGACAGACCAGTTTGCCTTACTTGGGATGGACAAAAAGAAGACCTGCTGACTTTTAGTTAAGTTCTCCATAAGGAATGCACCTTGCCCTAGATATCCCAGTAAAAGGCATGGAAGAACAAGAAATACAAAGGTGAGCTGCAACATATGAGCAATAGTAAGTTACCATCAACTATTTGTCTAGTTTGAAGGAGCAATATTGAGCCCTAAACAATTAGGGGGAAATACCTGGACAGATCTAACAGAGAAGTAGCACAAATCAGCAAACATTGCCTCTGATCCTGTAAAAAATATTAATCATGTTAATGTCTTACGATGTAAAATATTTCACTCTTACTATGCTTATGCTTACAGTAGCTTTTATGAATTTCTTAAGAGCAAATGTTCTTAAAAGTCAATGCCAATTGAATCGATATGATTAGAAGTTAATTTGAACTTTTGGAGTTTTGTGTTTCTTTGGATGATATGATGGGATCATGGGAAATGATCAATCATTTGCTTCAATGCTGTCAAATATAGCAGCAGCAGAATCTGCTATTGAACTACCAAATTTCATTATTGCTTTATGAGTCCAAGGGGCTATCTGTCAAATACATATTAATCCATTCAAAATTAGAAATTATGCAGAGTTATGGGGAAAAAATTATATTATCTTTTTGTATTCAAAGAGTATGCTAAAAACATAATCGAGCAATATGGTCTCAACGCCTACCTGTTGCACATAAAAGACAGCCTCCAAGGGACATCCAAGCTTGAGTGGGATTTCTTTCAAAATAATAGTAGATATACACAGGATTGAATGCACGTAATACTTCTGAACCATATGTTCTTATGTTATAAATTCCTATCCCAGCAAGGCAGCAAAACCATATGAACAAAGCAGGCCCGACAGCAAGCCCCACTTTGCTTGTTCCGAATCTTTGTAGACTGAAGAGAACAATAAGAAATGCAACAGTTATCATGACCACTTCACCTGCCAAAAGTTATAATAATTGGTGAGCATTGTGCATGACTAATACAAAACTGATTTTTTAACCATATGAAGTCAATAATTGATAAATTGGCAGTCTGGCATCACCTTCATTAACACTAGTTATTCCAACCTTCAAGCCATTAACAGCAGACATAACTGCAGATTTCAACAGATGAAATAAAGTAGAATTATTTCTAGATGAGGAAAAAAACCGGCGTAGGTTCACATTACTATGGAAGCAAACGTGCAGATCACCCAACTAGGTGAAGAGCAAAATACAATGAACAATGCATCAGAAAGATATGAACCTGACATTGCCGGTGTGACAACACCATCTGCTATCACCATTGAAGTACCAAATAGAACAAGCATCAAAAGCAGCTTCTTTAGCATAGACGAAGTCTCAAGACGCTCCTTGATCTTCAAAGACCTCTCAAGCTCCACTGAAGGAACCTTCAGATTAAAACTTGATATACGGGTATCAGAAGGTAGTTGGTTAGGTAGCAGGCTTGCCTTTGCATTTCTGCATATTAGCGAATACAAAGCAAATGTTCCTCCTGCCAAATAATCAGAAAAATGAATGTTAAACATAAAGCATAAAGAAGAATATATTTGCATAAGAAAGATATGAACCTGACATATATAAAAGCATACCTTCCCCACCATCATTTCCCCACAAAACAATCAGGGTATACTTCAGAAATGGTATCAGAATGAGAGTATATAATACAAGTGAGAGTGCGCCGAGCACATCCTCCTTTGAAGTAATAGGATATTTGTTGAACATTACATCGAAGGTATACAGTGGGCTGGTACCAACATCCCCAAAGACAACACCTAGCGTCTGAAGAGTCAGTACAATACTCCTGCCGAAGGTAAATTCCTGAAAGGAAGACAGCACCTAGGTATCAGCACAGCTTACACGTGCAAAACAGAATTGGAATTTGCAGGCACGCTATTTGATTTAAAACATAAGTTGCAGGCATGTTTTTCGTGCAAAATGTCTTTATATCAAGCATATCAGATGGAGTACCCAATGCCAAACTAAAGCCGCTCCTTATCAATTTTTCATGAAAATGAATTTCAATTAAAAAAAACTGAAAATGGGATGGTGAACTCTGGGCAATGAAAAAAAAAAAGATATGACTGGGCAAATATAGAGTGTATCATTTTGTACACAGAAACTGAAAAGGACAGGATCACTGTTTTCCATTTTTCTATGACATTTTCATGAAAGCAAGTTCAGATTTATCCCATTTCAATATTAACCGAGCCCTTAGGATCAAAGGGTATACAGTCTGCAAATGCACTCCGCTAAACCCTCTTGCTTAAGTTAATGAATATGAAAAAGAGGATACAAAATCCTTGCATCACAAGAAAATGCAGTGGCACTAAGGAAATTCAGCAACCAGACTACAAGACTAACAAGAAGTGTTATCAAAACCTTCCAGGGCATCAACCAGGTTAAGGGGTCACCCCTCACCAGGTCACTGGTCAAACTAGTGGATCATGTCTCATAAAGTCACGACTTACAATGCAGGTTCACATAAGCAAAACACGGTTTCTGCTAGTTTGGTACTCTAGTTAGTTTGCATGGGCATGCGTTAAGCACTTAAGCTGCAGTGCTGGACTGCAGGTTCAAATCCCAGTGTTCTCACTGTTCCTGGAATGACATGCTTTCTCGCGGTTGAACTCTAGAAGTCGTTCTGTCCCGATCCAGGTTCAAAGCGCCTGGGGAGTGTCTCCTCCTGTGGGTCGAGGGTTTTTCTTTTTTTTTTTTCAATTCATTGTTCCTGGAATTTAGGCATACAGAACTCACCAGTTAATTGGGGAAAAAACAGCTAGTTCAACTAGGTTTTGCCAGGTCAGCAACAGGAGCATACGTTGAACATAATGTGGGCTCAGCCCTAAGAGGCCACTGCCTCCAGCTTTTCTCCAGTCAGACTGATGAGCTGAACTAGATCAAATAAGCGCCTATGAGGCCGCCACGCACCACATAGCAATGTGCAGACAAATTATCCATTTGGTTCATTTTTACAGCATGCACTACATTACTTCCTAGTGATTGCCAGATTTCTCTAAATCATTAGATAAATGGTCCTCATTCACTGGCTCTAGTAACTTTTCACTTAGTGAGGCAGTGCACGCCTCACCATCACTTGCACCCTTAATTAATTCCCAAACTGGGTATGAACCATTCAGAATAAACTGGCCACAAACAAAACTATAACCTACACATTGTGGCAAGTGCTGGAAAGCGTTTAAGGCGTTAACCTTGTGCAGCTCACAAGCATATAACCTTGTGCAACGCTCAAACTTTCAACAGAAAATCTTGAGGTTGTTAACCATTTTGGACTATTTAAACGAAAAAAAAAACTGAGCAAACATCCAACAATTCTTTGAAAATATTGCAGGGCACCCAACTGAAATAAGAGAAGGTGAGTATTTTTACAACATAATCAAACATCCGTGTAACTTCAAATAGTTCAGTCAACCTCGAAGAAGGCCTATAAATGGGGCAGTTTGATCAGAAAACTCCTTTGTCATTATCATGGTTATTCCAGCTCTAGATATTTCAGAGTAGCTCACAAAGACGAGAAAGGCCTGACATTGCTATCCATAATATCAACTAAAGGTTTACTCTTTTCTAGATGTGGGGATATTTATACTCAGAACTCCGCCTATGCTGACTGGAAGACTTTCTTGAGTCGTCTCAACATAGCCGGTCACAAGCCCGGATAAAGGAGGAGGGGTGTGTTAGGTTTGGCGAACCAGCACCTACAACAGCCGCTCTGATGGATATGAAACCCATAAGAAACTCGTTGGGGCGTAACCCTCTTAGCGACGCGCTACATCGGAACCCGGGTGTAGTGATAAGTGGGCAAGGGCCGGGTCGGCACCCCCTTGGTGACGCGCTGTGTCGTGATCTGGGCACGGTGTCAAGTGAGCAAGGATCGGGTCGTCATTTCCTTAGTGGCGCGCTACATCGGCGCCCGGGTGTAGTGAAAAATGAGCAAGGGTCTTCGCACTTCCCTCGACGGGTGCGAAGGGTAAGGAAGCTAGCCGAGCCAACTAGGATTCGTCTAGGTAGCTGGAATGTAGGGTCCTTAACGGGTAAGTTACGAGAGATAGTCGATGTAGCAATTAGGAGGCGTGTAAATATTTTGCGCGTTCAAGAGACTAAATGGAAGGGCCAGAAGGCGAAGGAGGTGGAGGGTACTGGTTTCAAGCTTTGGTACACGGGGATAACATCGGGTACGAACGGTGTAGGCATCTTGATCGATAGGAGCCTTAAGGATGGAGTTGTAGAGGTTAGGAGGCAAGACGACCGGATTATCCTAGTTTGGTTGGTAGTCGGAAATTCTACTCTGAATGTGATCAGTGCCTATGCCCCTCAGGTAGGTCTTAGTGAGAGCACCAAGAGGCAGTTTTGGGAAGATCTGGATAGCATGGTTAGTACCGTGCCTATCAGCGAGAAACTCTTCATAGGAGGAGACCTCAACGGCCATGTGGGTGCAGTAATGTAGGGTTTGAGCGAGTACACGACTTGTTGCTAGCGAATACCCTCTTTAGAAAGAGGGAATCACATCTAGTGACCTTTCATAGTGGACAACACTCGAGCCAGATCGACTTTATCCTTGCAAGGAGGGAGGATAGACGTGATTGCTTAGATTGTAAGGTGATACCTGGAGAGTGTGTTGTCCCTCAACACAAGCTTGTGGTGGCGGACTTTCGATTTCGGGTACATGTCCACCGGGACAACCGTGCCAAGACTGCAAGAACGAAGTGGTGGAAGCTTAGAGGGGAAGCGGTGCACATGTTTAAGGAGAGGATGCTAGGCGAGGGGCCTTGGGAAGAAGGAGAAGATGCGAACGACATGTGGCTAAAGATGGCAACATCTGTTCGGAAGGTGGCTTCAGAAGTGTTTGGCGTGAGTAGGGGAGGCAAACAGGAGGCGAAGGACACCTGGTGGTGGAATGATGAGGTGAAAATGGCTATTAAGGAGAAAAAGGAGTGTTTCAAGCGCCTACACCTTGACAAGAGTGCAGCCAACATCGAGAGCTATAAAATAGCGAAGAGAGCTGCAAAGCGAGCTGTGAGTGTAGCAAAGGGTCAGGCTTATGACAACCTTTATCAGCGGCTAGGCACGAAGGAAGGGGAGAAGGACATTTATAGGATGGCTAGGATCCGTGAGAGGAAGACAAGGGACATCACCCAAATCAAATGCATCAAGGATGGGACAGATCGACTCCTGGTGAAGGACGAGGAGATCAAGGATAGATGGCGGGAGTACTTCGACAAGTTGTTTAATGGGGAGAATGAGGGTCCTACCCTTGAGTTGGACGATTCATTTGAGGATACCAGTAGACGCTTTGTGCGGAGAATTCAGGAGGCGGAGGTCGAGGAGGCGTTGAGGAGGATGAAGGGAGGTAAAGCGATGGGCCCTGATGGTATCCCCATTGAGGTGTGGAGGTTCCTGGGTGCTAGAGCGATAGCATGGCTAACTAAGCTTTTTAACCTCATTTTTCGGGCAAACAAGATGCCTGAAGAATGGAGAAGAAGTATATTAGTACCGATCTTCAAGAACAAGGGAGATGTTCAAAGTTGTACTAATTATCGTGGGATAAAGCTGATGAGTCATACGATGAAGCTCTGGGAGAGGGTTATAGAGCATCGCCTACGAAGAGTGACAAGCGTGACCCAAAACCAGTTTGGGTTTATGCCTGGTAGGTCGACCATGGAGGCAATTTTTCTAATACGACAGTTGATGGAGAGATATAGGGAGCAGAAGAAGGACTTGCACATGGTTTTCATTGACCTCGAGAAGGCGTATGACAAAGTACCAAGAAATGTCATGTGGTGGGCCTTGGAAAAGCACAAAGTCCCCACTAAGTACATTACCCTCATCAAGGATATGTACAAGGATGCGATGACATCTGTCCGGACATGTGATGGCGACACCAGTGACTTTCCAATTAAAATAGGACTACACCAGGGGTCAGCATTGAGCCCTTATTTATTCGCTTTAGTGATGGATGAGGTCACAAGGGACATACAAGGTGATATCCCTTGGTGTATGCTCTTTGCGGATGATGTGGTGCTAGTTGATGAGAGTAGGGTGGGGGTTAATAGGAAGTTAGAGCTATGGAGGCACACGTTGGAGTCGAAAGGTTTTAGACTTAGTAGGACGAAGACAGAGTACATGATGTGCGACTTCAGCGCGATTGGACATGAGGATGGAGACGTTAGCCTTGATGGGCAAGTGGTGGCCAAGAAGGATACTTTTCGATATTTAGGATCGATACTCCAGAAGGATGGAGATATTGATGAAGATGTTAGGCATAGAATTTCAGCCGGTTGGCTAAAATGGCGTCAAGCTTCTGGCGTCCTCTGTGACAAGAGGGTGCCACAAAAGCTAAAAGGTAAGTTCTATAGGACGGCGATTCGCCCGGCGATGCTATACGGTGCGGAATGTTGGCCTACAAAAAGGCGACATGTCCAACAATTGAGTGTAGCAGAGATGCGTATGTTACGCTGGTCTTGTGGGCACACAAGAAGGGATAGAGTACGGAACGAAGATATTCGGGATAGGGTCGGCGTAGCACCAATCGAGGAGAAACTGACGCAACATCGGTTGAGATGGTTTGGACATGTCCAACGGAGGCCTCTTGAGGCGCCAGTGCGTAGTGGGGTTCTAGAAAGGGTAGATAATGTAAAGAGAGGTAGAGGTCGACCTAAACTGACTTGGGACGAGTCGGTCAAGAGGGATCTTAGAGAGTGGAATATCTCCAAGGAATTAGCTATAGATAGATGCGCTTGGAGACTTGCAATTAACGTGCCTGAACCGTGATCTTTTGTTTCTTCTCTTATTTACCCCTAACCTTATCTTTGGTCTTGTGCCGTTTTATGTCTTTCTTATCCTTGTTTCTTTTGGGTTTCATCTCTAGCCTACCCCAACTTGCTTGGGACAAAAGGCTATGTTGTTGTTGTTGTTGTTGTTTGGGATATTTATACTCAGAGTGGCACTAGTAGTCACTAATCAAGTGCTGACAACATTTTCTATAAACACATGTATTCTAGTATAATGTATAGAGTATTTAACTCTGTCTATTATGGGCAAACCAGTCAACATAACTGAAACTCCACTAGAACTAAGCCGACTAAACTAAATAATTCAGCGTCTATCTAAAGAAATGTGTCACAGATACCAACTGTGCATCCAATAAGCCATTCATGAAACCGAAGACAAAGAACAGCACAACGCTAATTTGACATGGTCTTGCCATGCTATGCTTGTTCAAAGTACCACATCAAAATGCATATCCCACCCATCATAAGTACATCCTGCAAATAATATGGTTCTCAATGCATTAAGCACTAAGCAGAAACACCACAGGTGCCATGAAGAACAAGGGCCAGATCTGTTGCTAGCAGTATCGAAAAATGAGGGCTATGGAACAGTTACTGCACTTTATGGAGGAAAAAGTAAGGGAAATCAAACATTTGAATCTAAGAAACAACAGATGCACCCCATCATCATGTAACCTACACAGGAAACCAGGAGCGATGCCAACCACAAGCAACAAGACTTCGTGCATCAAGCAGCTACCGAAACGACATAGCTTACACGCAGCCAGACAGCCAACAGTAACATAAAACCATGCCAGTCTAGTGATCTACCCAAGTAAATAGCTGAAACTTGAATTATACACGATCGCTGGACGGATGCTGCAAGCACCTCGCACATATGCAGACTAAAATTACCTGCAGAAATAAACAGAGCAAAAGCAAGCACCCTCGTGGTCTTAGCACAACGAACCTATCAAGCCCCCTTGTCCGATCGCGTTGAATAAGATTGCGCGAGCAAATAGTAGGGCCAAAGCAGAAACGCCTAACACGAGACATTGTCCGATCGCGTTCCCTCAGTTTCCTCACACAATACCACAAGCACCTCGAGTCCAGGAGGCGACGGAATGTCGTGCGGGTAGCCTCGCGCGCGCAGGCAATACCGCAAGCACCTTCGAGTGAGCAGGTGAGACGAAGGAAACGCCGCACCTGGTGGCGGTACACGCCGGGGACATCGAGCGCCTCGACGTCGAAGGAGTCGGCGCGCGGGCCCGTGCGCACGAGGCGCTGGCGCAGCATCTCGTCCTCCTCGTAGCCATCGTCGTCGTCGTCGTCGTCCGAGACCCCGCCGCCGCGGGAGCCCGAGGCGGCCGCGGGGGTGTCGGTGCCGCCGTCGTCGGAGCTCTCGATCTCGTCCTCCTCGCACGCGCCGCCCGGGACCACCCACCGCATCTCCGCCGACTCCGTCTTCCGCAGCCTCCTGAGGCCGCCGCCGCCGCTCCCGGACTCCATCCAGATCGAGGCGGGTAGGGGAGAGGCGCACGCGCGCTGCCGGGGTTCCGGTGCTGCGCTGAGAGGTGTGGCGGGGTGGAAAAGGGCCAGAAGGGAAGGGAGAGTGGAGACTGCAGAGGAGAAACTCAGAAACGGAACTGCAGCTGCTGGGGAATTGCGAATTGGGATACAGCTCCACTACAACTTCCCTTTCCCACGTTTTCCTTTCTTTTTTTTTTTTTTTTTTTTTTGCCTTTCTTAACACAACAAAACAGTATACGTCTCAATCTATCAGCTGATTGTATGTAGCCAACGAAATCACAACTGACGAAAGACAACTGCAACTCTGCAAGAAGCTAACTATGCAGTTGAATTCTTCTAATTCTGTTAAATGAACGTTCTCAGTTCAAGTCAGCTGCTATGGACCACAAAGTTAGTTTCAAGGGTGCATTTGAAGTTGTTTGTGTAAATGAGTGGAGTGGAAGTGATTTCTTTAGGTTTCAAAATTCGAATATGATTAGAGTTTTAAAAAAAATCAATCGAGACCTTTCTCGTTTTAATTACATCACGCAACGGAAATACCAAGAGCAAGAGTCTAGAGAAAAGAACCAGACATAAGCCTAGGCGGCCTAACCTGAAGCAGACCTTGAGAGAATAGGGAAATGATAGAAGTATAGAACTGAAGTTTGCTTGGCTTATCAGTCAGCCCAACAGATTGAACTCCTTCACAGAATACTATTGAATTCGCTAGATCAATCAAAATTAACAGACTTTTTAGTATAGCCCAGCCAAACGAACATACTGGACATCTTTTATAGGCATACTATACTCGTGTGGCACATGAATGCGCGGGGCACACCTTTAAAATACTGAAAAGATGTGCACATCAAGATTTTAAATTATTGTGTGTGACGTTTTAGTTGATTAAATTTGAATAATATGAGTATTAACTAAAATACAAATATAACTAAAGCTTGCCTACATGAACAGAGCAGGTGAAAAGCGAGTAAAACTGAAGCCTATGAATCTACGATACCATCTCACGCGAGAGCTCGAGGGCCAAGAATTTGGAAACCTCTATGGATGAGATTACGGATAGATAAGAGGATCAAATCAATCATTTGACGTACTCTTCGTAATGTTGCTCATGGCCCTGTTTAGATGTTTCGCAAAAAAAATTTTCGAGTATGTTTCCTCACATGCATGACATATTAAATGTAGTCGAAAAAATAACCCATTATATGGATGGAGTGTACTTCGCGAGACGAATCTAATGAGCCTAGTTAGGTTATGATTAGACAATAAATTGCTACAGTAAACATGTGTTAATGACGGATTAATTAGACTCATTAGGTTCGTCTTGCGATGAACTGACATAATTTGTAATTAGTTTTGTAATTAGTCTATATTTAATACTTCAAATGTGTTCCCGACATACTGTAAATTTTTTTCGCGAAATATCTAAACGCGGCCCATACTGTAATACGAAAGCTCTCTCGCCTGAGATGTCAGCCGTGTCTGGCCAAGTTACATCAATCGACAAAAGGACACCGGTTTTCAGATTTGGACACACGGTACGCCCCGTGTTTGCGGCTTGGCAGTTTCCTTCTCTACCCTATCTGTCCATCAGCCGGTGGCACTGGCATAAATGAAAATCCTATGAAATTTTGGCTAATGTTGTTGCACGCTCCCCTATCATGAATTTTTGTCTCTCTCCTTTTTCTTGAGAGAGAGAGGATATATGATTTTTTTTCTTTTTTTTCTAAGCAGGGATAGGTTCCAGGCTGGTAACAACTGAACTTGGGGGCAACGAAGATGACCTGGTTGTTGTAGGACCAACAACAACGTGGGCCGAACAAAATTGCCGAAAAGTCGGGTCTATTTATAATCTGCTTTTGGTACCAATAATTCATTTGGGCGAAGTAGCATCCCTGCCAGGGGTGAAAGTGGTGAGGATAATTTCCGCATCCGATCCGCTCCGAATCCGAATTTTGCGGATATGGAGAAGCATTTTTGATATCCGTGTGGATATGGATAATCCGAATCCGATTGTGTGTGGATGCGGAGTATGATATGGTTTAAGAAAAATCCGACGGATATGGATTATCCGATAATTGAATGCGGATTATCCGAGGCTTATAATAGGATATCCGACTAATCTAATGAGCCCATCATGTCACCACACTACAAATCAAGCTCAGCTCAAACAACGAGACACCCATAAACTCTGTCATGGTTCATGAACCATAAAAATGAGTATTTTTTGTGTTACATTGCTAAATTATAGTTTGGTTTAGAAATTATTAGTCACTTAAAAACTACATGTAAGCATATATTATCCGACTATATTAATTCGCATCCGCTCCGAAACCGCTCCGACTCCGCACCAGTTCCGACATCCGAAAAAATCCGCATCCGTAACCGCATCCGCAAGATATTCGCTCCGCTCCATATCCGACAAAAAAATATGGATGAGGATGTGGAAAAGGTATTATCCGCTCCGATCCGATCCGCTTTCATCACTAATCCCTGCAGAATCTGCTGTTTTATGCGAGGTGGCCAGCTGGGCAACCACGGCGAGGTGAAGGCAATGGTGTGGTGCGTTTGAAATCCTTCGGGAACATCCAAAGTGGTTAAGGAACCAGGATGTTGGTCTGTCCACGTATGATGCATTCCATGATATTTATTGCCATTTCATTTGCTAATTCGCTGGACTGATTCAACAGTATTCTGTGAAGAGAATAATCTGTTAGGCTGGGATGATAAGCCAAGCGAACAGGACGAAACGAAGATGTTGGTAATATATCTTTTTCAAAATTGGGTAGACATTATGGCAAGCATTGCCTAGTTATTTTCGTCGGTCTGAATAATTAATTTCAGCCACAAGGCGAGGGAGGATCAAGTGTATACGGATTAAGTAAGGTCGAGCACATCCAGCATGCGGCCTGCCATGTCTCTGCAGCCCAACTGGCTTTGCGGCCCATAACTTGCTGAGGAGGACGGACGCTAGGCCCGAATTTATCACGCAGCATCATGGGCCGCATATACGAGTACTAACAGGCCGCTCGGCGTCGTCCACAATCTCTCTCCCCGCCGCACAGCCACGCTGCCGTTCAGCAGGCCGCCGTCCGGCAGCCGCGACCGCGCCAAGGACTCAGGGATCGGCGGGCGAGGGCGAAGGTTTCAGGCTTCAGCGGCGGGTTCTTCCTGTTGGCTGGCTTCCAGGGGAGCCCCCGAGGAACCGGGCCTGACATGAGCCGCGCCGCCTCCGCTCTCCGCGCCCGCCACGCGGTCCGCCGCATCTCCTCCTCCTCGGCCTCGTCACCGGAGGCGTGGGACGTGCCGTTCCACCGGCTTCAGAAGCAGCGCGGGCAGCACCTCCTCACCAGCCCGCGCGTCCTCGACGACATCGTGCGCCGCGCCGCGATCCGCCCGGGCGACGCCGTCCTCGAGGTCGGCCCCGGCACGGGAAACCTCACCGCGCGCCTCCTCGCCTCCCCGGCCACCCGCGTCGCCGCCGTCGAGATCGACCCGCGCATGGCCGCCGCCGTCACCGCCCGCGCCGCAGCCCTCGGCCTCGCCCACAAGCTCACGGTTCCGCCCATCCGATCCATCCAATGCCTCCAAACGGCCGAAGACGCCGATCTCAATTAACGAACGAGTCGTCTTTCGTCTTCTGTTTTGCCAGGTGACCACGGGCGACGCCATGGAGGTGGAGTTCCCGGAGTTCGACGTCTGCGTGTCCAACATCCCCTACGCGATCTCCTCGCCGCTAGCCGCCAAGCTGCTGTTCGGGGGATACCGGTTCCGGACGGCGACGCTGGTGGTGCAGAGGGAGTTCGCGCGGCGGCTCGTGGGGGCGCCGGGACACGGGGAGCGGAACCACCTGGCGACCAACGCGCGCCTCGTGGCCAACGTGACGCTGCTCATGGACGTGAGCAAGGCGGAGTTCGTGCCCGTGCCCGGGGTGGACTCGTCGCTCGTCGAGATCCGGATGAAGGAGGACCGGCCGGCGGAGGTCCAGCCCGGGATCGGACTCGACGAGTGGCTCGAGTTCACGCGCGTCTGCTTCGGGCAGCACCAGCTCCAGCGGCGGCGGCGGCGGCGGCGGCGGCGGCAGAATAAGAAGAGAAGGAAGGAGGAGAAGACCCTAGGCACCATCTTCAAGCAGGAGGAGCTTGCCATGGAGTTGTTCAGGTTGTCTCGAGGAGCTGAGGAACGTGAAGGCAGTGGCCCTGTTGGAGGCAGCAGCGATGTGCCACGCCATGACGGCGACGATGTGGGTGATGGCAAGGAGGAAGATTGCGGTGAGGTAGCATACAGTTGTTTCAGCAAGGAAGGGGCCGTGGCATTCAAGGAGAGGATTGCTGGAGCATTGCAGTCCGCCAGGCTCGACAAGGAGAGGCCGTCGAGGCTGTCCAACGACGACCTGCTGCGGTTGCTCCGGCTGTTCATCAAACGGGGGGTGCGCTTCCATTAGATCAAATCCCACGGTCCTTCTCCCTTGTGCTGGATGGTGTCGTAGGGGTCTCTCTGTACGCTGAGATCATGCCACAGCACACCTGCCGCATACTACATCGGAATTGTTCTCGAGTGAGTGTTATCTAACAGTCGTCCAACTTCATCCAAGGTTCGAGTGGGGTCTTCTCCAACTCCAACGAGGTTAGGTTAGCCAGACCGTCGTGGTCGGGGATGGAGTTTCACCAAAGACATGCAAGGAAGTATTCTCTAAATTTTACTTTTGTGGTATAACTCCACCTACTAGTGAAGTGGACCGCTTAAATACCCCAACTCCACCAAACTTAGAGGAGCCAACTCTTTGAAACGGAAGCTTCTCTGTCCATTTTGGCGGATTTAGAGCATCTCCAAGAGTCTCTCTAAAAATCACTCTCTAAATCATCATTTAAAGAGTCATTTGTATAAAAATCGTTTTCTATATCTTCATGTTTTCCAACAACTTCTCTATATCTTGCATGCACTCTAGAGAGCTTATTCTATTTTCTATATTTTGCTAGCGAGAAATCCGGAATAGAGAGTGGCTATGTTTGAATAACCAAATAGAGAGAATGTTAGAAGGTAACTTTTTAATTAAAATCTCTAAAATTAGCAATCAAGAAGGATTTAGAGAGTCTCTTGGAGTTCTTAGTGAAGCAAGAGAGCAAGCGAAAGGTGCTCAAAAACTAAATGTAAGCGAGAGCAAACCTAACAAATTAAACCCAGTGATATATCGATTCAAGTACATGAATAATTATTTCACAGGATTGTCTAAAAGATTCTAATCACAAGTAATTGCACGCCCAAACGGTATGCAAAGTTTTTGCCCTGACAGGGTCTTCATTGCATTTGATTGGTTACTAGAAAGCTACACAACTATGGAGTTGTTGACCTATGTGGTTCATGCTCATATGCAACATGCACCAACATCACGTGATAGGGGCTAATTGGCCTGTACTATCTCAAGTGAACTTGGCCATTGAAAGCCGGCTTGCAACAAGGTCCATGGCGGATAATGAGGGGGCACATGCGCGTGCTGTGTGTAATGTGCCAAAGTGAAGAATAAAGCAAGTGGAACCATAGGGTTGGTGAGAAGGTCGAGGAGAAACTCACTACCAAAAGCGTAGCAGAGCTCAGGGAAGTGGATGAAGATCAGCTCACGGGAACATAGAGCCTGCCTTACCTGCCATTCAATAGAAGAGGGGCAAGTGTTAGGGCGAAGCGAAGAAGACATGACATAGAAAACTCACACCAGGGAGTGCTGATGAGTGATGAGCAATACAGTAGGCTGAAGTAGCGTGAGTATGCCTTGAGTCAGCAGCGTTTTATGTAGGTTGAAACCGCCGTCAAAAGAGTGTCATGTACAGAAACGATTGGCTTTGAAACATGACAAAGCATGAACATGTACGGTTTTATTGATGATGGGGTCGGGAGGAGAATTGAATTGGAGTTGGGGGGAGGGGGGGGGGGGGGCTCCTCATGACTGTGTCGATGCAGGTGGGCCCTGACGTTTAAGTAAAAGAAGTCGTTGAGGACAGTGACACGGTCTTCAAAGTACAACTTTAACTTCTTATTTTTATAAAGATATTTATTAAAATCTAACATATGTATACTTTTATGAAAGTATTTTGAAAGACAAATCTATTCATGTAGTTTTCACATTTCCAAACTCAACGACTTAAAAGTTATTCACGATTTATATTCCCAATGTTTGACTCAAATCTTGTCCAAAACGACTTCCTTTACCAAACCGGAGGGAGTACGTGGTTCCTCTGCAGTCGACTCTGTCGCTGCAGGTGGGTCCTGACGCCTTCGGCCCCACGTGTCCCTTGACGCTCTCGGGGCCTCGTGTCGGGCTCTGCTAGTTTGCGGCCGCGGCGCACGTTCTCCTGTGCGCTCACGCATGCTGACAAAAAAAAGTGGCGAGCCCCACCCACCCACCCGCAGCAGCGCCCACCTCGCACGCGGCACTCCATGTCGTGAGCCTCACCATGCACGCGAGCCCCACCTACACGCCGCGCGCAACACTCCACGTCGTGGCCCCCCACGCATCCAACGTCCCCACACAATAAAAAAAAGTTGCCAGGAAAAAAAATTCGAGAAGAAAAAATTTCTCAGAAGAAAATTTTGAAGCAAAATTTGGAGAAAAAATTGTTCGAACAAAACTTTTCCTGCAAAAAAATTATCAAAGAAAACTTTTGTTGCAAAATATTTTGAAAACAAAAATCTTGAGCAAACTTTTGCAACAATATTTTTCAGAAAATGGAAAAAATTTGCAACAAAATCTTGAGCCAATTTTGCAACAAAATTTTTAGAAAGTTTTACAACAAAAACTTGAGCAAACTTTTAGAAACAAAATTTCTCATAAAAAAGTAAAAAACAAAATACCTGACTGCCACCGCCGGCTGCCGCTCCACTCGCTGGAGCCCGGCGCGGCTGCTCCGCCGCAGATGCGCGCGAGCGCGGAGGCCGCCGCTCGGCAGCGCGCGGCGGCGCAACCTGACGAGGAGGCGTGCGGACATGGAGGCTGCAGCCCGATGGCGCGCGGCGGCGCAACCCGGCGAGGAGGCACGCGGCGGCGCAACCCGGCGAGGAGGCGCGCGGGTCGGGGGCATCTCGGCGGCATAGCTGGTTGGAGCGCGCGAGAGGCGTGGGGGCATCGTCGGCGGCGGCGAAGCAGTGGGCAGGCGACAGGAGAGAGAGAACGCGGCAGTTGAACCGGTGGGAGAGAAGGATGCGGATAAGGTTTGGGAGCTGTGGATGGTGGGTCCGACGCACGTGAGTGAGGAGCGAGCGCACGGCGCGCTTGGTGCGCTCGGACTCAAACGTGAGGTTCCGCCTCGTGTCGCTGACAAAGTTGCCAGGGGTGACTGCGGAGGATAAAACTGCCAAACTCCCCATGATAAACACCGTGTTCGGCTCGAACAAGCCAATCCACAAACCAATACCAGCAGTTCCCGCCGCGGCTGGCTTTGAGCGGACACATGAATCGAGCCGCCTCCGCTCTGTGGGCGCGGCGCGCCGTCCGCCAAGCCTTCTTATACACCACCACCTCCTCGCCTGAGGCGGCGACGGCAGCGTCGGAGGCGTGGGACGGGCGGTTCCGACTCCACAAGCCGCGCGGGCAGCACCTGCTGACCAACCCGCGCGTCCTCGACGCCATCGCCCGCCGCGCTGCGATCAGCCCGGGCGACGCCGTCCTCGAGGTCGGCCCCGGCACGGGCAACCTCACCGCGCGCCTCCTCGCCTCCGCCGCGTCGCGCGTCGCCGCCGTCGAGATCGACCCGCGCATGGTCGAGGCTGTCACCGCCCGCGCCGCCGCCCTCGGCCTCGCTGACAAGCTCACGGTCCGTCCTTCCACACGCACGCTCGCCACCCGCTCGACCAAATGCCTCAGAAGAGGAAAACACCGTGCTGACCGTTCCTCAATTCTTCCGTTCTTTTCTCCCGTTGGCAGGTGATCGCGGGCGACGCCGTGGAGGTGGAGTTCCCGGAGTTCGACGTCTGCGTGGCCAACATCCCCTACGGGATCTCCTCGCCGCTCATCGCCAAGCTGCTCTTCGGCGCTTACCGGTTCCGGACGGCGACGCTGCTACTGCAGAAGGAGTTCGCGCGCCGGCTCGTGGCCACGCCAGGCGACGGGGAGTACAACCGCCTGGCGGCCAACGTGCGTCTCGTCGCTGACGTGAAGCTGCTCATGGACGTGAGCAAGAGGGACTTCGTGCCCATGCCACGGGTGGACTCCTCCCTCGTCGAGATCCGGCCGAGAGCCGCCGCGCCCGGGGTCGACCTCGGTGAGTGGCTGGCGTTCACGCGCGCGTGCTTCGGGCAGAAGAACAAGACCCTCGGCGCCATCTTCAAGCAGAAGCGGATGGTTATGGAGCTGTTCGGACGGTCGCGGCGAGCGGAGGAACACGGCAGTGGCGGCACAGGTGGCATCAGCCTCGGTGCTCTTGACGACGACACTGATGAGGATGGTTGTGGGAAAGACGACAATGGCGGCAACAGGGCGGTCGGTTGCAGTGAGGAAGAGCTTGCCGCGTTCAAGAAGAGGATTGCCGGAGCGTTGGAGTCCGCCGAGCTCGCCAGCATGAGGCCGTCGAAACTGTCGAACGACGAGCTGCTGCGGTTGCTCCGGCTGTTCAACGAGCGCGGGGTGCGGTTCCGGTAAGAGCACAACCTGCGTCCCTCTGCAGTTTGAGACGTGCCAACGTATGGTCTCGCACGCAGAGCTTTGTGTCGCCGGGGCCATGCCACGCCTGGTGGCTGGTGCAATGGCCGGTTCCCAGCATGTCGACGTCATTGTAGACGTAGTGACACTTCTGTCATATACCCAGTCTTGATTTATCGGTGTCAGCCTTATCCATACCCTGTTCAATGCGGAGTATTCCTTTTTGCTGAGGTGAACTTTGACAGCTTGATATTGATGGCATGCATTTTTGTTGATATCTGCCACCTATCTGAAGCTGAAAATTGGCCAATCACCCCTCTCCCAACAAGATTTTGCTGGAGCTCATATCAGCAGACGATATATGTTCCCCATTACCGAAGGTATGGAATTAGCACTTCCAGGTTCCACCAGAAAATTTCATTTTTACCCATTTTATGCACAAGGATAGTTTATGCCTCAAGACATCAAAACTTCAAGCATAGTGTGGATACAGAGAATTGATAAGCAATGTGATACTTAAAGCTTAGCCTGTTGTTTCCTCAATGATGCAATTATAGATTATAGCCATACTGGACCAGCAAACCCACCTAGAAAATCAAAATGAAAAAAAGTGATGCAAAGTTGAAGTGCTTTCAGATAATAACATCTTAACAAAGATCGCCTTTTCAGCTCCCAGCTGCAGAGACAACTTAACAAAGATGGTCTTTTCAGCTCCTCTGATCCCATCATCTCATATTCTCAGCAATTATCTTTTCAAAAAATATTCTCAGCAATTAATCATGGTACATGCATATGGCATACCAAATAGATGGGTGGACAGATCAAGATTGCTGCAAAGTCATAACATAACGATTTCATGTGTACAGCTTCTCCATTGGAGCTCAACATGACTTCAATGTCTGGCAAGGCTTGGGAAAATCAGATGTAAACATTTTCAGAACCTTGGAATTTCGTATTGGCTACATCTTCTGCCAAACTGTGCCTTTTATATGATGGCAGCTGATTATGAATAGCCACACTAAACTATCCCGAGCCCTCATAGTGTGAAAACATATAGGTTAATTACAGTTGCTGGTACCAGGACAACTAGTTCAGTTCACATCCTAACCTGCAAAGGTTCCTAGTAGACAATGAAATTCCATTGAGCATTGTAATAGCAGTTGCAAATCTGGATTCGACAGCTGACCAATGGCTACTAATAGCTTCAATTTAGCTCCAATTCAGCACTGGAAGCATAAGAGTTTATCTCTAAGAGCAAAATTCTTATCCTTATCAAGGACCGCCATCACCGCTCCACATTTTCATGAGTTGATACACACCAAATTATACAATTTTACAGGCTAAAATGCTAACCACTTGCGAGTAAAACCTAGCCACGGAAAATATAAGAGAAAGGCGAAGAAAAAAGGCGCAAAAAAGAGTGATGAGAAAGTTTAGTCCTATACTCTCCACCACAAACTCCTTATCGTCATCCATTCCTGGCTGAGGAGTGACGGCCTCACCTCACCCCGACGACGGCGAGGATGGGAACGCGTCCTTGACGGCGGAGGCTGCGGTGAGGTAGTTGAGCGTGTTGCGCAGCGTGTCCCGCTCCCTGCGCAGCCTTGCGGCTGTGTCCTCGAGCTCGAGCAGCGCCTGCTGCTCCCTGGGCGCGCCCTCGAAGGTGTTGCCGACGTAGAAGGAGAAGGGCGTGGGGAAGAGTCCCCTGCGCAGGTCGCCCACCTCCTTCTCGGGCTTCCCGTTGAGGCGGTTGGCGATGCGTATGACGTCCCGCATGAGCGCCTCGACGTCGGCGGCGAGCGCCTCGGCGTCCTCCCCGGGTGCCGGGGCCTCTGCGGGCGGGCGGTCCTCGAGCCACTGCACGGCGGCGACGAGGTATGGCTTGGTGCGCACGACGCGGGCGACGCGGAACCGCTGCTGGCCCTTGCAGATGAGGAAGAAGCGGTCGTCAGCGAGGCGCTCGTGCTTGACGACCTCGCCGACGCAGCCGACCTCGGCGGCCGAGCCGCCGGAGCCGGCGAAGACGACGCCGAAGCGGAGGTCGGTCTGCAGCACCGTGTGCATCATGATGCGGTAGCGGAATTCGAAGATGTGCAGCGCGTGGGTGGCGTCCGGGAAAAGCACGAGCGGGAGCGGGAACAGCGGGAGCTCCACCAGCCCGTCGTCGGACTCCGGGGGGTACGGCTCCGGCGACGACGGCCCGGGGCCGGACCCTGACCCGGACGCGCCCGCCGCCGCGGCGAGGCGGCCCCGGCGGGAGGCGGAGGCATGGAGGCGAGGCGCGCGGGGGAATGCGCGGGAGGGGGAGGGGGAGGGGAGGCGGCGGCGAGGCGGGGGTGAGGGGAGTGGAGGATTTGGGGGAGGAGAGCCATTGGGACGGGATCCTTTTTCCCCCTTTTCCCTTCCCCCGGCGGCCGCGAGGCAGGGGAAATGCTCGTGCGGATTTGGGGGCGCTTTTCTGTTGGGTGAATTTCTCGGAGGGTTTGGGAGAGGAGGGCCAGGGGAAACTCTGTGATTTATTTTTTTTTCTCGGTTGGGGATAGATTTTGCCGCGGGGGAATTGGGGAAGAAGGTGTGGGGTCTGCAGGAAGGGAATGGTATAAATAATGGTGGCGTGGAGGAGACCACGTGGGGGCTTATCCTCCTCACCACCGCAATACGGAGTACATGCACACGTTTGAGGTGCCGTCGTGGCTTCCGTCCCGTGTGGATGTTAGGATGGGCCGTGACCGTGATTGGCGGGCTTGGAGAGCGTCGGTTGTGATTTTGGGCTGGCCCGATGGGGCGGTAGTCTTATCGGGCTCTTCCAATGCATCACTCGAAAATCGAAATGGATTGAGTTTTGCAAGGGCACCTTCACTCTACTAGTGTTAAAAATAAAAACTACACATCATTTTGAGTGGAGCAGGAAACTGTACAGTACTATATCTATCCTGAAATTCAAGGGATTCTGACTGCGCCCAGACGAGAATCCATGGTATTTTAAGGTGGAGGTAGTACTAGTACAATAAAGGGCCAAATTTAAGATCAGAGATGGAGAAAAGGAGAAACAAAACGTCTGGCGCAGTTGGTCGGGCAAATTCTCTCTGTTCATTCTATTTCCTTCGTATGTCTATTCAAATCCAATTTTGAAAATTTAGGGAACACCCTAAATTGAACAAAAATAAGAAACCCTTCTCTATGAGAGGATGGAGGGCGCATGTGTCGACGGCTTGTTTCGAACTTCTCTCCCAATTGATTGGGGGTGGTGGTGTGGTGTTGGGTACGCTTGTTTCGAACTTTTTATATGACATAGCAGTGCTCCTGCTTTTATTTAAAAAAAACACCAATTCATGAAATCCTTCTCAAGGCGAGCTCGGTTGGTTGCATGAATTGGGCCATCCGGCCATGGGATTGTACAGATACCGCAAAATCCTGAATCCATTTTGATCGTCGTTTGCTGGTTACTTTGAACTGACATGTTATACTCTTCCTGTTTACCCTGACCGTTCACAGCT
Source organism: Urochloa ruziziensis (assembly GCA_015476505.1). Classification (NCBI taxonomy): domain Eukaryota; kingdom Viridiplantae; phylum Streptophyta; class Magnoliopsida; order Poales; family Poaceae; genus Urochloa; species Urochloa ruziziensis. Next base: position 67,753,037 of record CM027119.1, on the reverse strand, counting down.
TGTTAAGGACCCGTGATTTTGCGTTGTTTTATTGCTTTTTTTTTTTCTGTTGAGGATGTGGCCGAGAGTACCAATTACCCTATACTAATTGCTTTGCTTGAACCTTTCCCCATAATTTACAACAGCATGAGACAAGATCTGCTGCCAGACTATTGTCTGGTGTTGACTGTTGAAGTATACATAGCATGTCAGTTAGATCTTTAGGTGCAAACTGGTTGCTGTATGCGTCCTAATAGGAGTATAGTTACAATTCACAACTAGTATGAACAATAAAGAACTGCCAAAACTGATTTTCTTATTTGATTTTACCCTTACAGACTTACAGTCCTCTGTCACCAACTCACCACTATCTATAAGTACACACGAATAACCTCGACCTTTTGCCCCCCTACACCACCGGACTTCAGGCTTCAGGTTTAACTGCAATTACCATTCGCAGTGACAAGAGCTAGAGATGCATCATCTGCATCTGAAGTATTTCTGAACCCCTCCCTCCCATCCTAGAATCCCCAATTCCCTCTTCTCTGATACCTCATCTCCCTATCTAAGTACAGTGCTAGACGGGCTCGACGGCAACACCTCCACCATGCGAGCAGACAGCCAGAGAACGATGGTTCTCGCTCACCGGAGGCTGTTGACGAAGGCGAGGAGCGAGTCGACGTCCCTCTTCTCGGACGGGTACTTGATGGGCCTGGCGGTGCGGCTCGGGAACAGGAGCACGGTGGGGAAGCTCTGCAGCTGCAGCTCCGCCTGCGCGAAAGGCTTCTGCTCGCCGTCGGCGCGGAACCTGGCCACCTTCACCCCTGACCCGGCCAGCTTCTCGGCCAGCTCCAAGTAGGAGGCCTCCATGGCCTGGCAGAAGGGGCACCAGGGCGCGTACAGCACCACGAGCCATGGCTCCGTGCGGTTCTCCAGGCGGAGGAGGTTTTCGATCCCGGGGCGGGTCAGGGACACCACGGCGGGGCTCTCAAAGATGTCCGGGGCGCCAGCCAAGCCGTTGCCGTTGGCGGACTTGGGCGCCGCCGCCTGCCCTTCCTTCTCGATGTTGCCCTTGTGCAGGCCGCACTCCTTGGCCTTGGCGTCCTCCCACCACCACCGGCCTTCACGCTCGTGCTGCCCCGGCAGGACCGGCCTGGTGCACGGCTCGCAACCGATGGACACGTAACCCTGAAGAACACAACAGTTGATCGGCATCGTCAATTACTACTTGCACATCTAAAGCATGTCATCGTGTCAATGGCACACATAATGGAAGCTTAGCTGCAACCGCAATGGCATAACTTACTTGAGCATGCAGGGTGTTGACAGGGACATCCATGGTCCTCAGGAATGTCCAGATGTCCTTGCCGTCGACGTTGGCCACGGGGTTCCACTTGATCAAGCTACCAGCTCCTCCATCCAGGCCTTCAAAGGAAGGGTCAACCTGCATTGGCACCAATTGCACAGTCAGGCATCAAGAACTCTACTTCGTATGAATAATAATACAGGTCCAATTGTTCAAACATCGCATATAAAATGCAAGAGGAGGAATATATATACCTGAACGAGGGGGATGCTGGCCCTGGTGCCGGGGGACTGGTCCTTCCTCTGGCCGGTGATCCATGCCCTGAGGCCCTTGAGCGCCCTGCGCAGGGGGCGCACCTTGCGCACCCGGCAGCACTCCTGGTGGCCGTCCTCGTAGAAGGAGAAGAGGCCCTTGGTGCGCACCAGCTCCTGCACCTCGCTGGAGTCCGGGAACATGTACTCGATGTGGATGCCGTAGTGCTTCTCAACCTTGTCGAAGAACTGGTATGTCTCCGGGTTCAGACGCCCCGTGTCCAGGCTGAACACCCGGAAGGGGCGTCCCGTCAGCTTGGCGTACTCGATCAGCGCCACGTCCTCCGCGCCACTGCAAGACACGACGAGAGCCATTGGCGTCAGCGATCGATTCAGGTGCTTGCTTTCTGATGCGATTATGTGAATCATCATGTGATCGTGGCGAGGCTATCTATCCGATCGTCTGAGACACACATCCATGTCACCATTGTCATGGCTGAATGACCAGCATCCTACAGATTGTTTTCTGCCTACACGATCGGTCCAGCATGCGTATTGTGCTTTGTCCTCTGCTCTTGGAAGCAGCACTAAAACACAGAGCGGCAAACATTGTGCGTGTTGTCTGTAGCTTTTATCAAAGGAAATGACTTTGTTTATAACCAACCCCACAAGGAATCTATTGAGCCACTATCGATTTTGGACGCCATTGCTTTTTCTGGTTTCGTCTGAGAGTCAAACAACTGGTTAGTTGTCCGGTTGCGCGTGGGTGGTGGGCCATGATTCTAGCTCCGGTCCAAAACAGAGAACACAACCATGGACACCAGGTTCAGTGAACCTGGACGCCTCGCAAGCTTGGCTCGCTCGTCCAGATACATTGGCATGTGCAGTGTGCAGCAAACGGGCTTGGCTACCATTACCGTTAAAATACCCGATTATATTTGAGCATCTGAGGATCATAAGAACTTTTGACTACGAATCTATGTTCATCTACACTATGAAAAACAATAGCAAGATCACAGGCAGTTTCAGAGGCAGGCAGGTGGGACCCATAATCCAGTGGCCAACAAAATGGTGGAGAGGATACCAGGAATCTCCACGGCCACACGTTCGGAAGATACCACGATGCCGGGAGCATACCGGATGCGGGCATGCTGCTCGCCGCGCCTAAACCCAGTCCACCAAGAACCAACGGTAACGGAGGCTCACGGGCACGCGGGAAAAGCCACGAGGATCCGAACCCGTTGAATAGAGCGAAAGAGTTCAGCTCACCTGAAGGCGATGGCGATCTCGGATCCGAACATGGCCAGCGCCCGATCCATGACCTCCAGCGGCGACGCGCCCTCCAGCTCATGAGCCAAGGACTCGTAGTCCACCGCCGCGGGGGCCGCCACCTCGTCGGCAACGGGCGCCACCGGCGCCGCCGAGGCCGCGGAGGCCGACACCGGCTGCCTCCCCGGCTCCGCCGCGCGCAGCGGGAGCACCGCCCGAGCGCGCTGGCCCCGCGCGGCGGCGGCCGCCGGAACCACGGCCACCTGCTGCCTCACGGCGCCAATCCTCGCGGCTGCAAGACCCAAACAGAGAGGAAATTTTTAGAGCAATTACAAGCTCTTGCTCCAAATGCAGATGAATTCCGACGCGGAGCCGCGCATTTCGCATGTAGAAATATCACAGGATGCTCAGACTAATGACGGAATCCTAAATTCAAACAGAAGAGTACGGAAGGATCGAGCTCAGGATTTCAGGAACTGATAAATTTTAGCTAAACCATCAAATTGGAGCGAGAAACTTCTGAAAATCCGCGGAATTAAGCCTCACCTTTGACATCGCGGAGGGCGGCGGGGTGCGACGAGATGGAAGCGGTGGCGGAAGCCATGGACGAAGCTCTTCTGGGGCTTTGAAAAAAATTGGCAGCTGATAATATTTCTCTGGAGCAAATGTGTTTTTGACTCCTGCGTTTTTTCTGTGGCGCAGAGGGTGGAAACGGGCGGGTGGCTTACATATAGCTCGGGCGGGAGGCTGGGTTCATCGAACCTGGACGGGTCTCGGAAGAGGCAGCCTCAGGGGACACGTGGCGGATTCTTATTGGCCGGCCGCACGGGAGGCTCTCCCTGGCCGATCGAAGCAGTGGCGTCACTTCTCTCCGCCGTGGAGCGCGCCTGCCTATGCCGAGTGGGCGCCACACGGCAGGTGTGGGTGGCGTGGGGGGCCATGAGCTGGCTGGGTGTGTGGCCGCCTCGCGTTCGTTGCCGGCACGAGCCCTCTGCCTCAAATGGCATGTGTGCTCCATAGGCCAAGTGTGTCCCCGGTAGAGGTGAATGTGGACTTCATTTTTTTTTTCGCGCCATGGATTGATTAGAGCATTGATAGTTTGTTTTAGGTTTGCCCCGGCGGGTAAAAAAAAAGTCCTCTTAACGACATAATTAAGCAAACTGGGTAACAACTAATAACTGTATCACATTACCACCTACTCCATACTTTGCTATGAAGCGACCTATAACCATACTATTTGTCTGGTTAAGAGAACATTGCTACACCGACATAATTCTATTCATCCTTGTCATGCTAATTGGCATTCATACCGGCTTAATTACAATTTTAATGCTAAAATGTCGGTAATGTGGTAGCTTTAGTTAACGTTGGGTCATCATACAAAATATAATTTGCCCATCATCTGAAGGAAAAATTAATTGAGTAGGAATGCTGCTTTGTTCGCTTGGCTTATCAGTCTTGCCGAGCAGATTTTTTCTCTCACAGAACACTAATGAATCAGTCCAAAATCAACAAAAATTGATAGACTTTTCAGGCCAGTCCTGCCAAAGCAAATAAAGAAATTGTCATCCCCTTATAAATCTTGCAACAATGAGTGTATTGCTTCAATCCAATAGAGTTTCACCGCTTCCACAGTTTACACAGGGACCAAAATATTCCATGGCGTCACAGGTACCTCAAACGTAGTATTTGAATTTCGATTTCCTCATACCAAATTTGAAATATTGAAATTCCCTTCAAGCCACACAGTCGCCGCCGGTGAATCCGCCACGCAGAAGATCCAGCTCAATGGATCCCCCACCCGCATCATCGTCTGCTCGCCGTCGCCGCACTTACATATAGTCTGACGTCAACGAGGTCACTGATCACCCTATACGACTCTCCCCCGACCCCTGTCGTCAGTGCCGTCACGCACGCTCGCATGCCGAACAAAAATACACCCGTCGTGTTACGTCAGGTCTCCCACTAATCTCTGGAACCCGACGCGAAGATTCTTTGCGGTTGCGCGGGGGCCGCCTGGTCTCGCCGCCCTGGCCGCCGCCGCGCGAGAGCCTTCTTTCCCCCCGGAGTGGACGTGGACGTGGACCTGCCGTGCCGCGTCAAAATTATTCGGCAAATCGGGCAGCTCGCCGCCGGGGAAGAATCACTGCGGGTGTCGCGAAAGTTGACAGCGCCACTCGGATTCCGATTGGGCATCGAGGCAAAGAAAGGGGTGGTGATGCGCGGCGGCGATAAGGAGGAATAAATTATTGGACGGAACCTTGGCTTGTCTGTGTTGGGTTGGCTCCTGATTGGCGTCTGGGGGCAGCTATAGCCACGGATCTTTGATCCTGGGAGGTCAAAAACTCAAAAGCGAGCGTCCCGTGCCCATTGCCCACAAGGGTCGCTTTTAGGCGGGGTGACAAAATTATATGTGATCGATAGTATTTGCTGGTGGTTGCGTTCTTCGTTTTTTGCGCGCGTAGCTTTCATGGCGATCGACAATGGAAGGTCGAGAAATGGAGTAGATTAAAGAAGCAGCGCACTGGAACGAAAATTTTGTAGTGGTACTGTTCTTTGTCCTTCGACTTTTTGTTTGCATGCAAGATTTGACGACAGATTTCGGCACGCAAGTTTTTCAATTTTCTGCTCCCAAGTTGTAGCTAGTCATTACATGGAGATTAAGTTTTTATCCCCTCCATTCCAAATTTTAAGCAGTTTAATTTGGCTTTTGTAAAAAAAAATTTGAAGGCAATGGCTTTTGTAGATTAATAGCTTTGCTATGTACCTAGATGTATGATACATTTAGATGCATAGGAAAAACTATAAACCTAAAAATATCAAACGATCTATAGTTTGAAATGAAGGGGTATTATTTGGATATTATAATTTTGTGAAGAATATAATGCATGCGTACTTTTATAGTTTACATTTGTGATGCATTCTTTTGCTTCTCTGTAGAAGAATAAAAAGTATTATTGCATTTGCAGAGTATATAATCAAAGTACATTACTCTAAGGTTTTCAAAAGAGCAGTCACCCATTACAAATTAATAAGTCGATCTATTTTTAAATGAGAGATTAAACAAGTCTAGACTAAGCAGTATTACAATGATAGCCTCAGATGGATTGAGCAACGAAAACAACAACTAGCAACGAACTAATGTGAGTTTCCGACCTTTGGGCAAAGCAACATCCACTCCCCCTGCGCAACAAGAAACAACCTAGAGCTACACCCACGGACCCACCACAGCCGCACCACATCAGTTGCCTCGTTCTACAATGATATGCCAAAACCTATCATTTAAATTGTAATTTTCCAGAATCTGACGAGGCTAGATAAGTGATCTGTCTTTCATTTCCCAGTCAGATTAATCTTCTCCATCAATTGGTTACAGCATAATTGCATATAACCCGATTAGATTATGAAATAGGCATAGCAAATGAATTAATAAAATTCGGGTTTTTTTACGCTGCTAGTCAAAATCACGGCATCACCTACTGTATTTGTCCTCTCTCTCCAAACGGATATTCTTACTACAACTTGCGTTTTTTAGTGTTTCCCAGTCACGTTCATGTGTGATGGGGACTTCCCCAACCGCCATGCATTTTGTTGTCCTGCACAGCAGTTTTCTGTCTCTCTGAATTCGTGTCCGTGTAGTGGTGGTGGATCGTTTGCTCTTTTGCTAAGTGGTTGCAGTTTTTTTTCCCGAACTTTTAAGTGGTTACACGACGGGCGTACCGTACGTACGTACGCCCCCCCACCGCTACTTTGATCGCCTACTGTCCATGCATTTCATCTAGCAATCATTCATGCCATGTACGAATGATGCGATCAAGCCATATGTCAGTCTGGCAAGCGAACAGGACGTGGTAGCAATAGCCAACAGGAGCTGCTTTCCGCCTGCTTAGCAGCTAGCAACACACAGATTCGTGTGGTCTCTGTGTGGCACGGTCCTTATGCCGCGGAGAATAAGTGAGCTTAGGTTACGTATCTAGTGCAAATTTAAGCTGTCGGCTTAGCCCCTTTGTCGACGTCTAGATGGATGTTCTCAAGATTGTCTAGATCGATGTTTTAAATTGCGACTTTACAAATCTCCAGATGTGTTGAGAGCTCAGTCATTCAAAAGTGCTCATAGAGGTAGGGTTTACGTACATGTGTTCATAGAAATGAGTGTGCATGCGTGTTGTGAACATCTGCGTTGTACTGTATAATTTAATTAAAAAAATGCGTGGCGATTATGGAGGAGGTGCAGACATGTCCATCTGTCAATCTCATTGCTCGCTGTTCGGGTGGGTGCTACTTCGGGTGGTTGTTACCCTGGGGTTGTTGATATGGACCATAATTACAGTACAAAACTGTTTCAATCCGGACTGGGGCAGCGTGGAGTGGACAACACACACCACATGAACAGATTCCCGAATAATTTCCTGCGCTGTCGTGTGGACCTTGGCAGCAGAGTCTCGGCAGTCGGCATTGTGGCCCGCAGGGTTAAATTTTTCGCTACAGTAGCGGTTTTTTGGGGAATAAAACCGGGCCGGTAAACCGGTCAAACCGGCCGGTTAACCAGTAGGAGCGGTTTGGTAGTGTCGGTTTTGAGCGGTAACCGGCCCTATTATGCTACCCGGACCGGACCGGTTTGACCGGTAACCGGTCAAACCGGACCGGTTACGAACGGTAAATTTAACCCTGTGGCCCGTGTGGAGTGTGCACATGTGGTTCTCCCTTCAAATGCCTGTGTACTACTCTCAGCGCCATGGCCAAATATAGCAAGGGCATGGCCCATGGATAAACTCATAAGCATAGTGAGATTGAGATAATAACTTGGTTGATAGCATCCGCGTGAGATAGCGGATCACTACACCCAAATTTCAGCAAGAACAAGTGGGCATTGGCAGTGTCATAGCTCTTATTCGTATGTATAAATTGAGAGCAGCATCTATTAGAACTGTAGACCCTCGTTTTATTGGCAACTCCTCCAATTAAAAAAAAAGAATAAGATTTCAGGAGCTTTAATTTAAAAAATGGATCTATCTCTTTCTCAGTCGACTGAGATTTAGTTTTTCCATCAGTCACCGTTAACAACCGTTGGATCTAAATTTGATGGTCCAGATACGCACCCTTCCATCTCACCTCTTTCTTCTCCCGTCGCTCTTTCTCCTTCCTCCTGCGCCGTTTTCTTTTCCGACGCGAGGATCGCGATTCCCCCGTGACAACCGCCTCTGACCCGGCTCCGGCTTCTCCCGCCACCTGCGTCGCCGCCCTCTGCCGCCGCCCGACGCTAACCTCTCCAAGGTCGACGTCCCCGCCGCCTCCACCTCCGGCCCAGCTCCGGCTCCTAACTCAATGACCTCACCTTTCCATAGTAGACCTTGTTACTCTTGTCTTGTGATAGCCCTGTTAAGGATTTGTGCAACCCATGATGAGATTCAAGTGACACACGGAAAAATTCTACGGAGTACATGCGTATGTGAACTTACAATAAACGTCCTGAGGTCACCGTTACTTGTTTCAGTAAAATGTTCATAGTAGACGGCATACCATGGATCTACCACGCTAGATTCATTCTACATCTTTTTTCATGGCTGAAGACAAGAACAAACAAAAAAACAGATTCAAGAATGTATATTAAATTATTAATCCATTAGGATCTCAGGCATCAGGTAATTATTTGCATTAGAATAATACCATGTAAAGAATGGACAACAATGAAAAACTTTAAGCAGAGAATATGCGAGTTAAAAGAAAAGTATATAGTAATATTTTGAATAAATTACTTCACACAATAGTTAACACACTTGTCCATCCACATCTGCTTCTTCTACAAAATGCTCCAAATGTATCAAAAACATCGTGTTTTTTTTTTCCAAATGATCTAGGGGCTCCGCTTTCCTAGTCAAGCCATAGACCACAATTCACCATCACATCAACATTAGAACATCAGTTTGTATCTGCTTGGAAAGAAGTGAACTTCGAGTGCAAAATATTTTCTACTTCACTAACCTAGAGATACCTGTCGCATACACCCTATCAGCCTCCTCTATTTCGCCCTCAGCACAGAGATATAATGCATGAGATTCATAGAGCAGTGCATGCTCCAAGAACATTCTTTTCTCCTCCAGCTGCTTGTAAACCTTGGGGAAGGCCTCAGTTACATCCGCCTAAAAAGCAAGAATCACAATAACAAGAAAAAAAACCCCCAAAAAAATTAAGCAAAAGAACAGCCAGTATGCTGGAGAACGAGATTAGAGTTGGATCAGGTTACATATAAGATCCAGATCTTCAGAAGGTGCGGGTCTGTGGAGTACTGGTACTCATCCCCATACTTTCTAATGCATTTGGTCAAGTAACACTTGAGCCGATCTAAGGCTGATGCGTCATACTGGGGTCCCTTCCCAAGCTCATCCATGGCCTTGATGACGGACCTGAACACAAACCCAGAAACCAATCTTAGCAAACCAAGGACATCTGTACAAACTCATGCCAACAGGGAAGCACATCACACTGATAAGTGATAATCTCATAAATTGTGCGTGGAATTAAAAAAATCATAATTATGTGCCAAAAGTATACAAAACAAAACAAAGATTATCATACAATGAGTGTGGATTCATATATCCAAATCGTACTAGTTGAAATCAAGCTACCACACCATTACAGTTACAGCCTCACAACCATTTCAGTCCGGAATCGACATAGTCAGCCCATGTAAGCTACATGTAGCAGATTGGTCTCCTTTAGAGAGGAAATTGGAAAGAAACTAGTAATATGGAAGGGGGGTACAATGTCCATAGCTGGGAGGACAACGTTGACAAACTCAAGTTTGTCAAGTTCATTCATATATCACATGTCCATTTGTCTTTTTCCAAAAACGGTTACAGCAAATCTTGACAAGCAGAGGAGGACCTTTTTCTGGCAAGGAGGAAGTCATAAAAGGAAATACCACATGGTGAGATGGGAGACAATTTGTAAAAGTAAAAAGGAGGGTTGGGGATCAAAGATATTAGGAAAATGAATCTCAGTCTGCTTGGAAAATGCTGGTGGAAACTGGAAACAGAGGATGGGTTATGGCAAAAGATTGTTAAGGCAAAATACACACACAACAGTACTATAAGTTCTGTTAAACTTAAGATGGATGACTCCCCTGTATGGACAGATCTCTTGAAAGTCAAGAATCTGTACCTAAGAGGAAGAAAAGTGAAGACCAACAATGGCAAAAAAAACGGCTCTTTGGACAGACAGGTGGCTCTCAGCCACCCCATTATGTGTGGAACACCCCACATTATTTGAATTATGCAAGGAAAAAGATATAACGGTCTATCAATTCTTGGTAGCAGAGGGGAACGTTACATTTGACAGATGGCTATCACCTATACTATTTGATAGTTGGGTGAGCTTGTTAGACAGGATTAGGAAGACATAATAGTCTGGAAATGGAATAAGAATGGATTGTACTCCACTAAATCAGTCTATGAACATCTAACTTCTGGGGATACAGGAGAACGGTTCCAGTATATATGGAAAGCAAAGATTCCACACAAAATCAAGATCTTTTTGTCGTTGATGGAAAATAACTCAATTCTTACAAAAGAAAACATGTGGAGGAGAAAATGGAGGGGCGATCCCTCTTGCCAATTCTGTCAATCGACAGAAACACTGGAACATCTTCTTCTCGTGTCCAGTAATATGTGCAGTTTGGGCAGTGATCGTTCATTGCATTGGGGCAAATACCATTCCCAGTAATATGAATCAATACATAGGCTGGGTAGGAAAAAGGCTACCTGGAGGGGAAAAGGTTCACACTCTCGGTCTAGCTGCAGTTTGTTGGGCAGCCTGGAAGTGTAGAAACAAAGCTTGTTTTGATAACAAGCTGATAAAGAACCCCGTTGAAATACTAATGCAAGCTTGTGCTTATATGAACTACTGGGCAGGTTTGTACAGCTCGGAATTTAAGGTGATGATACAAGGAGTGAAGACGATGCTGGCTTGTGCGCAAAGGCTGATGGTGCAACAAGGCCCCAGGAGGATGGTGCTCCAACCCCCAGCCCCCCCAGAGAAGGATCAAGACGATCAGGAGGGAGCGTGTTTCTCAGGGCAGGTCTTTTGTGTCGCAATTTGTAAAAACTTAGGACAAGTAAGGTGTGGTTTAAACAAGGGTGGCAGTTGGGTGTTCTGTAAAAGGTTCTGGGAATCTCGGAACCTGTTTGCTCTAGGGGAGTTTGGCTTGAATCAAGCTGAGCTCCATAAGGGCCTCTCCCTAGTCTCTTTCTGAGGTGATGTAAGTGACTAACGCTTCTGTATTTCCGTTCTGGTAATGGAAATGGGGGAGAGCCCTCGATTCAAAAAAAAAAAAAAGTTGTGCATCCCGGTTCAATCCCACAAGATACGCATGAGCAACCACAGGCGAAATTGCAGAGCTAAAGCCGCGCAAGCTAAATTACACACCTAAACCGCAAACTCTTAAGCAGTCAACGGTGTAATCTCAGATACGAGCACACGCGCCCGTGCACGTGGGATCCCTCTCACTGAAATACACCGAGGAAGCAAATTCGCACACGGATTCGCACGGCACTAAAGCGAAATCCAAGTAACGCAGGAAGATCTCGAGGGAGGTTCAGGAGTACCTGAGGTATGGTATAATGAAAGAATGTCGAGGCTTCTCTAAAACCGAAATTTTGTACCTCAACTTCAGATATACACATATCAAGTTGCCGATACATGTAAAACTCCCAAGGAAATGGAGGACTCTGAATATGCAAATGATGATTAACGTTTAGCATTGCAACAAACCATGAAAGGCAAGTTTCACTAAGACAACATTGTTCACCTTCAAAGCAACCATTTCTTCCGTGTTACCATCGACGCCAGTGCCAGTAGATCCTTTGATCTGATACTTTCTGCCACCTTGACACAAAAGAGGGTGTTGTAGTTGCATTTTGTAACAACAACACAAATGAGTTTATTGAAACAAAAGAAGAGGATGTAATCTGTAAATCTGCAACTTGGGGGTATCAATTATCAATTAGTAAACTAGGAACATGATTCAAAATGTAAACAACTTTGTGCAAGACTATAACAAAATAATTAGTCATACCTAACTCAATGACCTTGTTTCTTAAAACATTCAGCGAAGAAGTTAAGGGCACCTTTCTATAGTAGACCTTGTTACTCTTGTGATAGCCCTGTTAAGGATTTGTGCAACCCCTGATGAGATTCAAGTAACACACAGAAAAATTCTACATGCTAGTATGTGAACTTACAATAAACGTCCTGAGGTCACCGTCAATTGTTTCAGCAAACTGTTCATAGTAGACGCAGACCATGGATCTACCACACTAGGTTCATTCTTCAGCTTTTTTGATGGCTGAAGACAAGAACAAACAAAAAAACAAAGTCAAGAATGTATATTAAATTATTAATCCACCAGGATCTCAGCCATCAGGTAATTATTTGCATTAGAATAATACTATGTAAAGAATGGACAACAATGAAAAACCTTTAAGCAGAGAATAGAGTTAAAAGAAAAATATACAATAATATTTTGAATAAATTACTTCACAGAATAGTTAACACACCTGTGCATCCACATCTGCTTCTTCTACAAAATGCTCCAAATGTTTCAAAGACATCAAGTGTTTTTTTTTTTCAAATAATCTAGGGGCTCCGCTTTCCTAGTCAAGCCATAGACCACAATTCACCATAACATCAACATTAGAACATCAGTTTGTATCTGCTTGGAAAGAAGTGAATTTCGAGTGCAAAATGTTTTCTACTTCACTAACCTGGAGATACCTGTCGCATACACCCTATCAGCCTCCTCTATATTCCTTCAGCACAGAGATATAACGCATAAGATTCATAGAGCAGTGCATGCTCCAAGAATATTATTTTCTCCTCCAGCTGCTTGTAAACCTTGGGGAAGGCTTCAGTTACATCTGCCTAAAAAGCAAGAATCACAACAACAAGTAAAAAAAACCCCAAAAATTAAGCAAAGAACAGCCAGTATGCTGGAGGAACGAGATTAGAGTTGGATCAGGTTACATATAAGATCCAGATCTTCAGAAGGTGCGGGTCTGTGGAGTACTGGTACTCATCCCCATATTTTCTAATGCATTCGGTCAAGTAACACTTGAGTCGATCTAAGGCTGATGCGTCACATTGTGGTCCCTTCCAAGCTCATCCATGGCCTTGCTGACGGACCTGAACACAAACCGAGAAACCAATCTTAGCAAACCAAGGACATCTGTACAAACTCATGCCAACAGGGAAGCACATCACACTGATAAGTGATAATCCCATAAATTGTGCATGGAACTAAAAAATCATAATTACGTACCAAAAGTATACAAAACAAAACAAAGATTAGCATGCAATGAGCGTGGGTACATATATCCAAATCGTACTAGCTGAAATCAAGCTACCACACCATTTCAGTCACAGCCTCACAACCATTTCAGTCCGGAATCGACATAGTTGTGCATCCCGGTTAAATTCCACAAGGTACGCATGAGTAACCACAGGCGGAATCACGGAGCTAGAGCCACGCAAACTAAATTACACGCCTAAACCGCAAACTCTTAAGCAGTCAACGGTGTACTCTCACTCAAAGATACGAGCACACGCGCCCGTGCAGGTGGAATCCCTCTCACTGAAACACACCGAGGAAGCAAATTCGCACACGGATTCGCACGGCACTAAAGCGAAATCGCTGCAACGCAGGAAGATCTCGAGGGAGATTCGGGAGCACCTGAGGTATGGGGGGATGGGGTCGAAGGGCTGCGAGGCTTCCTCCCACGGAACCCCCCCGGGGGGGGCCGGGGGGGGGGGGGGGGGTGGTTTGGCGGCGCCGAGGCAGGCGTGCGGTCAAGGATCACCATGCCCGCGAGAGGGTGGCACCAGCACTACGGCACCCTGCGGGCCGCGCTGTCTCCGGTGCCCGTGCCCCGGTGGTGCTTGCCGCCGCCGGTCTGGACCGGGACGGCGGGAAGACGCGAAGCGGTGGTTCCCTGGGAGTGCTTTGAGATTCGGGAAAGGGTGGCGTGGAGCGTCCAGGGATGAAGCCCAGCCGTAGCCAAGGAAAAGTAAAAAAGCACGGTTCTCGTGCTCAGTGGGCTTATCCCCTTCCCTTCCGCTCCTCCACGCCGAAACCCCGAACCCTCCCTCTCGTCGGCGTGGTCGCTTCTCATGGCCGGGCTCGGCGCTGGCCTGGGAGCGCGCCCCTCCGCCGCCTTCGAGGCTACCTGCTTCCGGCCACTCGCTTCCCCTCCCCGCCCCGTCCGCTCCGGTACGGATACACACTCTTCGGCCCCCTCTTCTCTGCTCGCTAGTCGAATGCCCCGATAGTGTTCTCTGGCTCTGCGTGTCAATTCGTAGCACTAGCACCTACCTTCGTTACTGACCCTCCCGTCTGTTTTTCTCCCGACTAAATCACCATTCACCTAGCATGTGCCTAGTCTTATTGCAGAATTTGAAGTGTTCTATACTTCTAGTCTAGGCTGTGTTGTTTGCTGCGCAATAACAATGTGGGCGTAACATCCGTTTCCCTGTGAGAAATTGAGGTGAATTGTCAGTCAGTTCATCAGTTTGCCACCTATTTGCTTTTTGTGCCAGTACTTGTTTAGTTATGTAAATTGGTTGAACCTGCACAAAGGACAGATTCTATTGCTTAGTTATATGCTTCCCTTCAACTTCAAAGTCATATTGAAAATCTGCTTTAAGCAGTGCCCCACAGGAGGCATCACTCATTGTATTCATGTTGTACGGATGTGGTTATTGCCTAGCTGTACTAAGCCCTACATGGTTACAGGCACTTTGAATAATACGCACGTATCTCTGAATTTGCTTCTGCATATGCGACTATCTGGCTTGCTTTCCACTTGCACTGTTTCAAAGGGGCAATTAGAATGTTTCTTGGTTTGGGATGGGGAGTACTGTCGTGGATCTTTTTGTAGGTTAAGACTTAAGACCGACTTCAGTTTGCTGGAACTGTGCCTGACTGATTCTCCCTCATTGCATTGCTGCAGGTAAATTGATAGTGCCGAAGCGTTACTTCACCGTGTCAAGTAGGCTTGCATGGGTGGAAGATGAGCTCATGGAGACAACAAAGTACAGTTTTCTGCTACTTCTATGTTGGTTTCAAGCCTTTGGCTGTGCCTTTTTTTTTATCAAGACATTTAGCAATAGCCAGATTCCTTGGTCTAGATCCCGGTTTCCAGTAATCTTCTCATGATAATCTCTCGGTTTTTGGGTTCTCTACATTAAACTAATATACCAAGTAACCAACTTATAGTATGTGTTGTATTTGATGATTCTGCTGACAGACTGATAATACGCTTTCGCATTTGAAGGTCACAAGAGCAAAGTTCAGTAAAATCAAAGAAAAGGCCACCTTTGAGGCGTGGCAAGGTCTCCCCACAACTTCCTGTACCAGAGCACATTCCAAGACCATCTTATGTTGGTTCAAAAGAGCTGCCAGAACTATGCAAGGGTCAACTACATGATGTTCAAGGGATTGCTGGAATGAGAGCTGCTTGTAAACTTGCTGCCCGTGTTCTTGACTTTGCTGGGACTTTAGTTAAGGTAAGCTTATTCATTTGCAGATGACTAAATTCTCTCTGTTCTCTACCTCAATTGTTTGCTCCCTATACATTAATAATGCTGCATTTGTTTCACGCTCATCTCAGCCATCAGTGACCACAAATGAAATCGACGCTGCAGTGCATAATATGATCATTGAGGCCGGTGCTTATCCTTCTCCACTTGGCTATCGTGGATTCCCTAAGAGTATATGTACATCAGTAAATGAGTGTGTCTGTCACGGAGTACCTGATTCAACACAGCTGCAGGTCACAGATAATGAAACTTGCCTCCTCCCATCTCTCTGCGGTGTAGTACCTTAGTATCATGGGTTAACGAATATTCTTTCTGCTGCAGAATGGGGACATCATAAATATTGATGTAAATGTGTTCTTGAATGTAAGATTTCTCTCCTGAAATTGTGCATATATGATGGACATTTGGCACAATCAAATTTTGATGACCACTACCCATCATTTTTGACGAGTTCCATATATTCCTCAACAGGGATACCATGGGGGTACCTCCAAAACATTTGTATGTGGACAGGTGGATGATTCTATCAAACATTTTTTGAAGGTAAGCTATGCTGTTTGACATGTTTCGCAGTACTCAAATAGCTTCCCTGATTTGCATAATGCACATTTTGCTATATTTATAAATCTCTTGAAGCCAAATGATCCAAAAGGGTTTTCCATCTGGGTCATATCGTTGTTTCTTTTCTCTTCTATGTTTATTTATTGGACGATTGTTCCTACATCAGGAATGCAGAGATGATATTTGATTTTTTTCTTATTGCATCAGGCAGCTGAGGAATGCTTGGAGAAGGGCATTTCTGTCTGCAGGGATGGTGTGAACTACAAAAAGATTGGCAAGAAAATAAGGTTCTTTTCTTGCTTTATCATAAAGTTTACAAAACTAAAGTACTTTTAGTACAAGTACATGCTGGTTGATTTAATTTTTTTACTCATATCTTTAGGTTAGGAATTGATCCTAGCTCAGTTGCTAGGAGGTGTGATACTCCCACACCTATGTTTGAGTCCTCTTTAACTCTAATATTGTTGACTATTTCTTCTTATTTACCCTGCCACCTAGTTCAAGTTATTTTATAAGTAACTTGTACATAGTGCAATGAGAAAGATCAACATAGTGCGACAAATAATGAATCACTTAGAACTAAACAGTAATGGATTACCAGCACCTTACTTAGAACTAAACAGTAAGGGATTACCAGCGCCTTGTTCTTGATGCTTAATTCAGGGAATTTGGGTCCCTAATTTGACTTCATGACTCTGTTGTCTACAAACCATCAATCTAAACTTCTGAACATCAGCACTTCTTTTTTTCCTTTGCTTATGGATTCATCATTTCCACTGTCAAGTTGAGAAAAATTTCAGAACTGGTTACATTCCAGTTAAAAAAAGAGTTAAGTACTGCAGGAAGAATGACCGCTGAACAAAGAAGCTGTGAGTGTAAATGGTTCACAGTGATTCACCATAGAAAATGTTCACCAAAGAGGCAACCTGAAGTCCTGAACTGTTAGCTGTGCTTCTTGTGGCATCAAGTGTTATGTTAGTACAAATTATGGCAGAGGTGAGGCCACCATGTGGCCTTCACCAGTCTTCATCTACCTTGGTGAAGATGTTGGACCCATTCATGATGTTTAGTTCCTTTTTTGTTGTCATTTTTCAGTACAGTCAGCTCCTTTTCTCTTATAACCTAGATAATTCCACTTAACATCACTTGCAAATCTTTTATTGATTTGAGAAAATGTAAAAAACAGTTGCAAGATTAAACAGACAATTGACTTCACTGATTTAATTTTTTTTTTCCTGAACATGTGCTGATTTTGTTATATGGTAGAGCATGCATCTGATTTGCTTCTGTGATATTACATGCATCTTATTTTAGTTCTTACAATTTCAGCAAGCTTGCTTATTTTTATGGCTATTATGTGGTGGAACGCTTTGTCGGGCATGGAATCGGAACTATGTATCATTCTGAGCCACTTATTCTACATTATGGTGAGTGCTGGTATTTTTTACATGTTTTCAACCTACTTTACTTTTGACATTTTTGTTTTATTGGGCAATAATTCCTAGAGTTTGGCTTACATGTTGCTAGATTCACTTGACTCCATGCTGAGATATCCTAAACTTCATTTCTATCACTTCTTGTTAGGAATATTTACTTATTTAGACTCACAATTAAGTACTTTAGTTACATGTAAGCTTAATTTATCACTAGCAAGACGGATTCAGGATTTTTTTTCCTTTTCAGAAAACTGAGGACGTTGTCATCAGATGCATTTTGTATTGTCTCCAAGGATTATTATTGATTTGACATTTCCTATCCTTCTTAAGATGAGATGTCAATATTAGCTCCAAGTCTTGCTGAAACAACGCATGAATGTGAGCATACATGAGACTAACGAATTCTCTGTTTTGTAGCCAACGAAAACTCAGGGCGGATGGCTGCAGGTCAAATATTTACAATTGGTATGTGCTATGATTATCCTTGCCAATTCTATGTTTGGACCTCTATTTCCTGGAGCAGAGCTGTGGGTACACTTATGCCCGGTTTGGCAGAGCTCCAGCTCCAAGAAATCTTTCTGGATTTCCTGGAGCTGGAGCTGTGGGTACACTTAGTTGTTTGGTTGAACTGTTACTTTCTATTCTTAAGTCTTAACAAAAAAGTCTTAAGGTTCTTGATTTTAGCATAGAAACTAAAGTTCTGAGGTGAAGGTTGGAGCTGGAACTGTGCTAAACGGGGTGTTAGAATAGTGTTTACTGGAGATTTCATACTGGCTCACCATGCTTGGACATGTATGAGGGAAAAGCTTGGCACAAAGAAAATGTCACGTGTCTGAAATATTGATAAATCTGCATGATAATTAGTCTTACAAGCTCTTACATATTGTGTGGACATGAATAGTGAAGGAAGAAAGGTTTGGAGAATTTCTGCAGTAACTAGCATTGCAGCCTTGCCATGCTTAAATAGCACGTGGCAGGCAAAGAATCAGGAGCCATTTACATGGGCAGCTACCCTAGTTAAGTGCTATTACTAGAATCTGATCTGGGTAATCAAAGCTATAATTTGTCCTAAAGGCCTGCCTGATTGTGATCTGTACAAGGCTTAATTAGCTGGATTCAAATATTCCAACAGAGTTCCAACACTTCTTGTATAATAAATCTTTCACATCATGCTAAAGGATCTTTATGGATTCTGCAGAACCTATACTTACAATGGAGAAAACAGAGTGTGTTACATGGGAAGATGGATGGACGACCGTCACCGCTGATGGTAGCTGGGCTGCTCAGTTTGAGCACACCATATTGGTCACTAGGAATGGTGCAGAAATACTGACAAAACTTTGAGTTTATATCTCCTGCTGATCCTAGTCAGAAGTGGGCCATCTACTTTTATGATTAGATGGTTATGCAGCAACAGCATCCACCAGCCTAATATCTTGAAACATCTACTAAATTGTTCTAGGTATGCCTCCTTTTTTTCGACCATGATTTCTGTTCTGAAGCATCCTGATTCTTCACGTCAATGCAATACTGATTTCACAGTTTTGAGATATGTTTGTAGGCCCTTTTATGACAAGGCTTTCCCCTATGTAGCAAACTAGCAACCAGGCAGGGGATGTGGGGGCACACAACTGCATCCGTTTGTTGTTGCTGTAGTGACATTGCACAGGGTGGAAGTCCTGTCTGACATATTCATCACTAATGAAGCTTCTAGAAAATTGTTGTATATGAAATAGCAGTATTAGCTGTAGTTCAGTTTGTTACAAGTACTGATACTGTTCAAAAAATGATACGGAAAACATCAAAACAATCGTGCATGCTATCTATTTTAGAAGTGAAGTTACAGCCTTTGTCACAAATCACAATGTTTCCTTTTGCCTGGATCTGTAGCGATGCAACCACACAAGATGGCATCAAATTCTTATCTTGAGATGACATATTGAAATGCAGTTTTTTTTAAAGAAAAGGGAATGTATTAATATCCTAGCCGCTGCATTAATCAATGCATATAGCCGTTTCTTATTACAATCAATGCATATAGCCGTTTCTTATTACAATCAATGCATATAGCTATTTCTTATGACATGTTGAAATGCAGGCTGAAGAACTTCCAGAGAAAGGTTTTGAGTTCCAGACATTTTTTAAAATATCTCGATGGTGTTGTTGTCACTTTTGAATTTTGTTATCTAAGGAGTGGCTGCATGACTGTTAGCTGTACTGATCACCAAACGCTTGGCCCCTGCAAGCAACTTGGGGCACACCTGGGGCCTGGGCTGGTTTCACCTTCATCCAAGTAAACTCATCAAAGACTGCAACTGTAAGGCTACCTAGTCCTTTAAATATTACAGAGACAGCAAATCTAGACTACTGTCTTGTGGAGGGAAACTAGCGTGTCATTTATCGTTGCCTCATCGGGATTGTGCTTGTCAAATTAAATGCGTAAGTACTGGAGAGCCAGAGTTTCTTGGGTCCCTGTCTCTGAGGCCCTTGATGAGGGTTACAAGTTCCCAAAGTGGACGTGCTCCATCTGTTGCTCTCTCCTGACACATTCCGTAACTGCAACACCTGCTGGTTTGTGTTGGTACCTTTTTCTAAGAGGAAGTACTCCCTTCGGTTTGGTAAAAGAAGTCGTTTTGGACAAGATTTGAGTCAAACATTGGGAATATAAATCATGAATAACTTTTAAGTCGTTGAGTTTGAAAATGTGAAAACTATGTGAATAGATTTGTCTTGCAAAATACTTTCATAAAGTATACATATGTTAGTTTTTAATAAATATCTTTATAAAAATAAGAAGTTAAAGTTGTACTTTGGAGACCGTGTCGCTGTCCTGAACGACTTCTTTTACCAAACCGGAGGGAGTATTTAGTAGGTAGTAACTCCTACAATACCACCCCGTTTTTTTATAGGTTGTATTGGCGTATTGCCATTGCAGGGGGGGGGGGGGGGGGGGGGTTTGCAAAAGTCATAAGTTTTGGTTAACAATTTAACCTATTTTATACATAATTAGCGTCTAAAGGTTGTGTCGGCATATTCCTATCTCACAAATCTTTTAATATGATACTGACTTTGTGGCAAAGCATACTTTTGAGAGCCTTTTATGAATGGTTGCTCTCTCCATCTGTACTACTTCATCACACATTTTTGTTGCGCACTATAGCATCATCGTCCTATTCGGCCAGGACGTGTTGGGACTCGGGGTTGAATATGTTGGGAGCCCTCCTCCTGGCCTTTGAAGGTGGAGTGTGAGCTTTGGTTGAAACGTTCCTAGGGAATGATATGATGATGGAAAGAGATATATCAACAACACGAAGAGAAATCTCAAATGTGGCATGAGAATGCAATGAGGACTGAGGAGTGAGGAGGCCATGGGCAAGGCAGGAACGAGTATTGCTAGAGGAAGGTAGGGATTAAGAGATTCGGGCCAAAGGTCCTCATAGCATTAAGGTTTGAGGTGAGCTAGTGGATATGTTGCCATTGTGGAACGAACACGACTTCTCACGATTTCCCATCACAATTTGCTACTGCCAATGGAATTCGAATTCATGCGAACAATATGCGCTTGCAGCAAAAATCTTAGTTCATCAACGAGCTCACCGCCGTAAAATTAACTTGTGAGATCGGGCGAGTTACTCTGCTGAGATCGAGCCAATCTTTGACACGACTTACTTGTGCAGGTCTTCAGGCCCCACGCCCAGGTGGCTCACACTCCCTGGCCCACTGCTTGCTTGTCCCTTCTCTCCCACCGAAAAACCAGTGAGCAGTCGACACTCAACACTAATCAGTAATCACCGCATGAACTCCAGAAAACACCAGCAGCCAAGAAACAATCACCCCATTCCAGATTCAGCAATCCACCCACTCCCTCTCGCCCGTCCCCCCAAAATCCCCCAAATTCCCACCCATCTTTTTGCCTCGACACCACACCTCACCCTCCGCTCCGGGACCAGCTCCATCTCCGGGCACGCACGCTCCCACGCCGCAGAAATCCGGCTGCGGGGGATTCCCGGAGAAAGCGAGCAGGTGCGCATCGAAAGCGGCAGTCCTTGCCGAAAGAAGCAATCCCGGAGACCGACCAGCAGGCGCAGGAGGAGGAGGAGCGGCAGGGGGCGCGCACTCCCAAATCCCAATGGGGAGCAGGAGCAGAGGAGGCACCGGCAGCGGCTTGCTCGTCTCCCTCCTCCTCTCGCTCCTCTCTCTTCATCACCGTAAGCTCTCTCTCCTCCCTCTTGCACTCTGTGAATCCATTCTCGAATCTCGACATCTCGATGCTGGCTCTGTGTGTGCTTGCTCTGTTTCTTGCGCAATTCCTCAAATGTCAGCTCTCTCTCTCTGTCTCTAACTGACCGCCGTCGCGACCGCAGGCTCGCCGGTGTTGGTGTCGGCGGCAGGGGGTGGCAACAATGGCGAGCCGTACGTGGGCGTGACCATCGGCACGGAGGTGACGAACCTGCTGTCGCCGTCGGACCTGGCCGCCTTCCTCCGCGCGCAGCGCATCACGCGAGTGCGCCTCTACGACGCGGACCCGCGCATCCTGTCGGCGCTGGCCTCCTCGGGGGCGCGCGCCATCGTCGGCGTCCCCAACGACGAGCTCCTCGCCCTCGGCTCCTCCCCGTCGACCGCCGCCGCCTGGGTCGCCCGCCGCGTGCTCCCCTTCGCGGGGGTCAACTCCACCACCCCCAACGTCATCTCCGCTATCGCCGTCGGGGACGAGGTCCCCACCGCGCTCCCCTCCGCGCTGCCCGTGCTCCTCCCCGCCATCCGCTCCCTCGCCGCCGCGCTCGCCGCCGCCAATCTCTCCTCCCCCATCCCGGTGTCCACCCCGCTGCCTTTCTCCGTGGTGCTCGACCCGTTCCCGCCCTCGCAGGCATTCTTCAACCAGTCCCTCGCAAAGTCCTTCGTGGCCCCGCTGCTCGCGCACCTCGCCAACACCTCCGCGCCGCTCATGCTCAACCTCTACCCGTACTACTCCCTGATGCAGAGCAACGGCGTGATCCCGCTCGACAACGCGCTGTTCCGCCCGCTCCCGCCGTCTCTGGAGATGGTCGACCCCAACACGCTGCTCCATTACACCAACGTGTTCGACGCAATGCTCGACGCCGTGCGCGTCGCCGTCCGCAACCTCAACGCCACCGGCGGCGCGGGCGTGCCGATCCTTGTGACGGAGACCGGGTGGCCGTCGTACGGGGACAAGCGGGCGGAGCCGTACGCGACGAAGGACAACGCGGACGCGTACAACTCGAACCTGATCAAGCACGTGCTGGAGGACAAGCCCGGGACGCCCATGGCGCCCGGCGCGGCGGCGCAGTCGAGCGCGTACATCTACGAGCTCTTCAACGAGGACCTCCGCCCCGGCCCCGTGTCGGAGGCGAACTGGGGCCTGTTCTACGGGAACGGGACGCCGGTGTACCTCCTCCACGTGTCGGGGGCGGGGGGATTCCTGGGGAACGACACGACGGACCGGAGCTTCTGCGTGGCGGCGGACGACGCCGACGAGAAGGCGGTGCAGGCGGCCATGGACTGGGCGTGCGGGCCGGGGCGAGCAGACTGCACGGCGATCCAGCCCGGGCAAGGGTGCTACATGCCCAACGACGTGCGCAGCCACGCGTCGTACGCCTTCGACGCGTACTACCAGTCGCAGGGACGCGCCGCCGGGTCCTGCTACTTCCAGGGCGCCGGCATGGTCACCACCACGGATCCCAGTGAGTGTCCTTCTTCCACTGACATCCCTGACTCCGAAGTCTGAACTCATCTCTCGCTTTCTGCTCGTCTGCATCAGTTAGTCAGTCAGTCAGTCTTAATTGCACTTCTTTAATGTCTTGACGGGTGACCTAGACCGTCCGTTTCGAGAGCTGTAGCTGGGTCAGGCCTCAGGCGTAGTGTCACGGTGAAGCTGCACTAGTGTTCTAGCGTCAATGGGTGAACATTTCGGCGTGGATTTGGGGTTGGAGCGACGCAATTGTCACGCACGCGCGGCGGAAAGGAGATGACGGCATTCATGGGGACGTGAGGCCGGCATGGAAAGTTTGCTGGGTTTGTCCTTTGGCTCAAGGGCTCAACAACAAGCTACTCCATTGGTTAGGAGAAAGGTTGCTTTTCCTAGTACGTAGTAGGTAGAGAGGAGGAGGGAGGGGGGCAAGAGGAGTTTTGGTTGGCAACGTTTTTTGGGCTTGGGCCTTGGGGTGTTTAAGTGACTTTGGTTAGGAGAGAGATCATATATAATCAAGCACGGAAAAGATAGTCCGGGCTCAGAACAAATCAGATCATTCGTTTGGTTGATGTAGTAGTTCTGTGCCATTTTCAGCGAAGGAGAGATCTCGATTGGGATCTCTAGTGTACCCAAGGAGGTACAGGTCCAGGCATTTCTCACTAGTCACTAGTGCCTTTCCACCCGGACGGACCCTGGTTGTCAGTGACTCATCAGTAAGATTCTGTCCCTGTAGCAGCACTTTTAGTTTGGCATGGCATAGCTATCGAACCGACAAGAGCTGAGCTGGACCTGGCTGTAGATTTGTCTGGTGCACCGCGGCTCTGACAGGTCAGTGGCTCAGTGCGAGTGTTCTCGCCGCTCTGTGCTCTGCTCACCGGTGTCTATTCTGTGGAGCGTGCTCTGGCTTGGAATTTGGTTGGTTGGACGGGCCGTTTCCGTTTGGTAAAGTGGAAGGACGTACTGGGACGCCACGAGCTTGCGAAAAAGAATAATCACTCTCCCCTTTCCCGCATGTGAGTAGGAGCAACGATTGTGTACTCCTCACATGCATGCCACGCCATGCCAAAGGGCACATTGCCGGTTGCGCGCCTCGTCAGTCGTCGCATCGCTTTCACCAGGTCATTCCTGCTCGTGCTCTTTGCATGTCTCGCTCCGACTCATGGAAGGAGCTAGAATGTGGGAAGGGGTTTGTTTTTTTCTTTTTTAGAAAAGTTGTTTTGCGAACACTATAATTCGACCACATTGATGTTGCCTTCTAGTAGCTTAGGGATGGGGGAAAACCTGGGAACAAATTTTTTTTGGCACACTCATCTTTCGGCAAAGTTCAGTCATGGCTAATGCTCATATGCATAATGCATGCCCCAAAAGCTAAAGTTGGACCGGGGGATCTTTCGTGCTGCCCATGATTTCCTGCATACGCTCCTGAATCAGCGGTACATGTTGCATTTTCAAGTGTAGCCTAGTGGATCACTGATTCACTGCACTCCAATGCCACGGAGATTGCAATGAGCTAAGGATGCTGTAGCTGAAATCCTGCTTCTGCTTGTTGGTGAGCAACTGGCAAAATAGTTACCCTTGTCTTAGGACATACTCCGTAGTTACCCTACCTTGTCATGTGCAAAAGGGCCACACCATCATCTTAGAGAAAAAGGCAAGGGGAGAGGAACGGAAAAGAAGGGAAATCGCAGGCTGGAATCTCTTTGGATCTGGATGCATGTCATCTAAGCCTTTTGTATTTCGTGGGGATGCGATGCGGGAGCAAAGACAAAGCGACGATCCATGCAAGTGGCCCAGCTGGAGCCGAGTGCTGCGAGCAGGTAGCGTTGTCTGGTATGGGAGCAGTATTATTATCACCTGGACTGAACATGCGTATGTGCATGGACATGGATCTGCAGTTTTCTCCCGGGCTTTTGAGTATTGGAGCATGTAACCGTGTTCCAAAGGCAGGCAGCCTAACCGCGGATGGATGGACACCAAGTCTGGGCTGAGCCTGTAGGCATTTGCTGGTTATGTGTTCAGGAAGTACTGAATGGAAGCTCTGCTCATATTGGAAGGATGCTCATTTTGGTTTGTGTCCACCTCCTGTAGATTGTGATCTTTTTTGGAAGGGATAATGTTTGTGCTTGAAATACCGCAATGCGTTCATCCAAATTGAGTTGCAGTTGGATTTAGGCCTTAAACACCAGGGAAGAAAAGATCATTGTTATTCTGGTGTATTTTACTGCAAGTATGCGTTCTTTAACATGGCATTTCTGTGGTTGGAGGCCAAAGCTTCCCCAATCCCCAATTCACATGGCATGCATTGTGGGTTCCTCTGTAGTCATGTACTACTATCTGCTAATGTGGACCATTCCTACCTTAAGCGGCCCTGAAGATCTTGCGAATCAACAATTCTGTATCCATTGCTTACAGGTGTAAGTTAATATAGAATTTTGTCCCTCTTTTCTTAGTATGCTCAGAAATGGGAAGGATTTTGTTGAGCATCTCGCAGTCAAAACCCGTAACATGTCAGACTTGTTTGTTGTTTTCATATATTCTCAAATTTTCCTTTAATATTTTGCAAATGTCATATAAAAAAATACCTTGAACCATTCTGCTTTCTAACAAATGGATACCTATTGCCGTGCAGGTCATGACAACTGCTTATTTCCTGGAAGGTAAATTGCCAAAACTTTTCTTCTATAATATCCACTATCAACTGATTGAGTTAGTAGTATTGAAGTATCAAGGCTCGTTGAGGGTAAATTATGATAATTGTTATACCAAGGAAACATTAACAAGTTGGTAGTGGTGGTTCTGTTCTGCTGCTTTCTTTCGATCTCTATTTTATGATGGTTTTAGGGACCTGCTGTCCAAGCAAGCAGATGGTTTCAGTTTGCTCTTATATCATCCAGCAAAACATTTATACACATAATTACATAAATAGAAGGGAAACCTGAGCTTTAAGGAATCATACTGTCCTACTAAGAGCTTGACAGGATACTAGCTAAATTATTCCAGATGAAAAATGTTGCAGCTAAGATTATCTGTACTGGATATTCCTGCTTGCTAAAACATGAATGACCATGGTAGAGTCTTTTTAATCGGTTCTTAAGTACTAAGTAATTCTGAATGTAGAAGTATTAGATCAGATGCTAGCATGCTGCATGTAATAATTTGCACCTCACCTGACTTTAGCAATTGGTGTCCATTGTCATGCAGTAAGCAGCTGAGTAACAGCACCGGATCTGGCAGCGCAAACAACACTATGGAGCATACAAGTGACGCCCAGGGATCTGCAATATGGAGACTAAGAACAGGAAGGGAGAAAGGGTTCTTGCTTTTCCTCCGGTTTCTGCTAAGCGTCGCGGTGGTAATCGTGATGGATTCAAACTTCTGGACATGACAAAGAGTATGCTAGCTGTAGCAAAACCAGAAATTTTTGGGAGGGGCATGTGTTAGAGGAGTGGGGATTGGGGGTTATGCTTAGTGATTCTTTATTGTTAGATAAGCATCAATAATTTGATCCTTTTTCTTCAGCTAATGAAATGTGGGTATGATCTGCTGAAATCTCTGAATGGTCAACTTATGAGGCACTGACGACGGTCGCGATTGTACAGCATGAGTTGCAACTTATTTCCTCGGTTATACTTTTACTGTGAATGCATTGACCTACACACGAAAGATTCAGAGTTCTTCCTCCCTTAACTTGAAAGACGAAACTTACTATAACGCCGGCGTGATGGTTCATTTAGGGACGATGGTCAGAACCACGCCACGATGGCAGCTCGGCTTGAGATCGATGAAGCTGTCGGCCCTACGGGACCTGTAAGAAGTGGACCCGACGCTGCGATCCCCGATCAGCTGGATGCTGCGCAGCCTGTAATCCCTCAGCTTGCAGAGGAACCGGTCCGGCCGCTTCTTCATCGAGTAGAAGGTGTCGAAGTGGCCGTTGAACTCCGCGGCCTCCTCGTTCCAGCCCGCGTCGTGCGTCCAGCCGCCGCCGCAGATGAGGAGGGCCGCCCGGGCGCCGGATCTCAGCGCCGCCCACGCGTCGACCCAGCCCGCCGCGAGGGGGAACGGCCCGTCCACGGCGTCGCCCCAGCTCATGTCACCGCCCAACACCACGTTCGCCGCTCCGCCGCCGCCGCCGCCCAGCGCCGCCACGGCGTGCCTCGCCTGCGCGTGCCGCTCCAGGAAGCGCATGGGCGCCGGTGGCGTGGGCCGCTCGAGCTGCGTCGTGGCCACGCGGATCGGCTTCATCGTCGCTGTCGCTGGATCGGGCTTGATGTCGGCCTCTAGGTAGCCCCGGCCCGTCGGCGAGTCGGCGAACTTGCGGCTCGCGAAGTTGTCCAGAGGAAACTTGCTCAGCTGCATGCAGAGACAGTAGTTTTATTTCGATTTGTGACAAATGTGACTCGAAGAACCAATGTCTAAGACATGGGGTTAGTACTTAGCAGGCAATGCGAATGACATAATTACCAGTAGGCAGAAGTCCTGCTGATGCTTGTCAGGTGTCTGTCTGTCGGTGTGGGCCGTGGAGCTGTGGTAGTCGTTCCACCACGAGGACCTCTGAAAGATGCTGCGAATGTATGGTGTCACCTCCTGTTACAGGCACCCCAATCCCATCAGATCAACACACTGCTCAAATGTGAGCTCTATATGAACATCGATCGACTTTGGGAATTTAGTCAAATCAGTTACTGGAAGATTCTTTTTTTTTTTTTACAAACGAATTACCTGGAAGAAAATCACGTCAGGATCATGCTTCTGCACGAGGCCGCTGATGGCTTGCATCCTCTTGTAGACGGCCACATCCTCCCGGGACCAGACGTTGTAGGTCATGAACTTGACCTCCTTCTTGGCCAGGGCCTGAAACAGATCGATTCATTCGAAACATGCAGTTCAGCTTGAGAGAGTCCATGGCAGCAGAAGATCAACAAAGCATATCGATCAGAGGATTCAGAGCACATCGACTCGTGGAGGAGATTCAATCTAGGAGCGAGAAGGATCGATTCGTATCACCCTTGACCCTTGAGCCGGCGAGGTGCTACTACGACGATTGAACCACGAAAGCATTTCGTTTTTCTTCTTCTTCCTGGGTGTTCAGTCCCTTGAGTTGCCAGCCGCGGTTCCGGCCTGCGCCGCCGCGGTCACCAGAGAAAAACTCCGATCCTCCGGGTGAGCTCGATGACGAGCCCTAAAACGAGCCGGCGGAGTTCGCGTGATGTATTTATACGCTGTTTAGTTTTGTCAATCAATCTTTGATTTCCATCCATTTTCTTGGAGAAAAACGGAATTTCTATGTCACGGATGGGATCTCGATCGGTCAGGCAGCAGGCCCACTACGTGGGAAGCAGGCCGCTAATCATGTGAGAGGAGGCCCAGTATGATGGGTTGAGGCCTTTTTTTGCACAAGCAGATTATTTACTGGCGAAATACCGTTCTGCGATCAATTACAGTGTGAATGTATCGCAGGACAAGATTCTAAAAAAAAAAAGTATCGCAGGACACAGAATTAAAAATAGTACTAAGGGGCTGCTTGGTTGGTGGCCATAACGAGCCACGCCAACCTGTGGCTGCGCCACAATCTGTGGCGGAAAAAATGAACGCCTAAGGTTCGGCGAAATGTGGCAAGAAAAACAGCGAGAAAAGCTGGTAGGCAGTTGTGGCACGCCAAAAGCTAGTAATCAACCAAGCACCATCCTAAACTGTTGTGGCTGCCAAAATCTGTGGCGTGGCGTGGCTCATTGTGGCTTGTGGCCCACCCCAACCCCAATCCTAAACTGGACCAAGAGCTTCGGGTTCGGGTGGCGCGCGCCCGCCGCGGCGCCCAAGGTGCGTACGGATGCCCAATCGCCTCCGTCGCGCACGCCGCCGGAGGTGAGCGTGCGTCAGGGTGAGGAGAGCCCGCCTGAACCGAAGGTCATCGTCGCTGGCGGGAGCGCGGGCGGACGGACGGGTCGCACACCGGACGCGCCCGTGGCAGCCACAACCACAGAAGGGAGTGCGGGCGGCGAGACCCAGCGCGAAGGGCCCGTAACTTCATCCCGGCTCGCACGGCGGCACAGTTCCATGCGAGAGGACGAAGTGTGTTTTCCGTTTGAGATCAAATGTAACGATGGTGGTCTGCTAATATACGGATGTCTTAATTCATATGTGGCATAATGGAAAATCTCCCTGCAGTGGTCGAGAAAAAAGAGCACATTGAAGCAGTATAATGTTCTTATATGCTGAACGCTATGCAACTAGTCTCGCAGACTCACAGAATCGAAATCGCTTGTGCAGACAGAAAAATAAAATACTTTATCCAATATCAATCCCACAAAAGTGATTCTGACTCATCAGAAAATATATTTCCTGAGAGAAGTGCTGCTTGTGCGCCGGCTGTTATAAGCGTCGGCGAATAAACGTTGGAAGTAAACGATCAAAGCAGTAAAGGGACACGAGATTTAACGTGGAAACCCTCACGATGTGAGAGGAAAAAACTATGGACGCCAGCCAGCAAGAACTTCACTATGTCAGGGTTCGAGTATAACGCCAACGACAGCGGCTTTACAAGAATGAATGAATCAAATCTCCAATGAAAAACCCTAAACGGGATATATTATGACTCATACCGCACCGCGGGGGGCTAGCCCCCCCCCCCCCCCCCCCCCCCCCCCCCCGCGTCGCGACCTGGGCTCAAGGGGCGAACCATTGTGGGCCACCTTCAGACTCCGCTCCGGCCCAAACCTCCCGGCGACGGGGCTCCGCTATACTCCGTCAGAAGTTGGCCTTTAGATATAGACTGAATTTGGATTATCTTCGACACCGGCTCTGGTGGGGGTACTTACGGCCGTGCAGGTTCCTTTGGGGCGATGGTCATTAGCAACCCTCGGTGGCAGCTCGGTCTCAGGAGAATTCTGTCGAGATGCCGCAGGACATGACTGTACACCTTCTTGAAGCTATTAGTATACAAAAGCACCGTGTCACTTTGACTGTCCCCGATAAGCTCGATGCCTTTGAGCGAGTAGTCTTTGAGCTTGCACACGAACCGGTCCGACCGAATCTGCAGTGATTCGTAAGGGGCAGCAAAGCCATTGATCACCGCGACCTCTTCTTCCCAGGTGCTGTCGTAGGTCCAACCATAGCTGGAGCCACCGGGGGAACGCCAAAGAGACGTCCGGGCGTCGAACCAGCCCGCCGGGAGAGGGAACGGCCGGTCGATGCCGTCGCGCCAGCACATGTCGCCGCCGAACACGACGTTCTCCGCGCTGCCTAGCGCCGCCACGGCGTGCTCCGCCTGCGCGTAGCGCTCCACGCAGCGCATCGATCGGCGCCGGCGGGCTGGGGCGCTCCAGCTGTGTCGTCGCGACGCGGATCGGCTTCATGGTCGCCGGATCCGGGTTGATGACGGCGTTCCAGGGAAAGCGGTCAGCGCGCGCGTGCCCCTGTCTGCGACCAACCGTGCGGACGAGCCTGGACCAGGCGGCGTGTGCTGTCCCGTGGACGATGTCGGCTCGTGCCCGCCTGTCCCGCTCTCGCCTTCATCGACGGCGGCGCGGCCATGGTCATGGCACCGAGCCGGCCGCGAGGACACGCTGGACCCGCATCAATGCTTCGATCGCGTTCGAGTTTAGGGCGCGGCCACTCGATCTTCTCCTTGCGGGCAACCCGACACGACACACAAACTTCACCCAGGTCACGAGTGGGCCTCACAAATTTGCGGTCGGCCGCACGGACAGGACCGTGCGCTCGCACGTCCGTCCAAGCCGGCGGGCCCCTCCGCGTGTGCAGGCGTCCCCCACCCCACCCGCTCGGCTATAATGCTGCGCGCACCCCTCTCCCTTCACGTGCGTGGACCATAATCTAATCTGTCCGGAGAAAAAATGTTGTAACAAATTTTTGAAAAAAAGTTGTGAAGAAAAATTTACAACAAATAAGATGTGAAAAACTTTTTGTGCGAAAAGTTTAGCAAGGAAAAATTTTGTTGCAAAATATTTTGCAACAAAATTTTGAGCAAACTTTTGCAACAAAAATTTCAAAAAGGAAAACTTCTGCAACAAATCTTGAGCAAAATTTTTGCAACAAAAATCTTGAGCAAACTTTTGCAAACAAAATTTTCAAGAAAAAGGAATAAAAAATACCTGGTTGCCGTCGTCCGCCGGATCCCCACCGCTCCGCTCGCCGGAGCCCCGCGCGGTTGCTCGCCGGAGCCCGGCCCAGCTTGTGCTGGAGCTCCTCGAGGCCGACGAGCACGACAGCCGTCAGGCGCGCGGCGGCCGTCGCGCGGGGCTGCGGGCGCCGCCAGGGGCATGAAGCCGGCAACCCCCCGGCGGGCGGCGAAGGCCAAGCCACCAGCAGCAGAGAAGCCACCGGTGACAGGAAGCCGCCCAAGCCCCGGCGGGTGGCGGGGGCCAAGCCACCAGCGGCGAGAGGAAAAGGAGAGAGAGAGTTTGCAAGCGGCGCGCGGGGGCATGAGCTGGGAAAGGAGATAAGGCTGATTGGGTTGTGGGCCCAGCACATGTGGGTGCGGGCGGCCGGGCGCACAAACGCTTCCGTGCGCGCGGGTTTATATTTGGGATTGCGGTCACGAGTTCACGACACAACGAATTCAAATTTGATGGTATAGTTTTGAAGCGGTTCATCTATTCCGCCATGAATAGTACTAGTAGTATTACAGTCGACACGACGGGCTGGTCACCAGGAAGAATTTAATTTCCACTCTCCTTCCGCTTCGACTTCACGCCTCCTTTGCATATAGTATTCCAAATGGGCGGCCCGGCCCTAGCCCGGCACTAACCCAATCTGGCCCGCCCTGACGCGGCCCGGCCCTATCGAGGCCCGATGACTTTTAGTGCCGCGCCGAGCCGAGCCGCCGTGCCGACCCAGCGGCTCAGGCCCGGCACTAAGGCCATTTTATAGTGCCGGGCCAGCACAGTGGCCCGGCTGGCCCATCGGGCTGGTGCCGGGCCCTCGGGCCTGGCCAGCCCGAAGAAGGGGGCGGCGCGGCCGGAGAGGGCAGGCGCGGCGGCGTGACCGGATGAGAGA
The DNA here is from genome assembly GCA_015476505.1 of Urochloa ruziziensis. Taxonomy (NCBI): domain Eukaryota; kingdom Viridiplantae; phylum Streptophyta; class Magnoliopsida; order Poales; family Poaceae; genus Urochloa; species Urochloa ruziziensis. The sequence goes on along the minus strand of CM027119.1, from coordinate 67,720,922 downwards.
GGGCAGGCGTGGCGGCGCGGCCGGAGGAGAGAGGACAGGCGCGGCGGCGCGGCCGGAGGAGAGAGCACGCGCGGCGGCAGATCCCGGCCACGACCCTCTGCGACGGCGGATCCCCACGCGGCCGTTGGAGGGGGCAGGCGCGGCGGCAGATCCCGGCCACGACCCTCTGCGACGGCGGATCCCCGCGTGGCCGGAGGAGGGGGCAGGCGCGACGGCGTGGTCGGAGGAGGGAGCAGGCGCGGCGGCGACTCCCGGCCACGGCCCCCCGCGACGGCGGATCCCGACGCGGCGGCGGATCCCCACACGGTCCCTGCGGAGCGGAACTCCGGCGGCGCGGCACGAGTGGAGGAGGGAGGGAATGGGGGAGGGAACGGTCGGGCGGCGGTGTGTGGGGCCAGCGCGGCGAGGATCTAGCGGCGCGTCGGCGACTGGGACAGGGGGTAGCGTGGGAGTGGAGGAGATCAGGAGAAGGGAAGGGAAGGCTGGGAAGCGGCGGCTAGTCTGGGGTGGGGGACTGGGGATTAGGGTTTCAGCACAGTTTTATACGTAGGATTGGAGAGGTAGGCTGCTGGGCCTTTGAAACTATCGGGCTGGCCATCGAGCCGACCAAAATCGGGTCGTGCCTTGGGCCGGCACTATGGGCCGAGATGGCGGCCCAAGCACTAACCCTCCATCGGGCCGGGCCAGCCCTAGGCACTATTGATCGTGCCTATGGCCAGGCTAGGGTCGTGCTTTTTAGGGCCGTGCCTCGGGCAATCCATCGTGCCCGGCCCATTTGGAAAAACTATACCTTTGCACTTTGAAACGCCTGCATGCTCCGCCTTTCATCTGCACCTCACATAATTTAATTAGGGCCCGTTCGTTTACTCCGGGAACTATTCTGTGGGGACCCCTTATCGGGACGTCCCATGATTACCTGTATCAGGTCCTGGATCGGCCGCTGATACAGATCTTACCACAGATCAGTATCAGAAGAGGTAAATAACGTATATTTTAAATAGATTTAACACCGTTTGTTTTTATCTAGCGGAGAGCGCGTAGGCACTTCATTCCTCCACCGGAATGGGCTGTAGCACCTCATCGCCCTGGAGACTTAAACCTATGTGACAATGAAAGCAAGAGTGAGTATTCAGAATTGAATACCCAGCAAATCCCACAAATTCAATAATATAATATATTAAATTAATTAAATTGTAAAGGTTGGGCCTGGAGGGGCATTTCTTCCCTGCCAGTCCCGGTACACTAACCCGAACCTGATCAACGGTACCTTCGCCGTCTCAGGTTCCCCGTACAGAAATAGTAAAGCTAATCATCGGGGGCTTTGACTAAGTGGACTCTTGCCGGAGTCGCGGCTATCCAGATAGATTCTACACTCTGCAGAGGTCGTACTTATCTACCTCGCATTCGGTCGGCCCGTGCCATGTACCTTGGCGGTACCGACCTACGAGACTCGTACCCACCGGTGACCATCGCTGGTCAGCATTCCCTAGGTCCAGCCACGTGTATACTGGGGGCTAAACAGGGGCTACTAATCATCCGCCTCGCGGATATCAACCCGGGTTTTCTGATGAGCTCATCGGGCCTCTGGCCCTCAGGGTCTCTGACCCTGTATCCTAGTCAACCCGTGCCGCCCAGTCCCAGCCTTCTGTCTGGGGCTGTCTCCAGTATGCCCGTTTCCCGACTTGGCGTGTGCTCGACCCAGCACCGGGCGGTCCCAGTTCGCCGGTCAGCACTCTGCGCCAATCATACGGCTTCCTTGGGATGGATTACTAGGTTCAGCTGGTGGGGTGTGAATCAAGGCCTCACATAAATAGGCATTCCCGAAGGCTATGCCTTTTTGGCATGCGAGGTTGTACTGGGCACTAGAAAGACTCTCCTGTGAACCGGTCCTTAGCTGGGATCAGAGTGGCTCTTAGGACAGAATCCCCTTCCTTGGGATCTTCCTTCCACTCCCAATCAGCACCCTATGCCTACAGCGATGCGGGGCATACTCTCCGGTCATGCCCCCCTGTAGCTTATGCTGCACATAAGGTAAAATTTAGTGATTAAGGTGATATTATTGGTGAGACTTGCCTTCATTGTCGTCCTTAGGCGATTCTTACGCGGGCATATACCATACGTTGACCGGGCTGGGCTTCGGGTCTTCTGGAGCTTCGTCGTCTCGTCGTTTCATCGTCTCGTCGGGCCCGGTCATGCTATCGATGAAACACATAAAATAACAATCAGGATAACAATACATCAATCAAATCGTAAAAGGAAAAGGAATGGAAGAAGGGCGAGAATTCGAAGGGTCCTTCTAAAGGCCGGGGTTGGATTAATAACCCATTAATTATATAAAGGATTAAAGGATGAGAGCAAGAGAATTATTAAATAATTCCCTGGACGATGGTTGGAGCGATGATTATTAGTATTCCGGGATTTATATGGATTTCTAGGGAATAAACCCCAAATGACTGATATGGATCTTTAGAAAAGCCCTTATGTGTTTCTTGGGTAGCATGATGGCTAGGGTTTCAATGAAACTTAGGGATTTATGGACGGTCGATTAGACGACGGAGGTTTAGACGGGGTTAGGGTCACACGGGTGGCGTAACGGCGGGGTTTTGGGTGGTTTAAAGGCACGGTTAAGCTTAGGATATAAATATTAGGGGACTAAGCATATGGAAATGCATAGAATAATTCCTAATACTTATGGGAATTTTCTGGGAATTTATCGGGCTAGGACAGCGAAAAGGGGATTTTCTGGGTACACCGAGGGAGGCATTCTGTTGGCTAGAAACTATCCTTATTGGATTTGGTCCTTAATGATTGGCTAAAAAGGATTGGATGGCACTAATAGGCTTAGGAATATTTCTAGTATTTTTGGATATTTTTGGGGAATTTTTAGAAGTGAGGAAGGGCTCTAAATACACTTGCGTGTACACTTACCGGGGTGTACCTAGCGATTTGCTAGGGGCTGACGCAGCAGTGGTGGGCCGGTTGACGTGGGCCGGTGGGACCCACGGCGCGCACTGTTCTGTGCGCCGGCGCCGTGGGCGTGGTGGACCGCGGCCGCTGGGCCGACGGTCTAGTGGGCCGCGTCCACCTGGGGTCTGGTGGCGGGAGGCCGTGCGCCAACCATGGACCGGGGCGCTCGCAGAGCCTTCGGTCCACATGGACCGCGTGCACCAGACGCGGGGCGGAGGGAGCGGACGGCGGGGGATGACACCGTCATGGCTCGGGCCCACCTGTCGGGTTGTACGCAGAGAGAGGGAGGCGACGGCGGTTGACGGGAGGGGGCGGCGGCGTACCCCTTCGGGGAATGACAGCGGCGCAGCCGCATGCGCCATTAGCGCCGCCGCCGCGGCTTGCCGGCGTGAGCGCCGCCGGCGCTAGAGCTCGCCAGCAGCCTTGCGGCTGGCACCAAGTGGATGAGGGGAGCACGGCGGACTCGCCGGTGGGGAGTGGAAGGGCGGAGGAGGAGCGGAGCGGCGTGGCGGTGCTTGGGGGGAAATGAGTTCGGTTGAGCTTGGGGTGCCCCCAGAGCAAGGCCCGGGGGTGCCTTTTATAGGCGAAACGGGAGCGTGGGATGAGGCCACGTAGCGCGGAGGAGATAGGGGCGGCCGGCGGAGCAGGACGCGCAGCGGCCGCGGAGGGATTGAGCGCCGGCGGCGGGGGACCTTGGCCGGGCGGGGTCTGGGGTGGTCGTTGCCGCACCCGCGTCGCGGTGGAGCGCGAAGGCGTGGACACGCGGCGCCGGCGCGTCCCCAGACGAAATCACGGCCGCGGAGCGGGGATTGAGCGGCGGCGATGCGTCCCGGCGGCGCTCGGAGGAGAAGGAGGAGGGTGACGTCGGGGGGGACGGGTGACGTCATGCGTGACGTCGCCCCGACGGGCGTGGGCCGCGTGCGCGGGCCGAGCTGGCGTGCGGAGCTGGGCCGCAGTGGAGGAAAGAGAGAGAAAGGGCCGCGTTGGTGGGCCGGCCGAGGGAGGAAGTTGGGCCGCGAGCTTGTTGAAGGAGGGGAAGGGATGGACGAGGCCAGGTATTTGAGGGGGCAAAACGGACTTCGAGGACAGGCTGCGAGGGGCAGTTGGGCTGAAAGCGAAGTTCCGGCCCAATAGGGAATAGAGAGGGTTTTCTATTTATTGGATGGGGGTTTGAGTTCAAATTTGAAAGAGAATTTGAATTCAAATTGAACCAAACCTTTCCTAGTTTTTCCTAGGGTTTTAAGGACTTATTTCGGCACTCAAGTTGTTCAGCATCCCTTATATTTTCCTGTATTTATTTATGGTTTATTATTTACATTTATACCTTTAATTTCATAATTATTCCCATAAATCTAAGGATTAGTCTAAATAATTCTTAATTAATTCTATTTAAATTTTGAGGGTGTCACATATTCCAGCTGGAATGATAAGCTAATTTGTATTAACACTGATCAACAGGAATAGTTCCAGGCCTCCATCCAGCTAAACGAACGAGGCCTTAAGAGAAGATGAGGAGCCAAAGTGCTCTCCCCCCGCCCTATATATTTGTAACGTTTCTACTTTCTTCTCGACAAGACCTCATCATCGATCACCCTTTTGCTAAGCGATGGAGCCTGCGAGGCAAGTCAAGTTCTTGACGTACAACGTCTGGTCTCGCGAAGGCATGGTGGTGCGTAAGAGGGTGAGGGTCCTCGGCAGTCTCGTGATGTGGCATAAACCTGATGTTATTTTCTTCCAGGTAACTGTAGTTCGCGAATCTTGAATGGACACTTACAGTTACAGGTAACTGTAGTTCAGATACGCAGATTTCCTCCGTTGATGTTGCTCGCAATGCAGGAAGTGACGGCACACATTCTCAGGATCTTTCAGAGCCACGACTGGTGGAAATGGCACACCTGCTCACCTGTAGAAGAAGCAAATGCATCTGGAGAACACTTTTGCTTGCTGGTACAGAGTGCTGCTTAATTTTCAGATTGCATATTTCTTGAACACGCACAAATATCCGATGAAAAATATAAAAAACGGCATTCAGGTTGACTCGACTTAAAATAAAATTAGCAGAGCCGTTTGATGGTACTTTCGTCTTTTTTGCAGCTGAGTAAGCTCAGATGGAGAGCTTTCGACGGTAGCCGTTCCCAAACTCTTCGGCACGCCGGTGCTACCTTGAGGCCCGTGTGACTCCGGGGGATGGCATGAAGCCGATCACCTCGAGAGCCCCGCTCCGCCGTCGGCGATGCGCTGCGTCGAGCGCGCCGCCCAGGCAGAGCACGCCGTCTCCGCCATGGCGAACCGGGAGGAGAACGTGGTGTTCGGCGGCGACATGAGCTGGGACGACAAGGTCGACCTGCCGTTCCCGCTGCCCGACGGCTGGGTCGACGCGTGGACGAAGCTGAGGCCGTCGGACAGTTACTACACCTACGACGACATGTGGAACCGAGACCCGCGCAAGGCCAACCTCAGGAACAGGACGGCCCCGCGTGCTGAACCCCCGCACGAGGTGGCGATGACGCAGAGGCGGTCCGACAGGTTCGTGTGCAAGCTCAAGGACTACGAGCTCAAGGGCATCGATCTGATCGGAACGGGGGCAACAGGAGAATCGCTGCATGTTCACCGGGCTACGTTTTCGGAATGACAGGAACGAGATGGTTGACTTCCTCCCCAGCAGTCATTTCGGGGTGGTTCTCACACTCGCCTCCAAGAAGGAAGAACATTAGAACTCTAGTGTGCACTCGATCGTACCGGTTGCTATCTTTTATGATTATTATGAACAGCGACATGATTAGCCAAAAATGAAGGGGTGACCCATACTAATTTTCTCACTTAAGTGTATTTTTGTTTTTCTTGGAAATTCAAATAAATTATCTATCTCACCTCTTCCCTCGAGAGTTAGTCGTCCTACCCAAATTCATACCATAGCCCTCTAATAAATCATTCTATTCTGCATACCCTGGTACTTAATTTCTGATTCGACCATGTATGTACATTTTGCCTACCATGCGATTTTCATTTGCCAATATGTTAACAAAATATTTTCATAAGTTCTTGATACATGTAGTGAAATGGTCTCTAGCTTAGTGGTTAGATTATCTGAGTAGCATCCAACAGATACAGGTCCAACTCCTCGCGAATAACGAGTCTAGAATAAAAAAATTAAAAATAGGTTGGGGCTTCCCATACTAACTTCGGTCAAAAAAAAAGTTCTTGATACATGTAACATTATTTCCATGTTTACATAATGGGGGCAATAATCCGCGCAAACCACAGTGGAAACATAAAACCACTTTTAAAACCTAATTTAGAAGTTTCCAAATAATTTGAAATGATGCACATCCATAGTCCATCCAAAGATGTATTTTGTTGCAAAGTTGATATGCAAACTCGTTTTGTAAAAACTCATACGAAAATGACAAAATTCAAGTGCATGTGCACTAGCTAGAAACACATGCCTAGGAATTTTGTCCTTTCGTGCTTATGCACTAGAAATTTGTCATTTTTATAACATTTTTATAGAGTTTTGCATCATTTTCCTCTTTTTTTTTGAAAACTTCAAAAGTATGGTTGTTATAGGGGTTTTCAGATTTTTACCGAAGAAGTGGTTTGCGCTAAATATTTTCCCCTTTGAACGACCTATTGGTGTGGGTTTGTCTATGAAAGACGTGCACTCAATGGTCGTTAGATTTTCCCCACTTCTTTGTTACAGTATATCGAGCTTGTCATGAAACCAAAGTTTGGGTTTCTGTTAAGAACCATGAAGAAGCCAGTTAAAGCAGTTGTAGAATATCCAAGGTACTTAATTATCCACTAGGGGAGATAAAGCCAATTTCTTCGATTGCACAAGGAACTGCCACAGTTTCTTCATGATAACCCTTCCTGTCCACGGTGGAGTACTTTGCACCGGCCCCTTGTTGATCGTATCTCCCGATCACCTTCAAGCTCCTCAGCTCGTAATCCTTCAGCTTGCAGACGAACCGATCCGACCGCTTCCTGGGACCGACGACGCTGCCGCCGCGGAATTCCACCCCGTCGATCCGGTCACCGTTGCAGGTGGTGCCGTAATTGGCGTCGGACGGCGGCAGGATCTGGGCCCACGCGTCCACCCAACCGGCGGGCAGAGGGAACGGCAGGTCGGTGTTGTCGTCCCAGCTCATGTCGCCGCCGAACACGACGTTCTCCGCGCTGCCCAGCGCCGCCACGGCGTGCTCGGCCTGCTCGTAACGCACCATGCAGTGCATGGCCGCCGGCGGGGTGGGGGGCTCGAGCTGGGCCGTCGCCACGCGGATCGGCGGTGTCTTCTCTGGCTGGATGTCAGCCTCAAGGTAGCCCCGGCCCATCGCAGAGTTGGCGAACCTCCAGCGCGCGAAATTGCTCTGAGGAAGCTTGCTCAGCTGAAAAAACATTGTTAAAATGCTTTACAAATCTGTGTGACTCAAGACCTCATCAAGTAGCGCCTGGCGAAAATGAACAACAATTTTTCCTATCTAAAAAATTGTAATGACCATGTTCAAATGTTGAGCTGTATATAGCGGCAGCTGTGCTTTTACGGAATGTTTTTATATATTAAAATGATTGAAATTTAAGTATGATATATTGTTCGAAAAAAATTAAGTATGATAGAAATTGGTGCAGTTACTAGCAAGCAGAAGTGCTGTTTCGCTAGATCTTGAAGTGTGACTGGCGAGCAGTGATAGTCTTTCCACCAAGGAAAACTCTGGAAGATCTTGTGAATATACGGCGTAACTTCCTGAAAATTGCACGAGCACGATTAAAATGTTGGAGTAATAGTAGATCAGAGGATTCCTCTTACTAGCGCGCACACACCTGGAAGTAAATCACATCTGGCTGATGCTGCTGCACGAGGCGCCCGATGGCCTTCATCCGGCTGTAGAGCACGACGTCCTCGCGACACCAGACATTGTACGTCATGAACTTGATCTCATCCTTGTTGGTGGCCTTCAAAAGAGGAAACAAGTTACCCAGCGTAAAGATTAATAATGCAGATTAATAAGTACTCCTAACTTGCTCGCAAAAATGGAAAGCACTCCTATGCAAAAACATTTCAGCCTCGTGGATAAAGCTATACCAAAGTTGGGGGGAAACGAACCAAGAGATTGGGGTTTCTTTTTTACCATTTTTCCTTTGAGGGAAGAAGTGTTTCTTCTGGCAGAAGAGGTGTGGTGCGAGTTATCCTTGATGTTCACTGTATATCCTGAACCTGACCAAATAAAAAGAACTGAATACACACACATATATATACTCTCGATTGAAAGGCATATGAAAAGGCGCGCAGAAAACGAAGGGTTAGTTCTTGCACGGGTAACGAACCGTCGAGTAGTTAATAGCACCATGGGAATGTAAATATTCATCGGTGACCTTTGGCAGATCGGGACCCCTGGCTCGCCACCGCCCTCCTCGCCCTCCCGGCCACCGATCCCTGGTAGCCGCCACCGCCTCCTCGGCCGCCGCCCGGCCTTCCTGGTAGCCGCCACCGCCTCCCGGCCGCCGCCACGGCCTTCCTGGTAGCCGCCACGCCCCCCCGCGGCCTTCCTGATAGCCCCCAACGCCTCTGCCACCGCCGGCACCTCGGCCCCCACCGTAGCCTTCCTGGTAGCCACCACCATAGCCTCGACCACCGCCCCATCACGACCTCCATGGTAGCCGCCGCCACCACGGCCTTCCTGATATCCGCCGCCGCCACGGCCACCGCCGCCACACGACCTCCATGGTAACCGCCTCCGCCACGTCCGTCAAGCCACGGCCACCACCTCTGCCGCCGCCGCGTCCGCCACTGTCATCGCCGTAGTACTGCCCGCCTCGGCCGCCACCTCCTCCGTAGCCCCGGCCACCCTGAGCGACGTTCGGGTTCGCCTGACACCTGCCGCCGCCGCCCGCCCGCCTCCTCCCCGGTGATGGCTCGCCATGGGACCTACTCACGAGTCACAATTAACGAACTCCTGTGAAAGAACAAGAAGAAGCGCGTGATCAGCAGCAACGATCGCGCTGAGATAAAAGGAAGGGAACTGAAAAGGAAACAACGGATTATGCGGAAACTCTGATGCTTTGGAAGTTGGAAATGGGGAAGAAATCACAATTTACCATTTTTTTCACAATCCAAGAGATGTGAAAGCAGAAGATGGATATAAAGACCGATACATGATTAAACTTCAGAAACAAAAAACAGGATATACTGCTATTTAAAATATTGCATAGAACAATTGCTTTTCAATCACAGAAAATCCGCTGATAAAGTATCCAACCGTGGCTACAAACAAAAGGATCGGAGGCAGTGAACCTTATACTGGCAAAAAACGAAGAGCATTGTCAAACAGTGAACCTCCCTTGAGGCCATGACAAGAGTTATAGGAACCACAGAAGACCATGGTAGACAAGAAAACCTTGCTCTCACAGCACAAGACAGTCCCCTTTTTGAAAGTAAAAAATAAAACAAGATCACACAGTCAGGGGATCTAAGAATTCAGAGAAACCGTGTGTCCACCAGCAGTAGTCCTTGTCGCATAACAAAGCCAAACAAGTGAAACAGAAACATCAAGGAGTCCAGTCGCCGTGCCGGACAAGGAGAAAGAAAGACCCCAGAAACAACCCCAGACAAAGAAAAGGAAGAGGCAAGTCCCTTTCTAATCGTCCCCAAATCCGGAGAGGAGACGAGAAGTCCCCTTCTGAACGCATCAGATCCCAAACCGTGTGCTCCGCCTGACGTCAACACTCCACAGTGGCGACTGACGACAGCGAAGACGACGACGACGACGAGAAGGATAACAATAATCAGAGATTTTATAAACAAATAAACGATTCGTCGCAGATCCGAGCACCACACGGCAACACGCACGAAGAAAACAAGAGACATGCATGCAGCGACGACGGGATTAAAAACTGTCAGGCCGGAATATATATATATATATATATATATAGCGACTGGTGTGTGCTGCGTTGTTTAACCTGCTTGCGTATCGGCCGGGGACGACGGCCGGCGGCGTCGCGAGAGATGCGAAACGGCGGCGGCCGGCCAGGAGAGGGGGAGAGAGAACGTGGGTGTTTGTCTCTCCCTACCTCGCCGCCTGCGCGTCTCTTCTCTTCCCTCTTGTGTCGCGTGCTTCTCGGCGCACTCTGCGAACTGCTTCCGCAACTCTTTTGACAGGGGTGAGTGCCGAATTTATAGGCGGGGAGAGGGAGAGGGAAAGGAAGCGACGAGGCGCCGGGGCGTCATCAGTCATCAGGTGGCCCCACCAGGCTGTTTCGGTGGAGGGTGGTCCCACGGCCCGTCTCATGACTCATGCTGTCAGAGTCTCGATGGAATGGACGGTCTAGATTGGTTTTGAGATCCGTGCGATTTGGCTATTTCTTAAGTTTTGGTTGGACGCGAGACGTCTCATTCGGCCCACTTCCGTCGTGACAAAGCCGTGTGCGATAGTTGTTTGGGATGAGTTGGACGTGAGCAAAGCTCCTCTTCTTGATGTAGAGAGATCTTGCGAGATTTAAACATAGGTGGATTGTGAGATATTATTCATTTTCATGTAAATATGTACACACCCAGTTCAATGGCAATTCCAGCCCTATATAGGGTATCTTCTTTCTCTCTTCTTCCTTCCTTCTTATTCTCCCTTTCTTCCTCTTTTTCTTCCTTTTGAAAAAAACGGAGGGGGAGGGGATTAGGAGAGGTATCTATGGGTTTTGGGGAGATAGAGGGCTCAGGCCAGTCCTTGCACCCCTGGATTCGTCCTTGACCCAACTGTTTCAATTTCAACGTGATTCCACTCCAGCTTGATAGACGGTCCAGACAATTAACAGGTCACCAAGATTGGAAGATATGTCTGCATTGTTCTTATGTAGAAGCTACATTATATGTACACTGTTTGGGTGAGATGGATGTCAGCAATGCCGGCTATTTAGAAAGTCCATAGAAATGTTTGTTGGCATATAGCCTCGTAGGTCAGAGATAGTCTATTTTGTTATTATAGACAAATTTAATTATCGTGTTTTAGACTTATAGTCATATATGGCATGTTTAGTTACCTGGCTAGTCTAAGTATGGCCACGAATCTTAGCCTGGCTAGTCCAAGCCTGGTTTGAAACAATGCATTTGCTTTAATGTTTCGTTGTTTGTACAGTCTGGCCTAAACATTGCATTTGCTTAGTGTTTGGTTGTATATATGTATAAAGTTAGCCTGTCTTGGACTGTTTTCGTTGTGTGGGCCCCGTCCCAACCACGCGGGCATGCTTCGCCGAGGGATACTCATTCACTACCGGAAACCGCCCCTTTGTCGTGTGCCTGGGCCTTTGCCGTGTGCAGGTCCACGGGCACACGGCATAGGGACCTCTTTGCCGTGCGCCAGCAAGCAGGCTCACGGCAAAGGCCTTGCACACGGCATCAGGGGCCTTTGCCGGCGCCCTGATGCCCAGCAACACGACAATATTCACGCACGGCAAAGGAGCCCCTTTGCCGTGTGGCCTGCCAGCTGGCGCACGGCAAAGGCCCACACACGGCAAAGTTAGGCCTTGCCGTGTGCCTGACGCCAGGCCCACGGCAAAGGTGACGGCGTGTGATGGCCGTCACCCCTTTTGCCGTGTGCTAGCCGTTGCGGCACACGGCAAAGGCCTGGCACACCGGCCACGTCACGACCTTTGCCGTGTGCCTGGGAACCTGCCCACAGCAAAGGACTGTGCCACGGCAAAGGGGGCCCTTTGCCCGTGTGCTTGGACCTAGCACACGGCAAAGATATTTTTTTGTCTTTTGGCATCCAAATTTTTGTGTGTCAATGTTACCTTGCTTGGTATTCCATGTTAAGATTTGGTGCATGTCATATTTTTGCTATATTTAGTTGTAGTTTATTTTTTTCCTTGGATTTATCGTTGAAAATAACTTGAACTGCAAGTGTGTCGAATAATGGAATATAATGGATTCAAAGGGAGCATACACGTATTGAGTCGAATCTGAGGCCGTATCCAGGAACTGTATGAAAATTCGAGCGTGTGGTTCACAAAGGTAAAGGTCTTTGCCGGTGTGCTTGTACCACAGCACACGACAAAGGCCCGGCCTTTGCCGTGTGCTTTTCCCTTAGCACACGGCAAAGGGCCGCGGCTGGGGGCCTCCACGGCAGGCCTTTGCCGTGCGCCAGGGGCAAGGGCACACGGCAAAGGTCCCAGCTTGGGACCACCTGGCAGGGGATTTGCCGTGTAGCCCTCCAGGCCGGCACACGCAAGACTCAGCCTTTGCCGTGTGCCAGGGGCACTTGGCGCATGCCAAAGGCTGAGTCTTTGCCGTGTGCCGTCAGGACCTTAACGGCCGCGACCGTTCAGCCCGCCGGGCTCACGGCAAAGGATTTGGCACACGGCAAACCTTTGCCGTGTGCCCGCATCGGGGCTCACAGCAAGATGGCCTTTGCCGGCCAATCTTTGCCGTGTGTCCTTTGCCGTGTGCAAAGGTACTTTGCAAGGCGCGAATCCGGTAGGTGATGCAGGCCATGCGGGCGAGCTCCACCATGGGATCCACGCCGCTGCCCATGGGGACGAGCTTTGCCGTGCAGGCCGGTGACGGCTGTGCAGGCAAGCTCCGTAGCATGGCCCCATCATCGGCCATGTGGAAGATGGTGATGAGAAGCGATGGAGGACGAATGGTACGAATGGGATGTGAGTGGATAACACGGTCTCGGACTGAGGTGGCTATGTAAACCAGCTGGAGATGAGAGTTTCTTACATTTATCTCTAGCCTGTCTAAGAGGGATTGATTACATTGCTGGAGCCTAACTAAAGGGTCTAACCAGGCAACGGATTGCCTGGCTCTAGTGAGTCTAGCCCTTAGCCAAGCAACTAAACAAACTCATAGTGCTTATTGGCATATCTTCAATGTCATATAAGATGGAGTTGTATCTTGATATTGGCTTATTTATCAAGATTTAGACTTCTAGTCATATAGTGCTCCTTAGCCTATCTCTGATGCTATAAGAGACGGAGTTGTATCTTGATATTTTGCTTATCCCTACTGGACACTGATTAGTGGAGGTGTGGATGGTTTTGTTGCGGTCTAAGTTTTGGTTAGAGCATCAATCAGCGATGAAGTTATTTTTCTTCCTCATTATTGGATTTTGCTCATGCTTCGGTTTTACTTTCGCTTTATGTGGAGAAATTGGTTCATTAGGAGGAGACTTTACGAAACATACCGCTAATGGAGATTATTATAGTAGTATGTTGGAAATTTTAAGTTTCTTTATTTTCTTTATTTTGTTACTTTTTTTGTATATCAGATTTTTCTGATGCCTTGCCTACATGTTCGATTTGACCATGTGCATCTTTGTGTAGTGTTGTGGTCTAATGCATTCTCGAAAGAAAATGTCTGAAGGTGGAATATTTTTCCAGTATCTAAAAGAATAAGATATAGAACGTATGGGGCATGATATGTCGGGAGAGATGAATATAATCAATGCCACCTTTTTATTAAGTCCAGAGAAATCTTGGTTGGCATGTAAGTTGCAAGACAGATAGTCTGCGTTTTGGTTATTAAACATAGCCGTTTCAGTTTGAAGGGCATACCACGCTGTGTGTTCGAATTTGGTGCACGCAACATATTTCGTAGGTCGAATATCCGGACTGTTCAATTTCGCTTTTAGATTGTCGTTCATAATATTTTGTTAAGACGAGTGTTCGTCCAAATAGGATGAAAAAATGCAACTGAGTTATGCTTCACAAACATGGAATAACAGTGTAGCATCTTACGAGCCCCAGGATTCACGGATCACAAGACACGCTTTAGGGCTTGTTCGGTTTCTTTAGAATTGTTCCATCCGGATTGATATAACAATAAATTTATGATAGCTACAACAAAAGACCGGGATTTATTCCGGATCGAAAACTAATTTACTCATGATAGATACAACAAGAGACCGAGAATCAACCCACTGGTCAAGAGGTGTAGAATCAATCCAAGTATTTTGTTACATATCATGAGTAAATTGCTCACGGCTCTTATTGTCTCATAAATTTTTTATTATATCGGCTTTAATCCGGATGGAATGGTTCCAGAGGAACCGAAGGAGTCCTTAGCCGACCAAAACGGCGACAAGCTCACGAAGTTTGAACCTGAAATAATGAATAACAGTCAATTTAGCTAACTAACTGATCCAAGATCATCCCAACCGATGGAATGGCGTTACAACTTACAAGCAAGCTTTCAGTTCAGAAAGACGGACACTCCACCACAGAACCGAAAGAAAGAAACAGAAGGACAAAAAAAAAATACAAGCACATGACTGGAGTTCTTTCATTATTGTTGGTTTAGGTGCAAAGAAGTTCATGAACTAAAGTTTCACAGTATAAAACACATTTCTTCAGCGTCTTCTTATAGTTGCATCTCCACTGAACAGCTAGTTCCCATCTTTCCAAAGATCTCAGAAGGTGAGCCGGGAGTTGACCGTTATCAGAACAATCAAGCTCAAATCGATGGAAGCGGAGGAATGCAGCAAACTCCTGCTCAAAACCTGACTGCTTCACATCTGTTCTGCAGTTGGTACTGCTTTGTATTTTGCATAAGAAGATGAGCAGACTTTCATCAAATTCAACAGTAGTCGGTAATTGTTGCAAAGCTCCTTCACATTTGTTGATTAACCATTTCATAATCTCCATCTCATTTTCAGTCGAAAGCATTGATCCAGAGTAAATCTGATGACTGACAGCCTTTTTATGGTTAGCAGGAGTAGCCCACAGCCTTAACGCACACAACAATGCAAATGAGGGGTCCATTTGGATGAATATACAATGAATCTTTTGGCCAAGCTCCGGTTGAGCAATATCCACATATAATTGGATGAAAGTTTTCTCATTAGGGTTCTCACTCAAAAGAAAACCATAGTGTTCAAGAAGTTCCAGGTTTGTGTATGTCCCATAACCAAGGAGGACCTGTACAAAATGGCATGAGTGTACAGAAAAACAGAGACATCAAAAGGAAAAAAAGCAAGATAATTTTATATTTGGCAAAAAATAAAAACAAACCTGCTCTCCCTTCTTATAATTTGTTCTGGCATACAAACAGTATGCATTAGAATCTTCATACCCGCCATCTGTTAATCTCTCAACTTCAGCTATATCTTCTTCCTCAAATGAAGTATCATCAGGAGCAGCATAATTGAACAAATCACCCACAGGGCATAGGCAACCAGCTTCATCCCATGCAATATAATGTGCGTGAAGAGACCTTCCTTAGTGTAGGAAAAATGAAACTTTAGAAGAAAAAAAAAACAGGTACAACATAGAAAAAAAAACTAGAAAAAAGGGCTAAACAGCCTAAAACACAGGTTTAAATTCCAACATAAACTTAAGTTAGTATGAATTTCACATTGGAACCAAACCAGCAGACAGGGGTAGCATAACAGATTTGAAAAACAACCGGAACAAACTGAGAATAAAAACAACCATACCGTTGCAAACGCCCAGAGCCATGATTTAAACACCAAAAGCTTAGGTTTAAATTCCAATTCTTTCATCAGCAGTGTTGCACCTTCCCAGTCTGATTTTATGGCACTGTTAGCCTTTTGTGCAACCCAAATGGCATCATCAACCTGCTAACAACAAAAACATTGGACGCTTTTAGAGTGTATAGCAAAGGATAATGGAGAATAGAAATCTGTTGACAGATCTACCGAGCTATACTTGGAGAGCTTCAACTTCAAAATCATTGAAGGCAGCCAAGATAGTATAGTAGCTGGGCAGCTGAGACAGATAGGTATACCAGATGGAATTCCTCCCTTTCCCCACTTCAGCCAATAAGCACACGATCAATATCTGTAATAGAATTATAAAGAGAAGGTCAGTAAGCACTAAAAGGAATGCTCAAGAGGACATAACGAGGTAAACAAGAATGGTATATACTGGCACTTTGAAAGCCAAAACAGAAACACTAGTATGTTTTACCAGTAAAGATAAATGTGCAATTTCCTAGTGAGAAAACCACTTTTGCATTTAGTTTGAGTACATAAACAAAAGGGACGCTATAGGTTTGCAAAGCTGAGCATACCGAGTACCAACTGTGTCCGAAGCAACAAACTGTATAGCACAAACACGACTTGTATCCAAACTTTTCCCCAAAATACATGGTGGCACTAATACTATTACGCTACAGCAATGTGCTCCCCAATCCTATTCACCGGTTATCCCCAATTCCTGGTAACATCAAGGACAGCTTTCAAACCACCCGTGCTTACCTGCACGGAGGAGAGCGGGGCCGGTGGGCGCTGACGCAGGCGGCTACCCTGGGGTCGTCGGCCATGACGCGGTCGCTCGTAAGCAGCGCGGCGCGGGGCACGCGCAGCACCAGCTCGCCGCGCCGCAGGTCGCGCGCCGCCGCGAGGCCTCTCCTGTGGTGGAAGCAAGGCAAACGCGGTGAGGCACTGAGGCTAATGCTGGGGACAAGTGCTGCGAGCGGATGGAGGGGGCTGCAGTTTTACCCGCCGGCGTCGGGGAAGTCGGCGACGACGAGGGAGCTTCCGATGCAGGAGGACGGCGAAGAGGAGGAGGAGCAGGAAGGGAACGGCGGGGGCGGCGAGTCGGAGACGCCCAGCTCGGCCGCCCACCGGAGGAGGGCCTCCATCGTCGGCGGCCGCCTTTGGGTTTACGCCGCGTCCGGCGAGCTAGGGGTTTACCGTTTACGCCTTCACTGGGAAGTCGCGACTCGCGACCCGGGACATGTTCACTCGGAAAATTCAGTGGTTCAGATGGCCATTTGCCCATTTCTATACTTCTGTCTTAGATTTAGAATCGCTGTTGAAATCTTTTATCGCTTAAAATTTCAGTTTCGAATTCAAAACTCAAATTGAAATCACTACCAAAATCTTTACTCCATAAAATTGAACTTATTTAGGCTTCCATTTAGAATTCACCGCCGTCATAGACATTCACATTCCAGAGTTCCTAAAACATGGAACTAGACAATTTCTGCACTGCATTTTCACCAAACGTTTGCAGGACCGTTGGTTGACCCAGTCCACAATGTTATACGTATGTACAAGTGCTAGTGTCCATATTTTAATCAATTGAACGATAGTTTGCATACATTAACATCATTCACAAGGATCCAATGAGTTATATTGAGTTGAAAATTCCAGGCGTTAGTATTTATCATTGCCCAAACAACGCGGTCTTACAAATGGTTTCAACCCAACAAAATTCAACTATTTGTGTTCCCAAGGACCACCATGAACAATATGCTTCAATTTATAGGTAACAACGTTCTATGCTACATAATGTACAGATTGAGCTCCTTTTTTTTATTCTATATATGGTACACATCACATGTACATACAACTTCCGCTACATCAGTGTTAGTTTGTACAATGAGGAAATGGCAATCCCCTCCAACAGCTATACCGAGCTTCCATTGAAATATTTACTGAAAGCTTCCTCCTCCTTGCAGTGCACCACATGACCTTGTACACCTCGATTAGCAGTTTCGGAAATCGGCTTGCAAAGTAGCGATCAAATCCCTCTGGCAGTGACCCAAGTATTGCCTGGAATCCATATTGATCAAATGTGTTACCTTATGAGAACAAGACAGCTTGACTCGCATTGCGAGCAAATCAATTTGTAATAAAAAGCATAAATTATCTAAGAATGTCATAGGATTTACATAACTTCTCTTAAAGTGTGGCAGGATACTTATCAGTTTCCAACATGGCTTTAGCTCCCATGTACGATGAATGTAGGTGCCATCATACCATGACTAGGTATAACAGAACCAGCCGCATTTCATTCCTTATTTTCTAAACCACTGCCAGCAAAATCTAGATTATGTACTTTACAACTGAACCTTGCACCACTATTCTATCCATTTGCTTATGCAAAGCTAATTCACCATAGCTTGTTCAGTTTACAAAATTCTCTACATTGTTCATGTACAACCTTCTTCCTTTTGCATGTTCTATGGCACACGACTGAAATGGTGGAAATCTAGCCAAAACTACCAGGTGATGCCCGCATCCTATGCCAATTAGTCCAGCTACAAATCGATAATCTAACTGCATTCATACATCAAAAGATAAAATCAAGCATAGCAACAAGTGCAGTAGTGCAACAAACCTTGAGATCCTCTGAAAGTTCTCTGTAATGTCCTGATTTATTTCTGATATACCTCAGAAGATCACGAATGGACTCGAAGTTATATTTTCTGTAACGACCCATGTCTGTAACCAAAGC
Organism: Urochloa ruziziensis; assembly: GCA_015476505.1. NCBI lineage: Eukaryota > Viridiplantae > Streptophyta > Magnoliopsida > Poales > Poaceae > Urochloa > Urochloa ruziziensis. The sequence continues at coordinate 67,702,763 of CM027119.1, read as the reverse complement.
AGCATCCAATTTATCTCCCCATTTACCACCAAACGCCACAGGTCCTATGCTTTCCAGTGCATTTATGAGGTCACTTTCACTGGTTTTCTCAATTCTGTCACTGGTATCCCTTAGAAATGAAAGCCGCAATTCAGGGCTCCAGAAGAGTGGATGAAGCATCACATATACTGCTGTTGGTCTGTTGATGTTATGCAAAGTCAGTTAAGTCAAATCAAGATATATAACAGATATAACATGTGAAAATCAGGGAGGTTAGACTGCACAGGGCCTTAGTTCTTACCTCATCTCTGGATTTGGATGCAACAATTGAGAAATAAGATGTACTGCTTCTGGTATGTAGTCCACCACAAAGAGATCAAAGCGATTGTTTACAATGTTCATGTCCCGTTCATAGTACTCACCAAACGGATGCTTGCCTCTAGTGATACAATAGAAAATAAGGCAGCCCAAACTAAACAGATCCATTGCACGAGTTTGACGACCATGGCGAAGCTGTTCAGGTGCTTGCCAGCCAGAGCTTCCAACTCCTGCAGTACACTATCGACGATTAAACTGCTTGCTAAAACTGTGCTTAAGTAGTGTGAGAAACAACATACGGAATGTACTTCCTAACACTGCAACTCTCCGAAGGGAAACCTCCTTACCCGTCCCATGATGGCTAACAGAAGTCATGTCATCTTGCAGGCGCTTACTGATACCCATATCAGAAAGCTTTGCTCTAATAGGTCCTTCTGCACTTATTAAGACATTCTGAGGCTTCAAATCACGATGTATAATTCCCAAGTTATGCAAATGCACAAGACCAGCAACCACATCTCTGCATAATTAAAATCGCAAAAATCAGCAAAACTACAGGAATTACAATGGGAGGATGCCCAACAAGCATAACAATAAGTATAAGAAGCCACACAATTAAGGGTTAAGGACATTCAAATAGAATGTGGCAGAAGTATTCTTGCACGGTATGCAGGAAAGTCGACATGCTGGCCATTTGTATGGCTTTTAATCACAGCCTTTTACTTTTCTATTGCTAATCATGAAGGACATTTCGTCCTCTGATTTTAACTAATTGCAACATTCCCTCCCCCCCCCCCCCCCCCCAACACACACACAAAAAATGTACCACAAGTGATTAAAAATAAATTTATTTAGATTCCACAGAAATTAACTCACAGCACAAGTACTCGTCATTTAATAGATATAGGCACTATAGATCAAGAAGGAAATGGTTCTGAAATTATTACATATAAGCATCATAAAACCGATCAACATCACTATTGGAAATGGAGACCATTCTCATACCTCATCAGCTTTAGGAGTTGTGCCGAAGGAAGCCCATCCTGTGTCCACAATTCCACATCAATGCCCTTAACATTTGGAATCTTTGACTTGATACTGATACTAATTTCATTGTTAGCAACAGATTCTCCGGAAGAGTATTTTGGATTAGATCAGCCAAGCTGCACTGGCACCTCTCAAGGGAGATATAAACAAAATCACTATCATGGTCACAACCATAGAGCCTAACAATATTAGGATCCCGGTCAGATATAATAAGATTCTGAGTCTCCTTTTCAGCTATATCATTGTGGGAACGCAGCAGACGTTTCACAGCAACTTGACGACCATCATAAGATCCTTCAAAACAACTGTGCCATTGCTCCCTCTACCAATTTCTTTATTTGAGACATACAGTTTACCAATCTGACGACCACCAAGGCCACCTGTGATTCCCTTATCTGTTTGTGCAGAATTTTCCATATCTGGTGCCTCAGTTGACCCACCGGTATCACTGCTCTCCTTGTCAGGTACTGCCAAGGTCTCATGGCCATTGGCAAGCACATCTTTCCTCCGTGTTTTTCTTCTCTTATTAGGAGTTCCTTCCGATCTGCCTCTACTGTCCACAGGTTTCTTGACACGCATGAATGGCTTCATAAGCTGAATCACAAACTGCCTACATGACTTGCTTGAAGAGGCTAAGCTCAACAGATAACCTATGACCAGAAATATGGGAAATACGGGGAATAACCATCTATAAATGCTCCTAGTGGACTTGTTGGTAGTTTCAGGATCAGGAGAGATGAGATCGAGCACCATCATAGGTTTGATTTTGTGTGTCATCCAAGACAACTTTTGACTTGCCAGCAGATTTTGGTAGCTTCTTTGATGGTTTCAGTGGTTTCAGAGCATCATTACCATCCCTGGAGGTTACTGGGGTTTCATCTCTCAAGATAATTGCATTAGCTGAAACTGAATCAGGTAAAGCAAGTGGCAAGCCCTCAGTTCTAATGCACGGAATATCTCCTTGCATGCAGGATGACTGATCAAGCATGTCAGGGTGGTTGTATTTCACATAGTAGTTTGCAGTGAAAGAAGTCCTCGTCCAGTTAAATAAATGCTTGCCAAGATCTGATGCACTGAGAGAATAATCAGTTCTCACAACCACTATGATATTATCACTGTCATCACTAGTACGAGCATTTAACTTGGTTGGTGCTCCTTCAACTCCTGGTCCTTCCAATTCATTCAAGAGAGCTGGAATGCCGCGCTTGTAAATAACCTCACCACTGTCAGCGTCAACTACAAAAACAGTTGAAGCTTTTGATCCGACAGTAACAACAGAATCCCGTATGTATGGACTTCTAGCAACAAATTCCTCCAATTTCCACGGAAGCATCTGCAGGAATAGAGACAAGGGTGAGAAACAATGTTTGTGCCAGGAAGATTTCAGAGAAGCACTGTGCATAAAAAAAAACATACCACGTTGTTCCCATTATAAACTTCCCAAAGTTCAGTCCCATTCCCGTTCATGTTCTCATTTCCATTCAAAGGATATATGAGATAATTAAGACCAGAATCAGCGGTAGTAATTTGATCTGAAAGCGGAGGCCCGGTGGAGATCTCCCACAGAGGAGATTGTGATGAACGGTCCACAAGCTGAATCGTGCCGTTGTCATAAAACTGAAGCACAGAGCTGTTCACAGAGACAATCAAAAGTAATTCCAGTCAATCAATCAGACCTATAATTGAACATAACTCACATGCTTCCTTCCACTCCAGAGGCGCAAAATTATGCCAACATTTATCTAAACATGTGTAAGGAACCCTCAGACTCACAAGTACTATGGTGCAGAAGCAGTGAATACATTACAAGAAACCTAGTCGGCAAGACTTGCTCCATAGCAGCACGGAACAAGAAGAGCCCCGAGACGCTTCTACTTTTGACAGATAAACCAAGGAAGGCCCCCTCACTCGAAGAAACCTCATGCTATTAGCGACATTTCGTTAGCTGTATGGTCCAAAAGCTCAAGCGTAGAGACGCTAATTCCGCGAATAAGCAGCAACCACGCCCGAGGCAAACCCACACCGCCGCTACAACGGGAACAGGGGAGGAAGGGAAACCACGAGGCTCACCGGGGTTCAGCCTCCGCCTCGCCGCTCACCGCGCGGGCCGGCTCGTGGCGCGGGGGTTGCGGCAGGACGAAGAGCTCCCTGAGACTCTGCTTCTTGGGCGCCGCTGGGGCGACGATCTCGGTGGAGCGCGCCCCCGCGGCGGCGATCTCGGTGGAGCGCGATGCTGCAGCCGCCGCCCCATCGTCGTCCGGACTGGCTCCTCCTGGCAGCGCGAGGCGGGGCGGGGGCCCGGGTAGCGCCGGGGGCGGGGGGGGCGTGCGGCGGGAGGAGCGCGGCGCCGCCGTCGTCGACGCGGAAGGCGAGCCCCGCGAGGAGGACGAGCGGGACGAGGACCCGGCGGAGCGACCTCATCGGCGGCGGCGGCGGGGCATGCTAGGGCTTGCTCGGGGGAGAGGTGGGGTCCGGATCTGGCCGGAGTTGGACTCTGGGGATTGCTTCGCGACAAAGGGGCCAGGGTGGGAGGGATTGGAGGGGAGGAGGCTTCTCGAAGCGGTTCGTTTTTTCTCTCTCTTGGCCGCCGCGGTTGCGAGTCAAAGCGATGGGTTTGCGAGCACGAGGAAGATAGCGTCGGCGGCGGCGGAGGATACGCTGCGCCGGTGCACGCGCTTGGCAGAGTGCCAGCTGTGTAACTGTCGGCAGAAATTAGATTTACGACTTCGAAATTTCTGAAAATATTTAGCAGATACAAGCTTCATTTTCAGAATCGCTATTTCATTATGTCAAGTGGTACTAGTATATTAATCCATTTAAACCCTAGGGCAGCAATCTACTATTACAATCCTTATGTCTATGGTTATATGAGATGAGGAGTAAAATAGCGGAGTATGAAATAGAGCCGATAGTGACATCACCGATGAGAAGGTGAGTTAAAATAGAGATAGCGTTATCGATGGGAGCCATCAAGATCAATATGCTAGGATTGGATGCAAGAGCTAATTTTACAAGATACTACCTCCGTTCTAATTATAGGTCGTTTTGGCCTTCATAATCTTTGTTATGCAACTAGATAGACTCTATGTCTAGATTCGTAGCAAAATCTATAAATTTAAAAAAGCTAAAACGACCTATAATTTGGAACGGATGAATATTAAACCTGTTCTCTATGTGTTTCCATGTACTTTGTCACAAAGTCCCGACCATAATTTTATTGTGTTATTTTCTATATTAGTGGGAACATAGCCGTTCAATTCGATACATTAATTGAAACAAGTTGTTCAAAGGTTTGCTCTAGATTAATCTCAACATTGCAAAGTAGGCTCTTTAGCATTCTTTGCCGAATCATTTCCATGAATTTTGTTTCTTAGGCCGTGTTTAGTTCCGGTGAGGGGGTGAAAAGTTTTCACCTAGAAAATCGTGTCAGTTCATTTTTCTTTCTATGTACGCGGCCCAATGAAAAAAGTTTTCACCTTTTCACCCATTTTCACCGGATTTAAACATCCCTGATGTTCTTTATTTGCCAATGATATCCTACTAGTTTTAGAATTATGCTCCCCTATTCCGATGGTAAGTTGTTTTGTTTTTTCTAGATACATACTAGCATCTAGACATAACATATACTAGATATATAGTAAATTGTATGTGTTTACATGCAAAGTAAAGTATATCTAGATATAAACCAAATCTATTTCTCCCAAAACTTGTATATAAAACTAACTATTATCTCCACTAGTTGTTTTTGAAATTCCTATTTTGAAGATCCGCTCAATTGTTTCCACGATTATTTTTTGCTATTAGGTATGAGTATTTTAATTTTTGTACCCATTTGGCTATGACCGGATCAATGATGAACTAATGAAATACTACCTCTGCTCTTATAAATATATAATATTAACAATTTTTCCATTCATTTTAATTTGTTTTTTTACAAATATTTGGGCAAATATATAATATATAATTTAGTCTAACATGTTGGACTTACCGAACTATAATTAATTACATAAATTATTGACTAAATTTGAAAAAAATATTAACAGTTCATATGTTTAAAAATGGAGGCAGTAGACAGAAGGACCCTTTATCTCTTTTAGCCCAACATCCCTTTTGGGCCGCTAACGGGCCCGCTAGCTAGCTATCAGCCAGACAGCCACTGCCCAAACAGCCCCATTTCCCCTCGCTCCTCTCTGCGGTTGCGGAGCCCCACGGCGACACCTCCGGCCGTCCCCCCGTCCCGTCCCCGGAGGTAAACACCAGCCTCCTCCGCCGTCTCCGTGGGCCGCTGTTCCCGACCACGATGAACAGCATCAGGTCGGCTATCCTCTCCGGCCACCGCCCGCATCCCCTCGCGGCGGCTGCGGTTGCGGCGGCCCCGCAGCATCAGCAGCTGGGGGGCGCCGCGTCGTTCCACTCCACCCCCATCCTGCAGCGGAAGCGCAAGACGCAGTGGCACAACGTAATCCCGCCTCCATCCGTTGCCCTTCTCTTGTGATGTATTATTATCAGGCCCTCGTTTTCTTTGGTGAAAAAAAATGTCTCCTCTTGTTTGATCCGAGCGTGGTTCGTATCTGGCCGGAAATCTGTTTGATGAAATGCCTGTATGGAGCTAGGTCTGCGGCACCATCGATTTGCTTTTATACTCATGCGCTTGGTGAAAATTAGCAATCGGGGAAGGATCAGAGCGTCGGCGCAGCATTCTTCCTCGATCCCTTTGGTTGAATTACGCATTATAAAAACTATACTACTGGACGGTATCTGGTGGATTTGGGGGTTATTTATAGCTCTGTACAGGGTGATAGATGCAGAAGTTGGGAACACACTTTGCTTGGTCTTTGATGCTTGTGAATCTTCTATTCGTCTGTATTTCTCATTTTGTTCTTCATGCTACATTTGGAGCCTGGCCATCAAATTTCATCAGATTACTGAGGGTTTGACTCTGGTAAAATTTCACTGTGATATTCATGTTGATTTTTTCTCTCTCGATGTTATGTATGTGAAACTTTCTCAACAGCGCTAGTTCAGCCGGTTTCTTTGTTCTGCCTACTTAAGTTTATATAATATAGCATTATAGATGGCTAGAAGTTTGTGCTAACTGACTATTCAGTACTCACAGGATATGTAGTTCCATATTGCAAAGTAGTTTCTGCTTTATAAATGGAGAAAGAACTGACACAATTGATCTTTTGGTTAAGCAGAGATTCAACTATTATGCAAAACGTAGGAGGAATAGAGAAAATAAAAGGTCGATGTTACGGAATATGTCGGAGTATGCAGAGCACCTCTTCCAGGTCAGTATAATGCAATGTTTTGCATTTTCATGCTATTTTAATATTGAACATTTGCCTGCTACTATGTTGGAAACATAGGACTAGGTAGATAATTAGCAACCACAAACCCTGTAAGTCTGGTGATCTTGTAACCTAGTTATTGTTAAAACTAGATCAACATATTAATTATTATGTTTTTATCATATTCCTTTGCAAAGTAGAGAGGAAAGCATCCTAAAAAGTGTTAGAATGGTGTGCTGCGTTCCGAAACTCTTGCTAGATTAAGATTCCACAGCGCAGCACCATAACTGCAATTGGCCCTAAATGCCAATTTAAAATTAGTGGTACAGAAATCAGTTGTTTGTATTTGATACTTTAGACTCTGAGGCTTTTATGTCTGTAAGTAGTGTGGAACTCAATACTGATGTGGAGTTTGTGATAAAATAAAACAGAAACTTCTTATTTTACCCTTTATTTATCTCCCTGTTCTGTTTCTGCTTTCCATTGCTTAAGACATTTGTGTTTATTTTGTTCTTGTTTCAACGCTGGTTGTAGCTTTCAATAATGATGTCTCACAAATTTTATATTTTTATGTCTTTCTGATGTTCAGAGCTGGCGTGATGAAGAAGAGAAAACCTGATGCATCTAGTGGACCTTCATGGTTTAGAGGACATCGTTGGGTTAGGAATTCAACAACAATGGTTTCCGTACACATGATTTCTATTTCGGAAATTTCAGACGCAGAGGTCCAGTACTTTTTTTTTGTCTTCCTAGCTTATAAGCATATTTTGGCTTATTCTTCTCTATAATCTTAACTGATTGAAACTTTTTCAGCCGGTCTTTCATTTCAAAAGTTCTTGTGAGAAATGTTACAGATGTTTAAGTGTGCAAGGCAACTTATGTTATGAAAGTTGGAGTTCCTTAGATGATATTAGAATAGACCTTGTGAAGTTTAAACTTTATTTTTTTTTTGTTGGGAACAGGAGGATTTGAGTTTTGCACGAGTGATGAGGATGAACCAGAGGTATTGTTTCGTGATGCTTTTCGAGACCAAACACACATATTATTGGTCTTTTTCCTCTGATAATTTTCAGCGGAGGAACACCAGACGTGCTCACTCAGAGAAATACAGAAATTGGAGTTCTGAAACAGATGATGAAGACGAAGTAACCACTCCATCAGAGGTATATTTGGCACGGCAAGCTCTTGGATTGAGCACTTCTGGTCCGCTAAACTTGAGGATGTTAAAAGCGCGTAAGATCTCTGGGAATTTCCATGACTTTGAGTCCTTTTCCTTTCTGGCAGAGATTGTGCAATGATAGTGTATAGTTACTTCTTTGTTGAACTGTTCCAAGATTATTTCATCATTTGTTTCCTTTGTCACAATACCAGATACCGAGCATGTGCCACTTAGATGGCACCCAGATCGCCACAATGGATCATCTAAGGTAAATGGATCTCGACATCCAAAGCGTATCTTTTATTTGCTTTACAAAATTATGTGCTACTTCCTCTTTTTTTTTTCTGAATACATGTACTTGTAGTCTAAATATATGAGCACACATGAGATACTGTCAGGTAGAATAAAAACTAAACACCAAACAGTAGGACTATATCAATTAATGATTAGACACTGAAGTTACGGGTTCTGTTCCTCCTTTTCACCTTCTGTTCATTTTCCAATTAATTTTCGAATGCATCTCTGTTGTTCATGATAATGCCACTATATCATCTATATATAGCTAAATACATCTTCACTATGATTAGTAAGAATCAGTCAGCGGTTTTTACTCCTAGATTCTTTACAACAAACAAGTCAGTGTTTCATGTTTTTAGAACTAGCCTTGTACCTGATCTAGTAGACGACATGATATGGGATTCTGGTTCGGAATGAGTACGTTGCAATGTTGTATCTTGGAGGGGTTAAATTTTTGTAGACAATGTTTGGACGTTTCTCTTCAATTAATACACAGGTAATTAACTATTGTTGTTTTATGTAGCTAATTTAGCATATTGGTTTTGTTCGATGGACAGGCTACAGCGGAGGAGAAATTCAAGCATTGCAGTGCAGCATACCAGACCTTATGCGATAGTTTGACTGCTGCATAGATAATTTTGAACGAAGATGGGTGCTGCATAAGTCTTTTTTCAAACTTGTAGCTGCAAATTATGAAGAGCTGCCATGTGCTTGTGGTATTCCTCACCACTCCAATACGGAAAGCCACTGGCTCTTGGGGGGGGGGGGGGGGGGGGGGGGGGGGGTGAGGTATTGAGCCAGCCCAAGATTGACCAAATAATACGAGTACCATGTAAAATCTTTCCTCACAGGTCATTGTTGTATTTCTTAATGATAGGAAGACATTTATTACCAGTCATTATTTTATCTTGGCTGGGTTTTAGGTTAGGATGTTTTCGACAGGCTCATATGGTAACAGAGTACATTATCATCTTTGCTGCTGCGGGGCTGCCAAAGTTCTTGTGGGCCACCTGATTTTGGCAATATTTCCATTGCGTCCATTTGTTCAGAACGGATCCTGTGGACATTTCTTATGTGATGCCGTGGAGAGATGGCTTTGCAGGTTTTGAAGGGGTGCTAAATTGCAATAGCAAAGAATTTGTCAGGTTAATATGTGCAGCACTGTGATCTCGGATACTCAATTCAGACATAATAAGTAACAATGAGAATGACAAGCAGATGATGAGGCGACGTCTAGGCATAACCGCAGGACCACGATGATGAGGCACTCACGATGAGAATGAAGAAACACAGCAAGCAAAGAGGGAGAAGGGAAAGATCCTGGACAGTATGTATGTGATGTGTTTGGAGGGGTAGGGGGCGCCTTATATATGTGGGCAGGAGGCCTAAATGGGATAAATTTGGACGCCTATGACTATGGTAAGCAATTAATTCCCTGATCAGCTATGGTAAGCAATCAGTTCTCTAATTAACTCCCACGACTATGGTAAACAATCAATTTCTTAATTGACGTCTACATGTATGGTAAACAATCAATTCCTTAATTGCTTGATTGATTAGTCAGGTTAATTGAGACAATCTTTGATTGATTGGCTACTAGGTAATTAATTGAGGCAATCCTTGATTGATAGTGTATGCACAAAGGAAGGAAGGAAAGAACGCTAAAGAAAGAAAATTGTCAAATCAAGAAAGAGGAGAGGAGGCGTGATTGATGGGCGGGATTGAGAGTGGGTATGCGAACGGGTAGGCTAAATCGCCAGTGATAAAAAATTGGGCGGAGATCATAAAAAAATGCCAGTGGTTTCATATTTTTGAGAAACGTTTTGAGTACATGTAAATCATAGTCATACGGAATAACACAGTTTAGCTTTACAAGGGTTAATGTACACCAATATAATGGACAATCTTAGAAATCTAAAGTAGTAAAGTATATTGCCCAAACTAAACATATGATTTTAGGTGCGCTCAACATTAAAAAAAAAAGAAATATGCCCACATGTCTTCATTATGTGCTTAAGTTGCATTGGCGACGCGCAAGTGGACTAGCAAGTGCTGGTTAATCCTGGATATCCTTATCTTGTTGTCGATTGTACCTGCAAAGAACTCATTCAGGCAAGCATTACTTGTCTGCTATGCTGAGTCACCATTGACCCACATATTTCCTAAACATAACTCGCGTCTTTATATCTCTGGAAATCATGAATGACGTACAAGATTTCCATGACAAACTCTCCTTTAGTATCCAAGGGAAACTGCACGCCACCAACCTGAACAGCTCCTTCATTCATGGACACGCTAAATGTATTGATATTCTTTGTTTTGCTGCATCTCAAATGTGAAACTCCGAGTAAGAACAAAAAATCGAAGCGCAAAAATAGAAAAGCAGACTTCGTGTAATAGTTTCACCCATCTTAATGCAAAACTTTCATTTGCCCTCACTATAAGTGCACATCTTTTTTTGCTTTAATGCTCTCACTTACTACAGTAACACTAAGTATAGCAGGCTAGAGTTCTTTCAGTATAGAACTACAGAAGACACACTGCTTTGACAGTTATAGATCACACTGCACACAAACAGAATGCTCAAAAAAAAAAAAAAAAACACAGAAGGATTGAAATAAAGGTTTACTTTTCTTCTTTGTTAAAATGGTTGCAAAGATGCAATTATGCAAACTATCCTCGACAAGAAGCACGCATAACCATTAATTCATGCAGGCTCTGTAGACTTACCATATGTTGCCTCTTGCGCTGAGGTTGACACCTGGAAAGGAGCTCACGGAATTCTTCAATTGACCGTCTTCTTTTATAATCTAAATGGAAGTTTATTTTACTGTTAGTCATGTGAGGTACCCAAAGATATTAACACACTTCAGTATTGCACTATCACTTTATCATTTTGCAAGGCTTGAATTTGTTCTGAAACTAACCTGGAAGTCCTTAAGACCGGCAGATGCAACAGATGACCAACTTTCACCTTCAGTCTGAAACCAAAGAAAGGCTAAATACCTTTAGGACGCCTAAATGTATGTAATAAATATTGGATCCAGTTGAGTAAGCATCCTGGCAACCTTTGAACGCCACAGTAGTTGCCATTCTCCGACCAGAATGTCCAGATCAAATTCAGCTACATTTTGACTTGAAATAAATCGCCAATTACCTGTCTAACAAAAAAGGGAAGAAATATTGTACAGAGACCTTTGTTCATTTAGCATGACAATGGATAATGCAGGATGAATGATGCACCTCCTCTACTCCTGTCCCTGCAGATATAGTTGACAACAAAATTTGCCTTGCGTCTGCACTCTTCTGTAGGACAAATGTGGTTCCCTGCACTAAATATTGTTTTGGAAAGACGATGAAATACAAGCATGGAAACATTACATTCATGATTTTAAGGCTGAATCTATGAACACTCTGATGCGGTAGTAGAGTAGCGTCAAGGCTATACAATTGTACCTTGTTTCCCCTTGAAATACGTATGTTCCCAGCATGGGATAAGTATGTCGTGTCAAGCCAACCCTTTGCTTCATCTCCAAGGAGCCTAAATGGCACTGGGTATGGAACTTTGAATGGCAGAAATTTGAAGGTGAATGCTGCACGGTCAAAACGGAAAGAATGCGCTTTCCATCCTCAACAGTTGCTTCTGCCTGTTTTATTTTCAGAAAATGCCTCACCGTAAGGTCATGGAGAAGTGTTATAAAAGCAATATAAAGTAGCACTTAGCAGTAACATAGAAGCATGTATCGTTAGCCTTGACATGAAATCAGCAGATTTGTTACTGTTAAGGCAGTACAAGGCCTTATCTCCAATAGTTTTATTATTGACAAGATTTATAAAACACTTAGTGAATCTTCAACAGTCTGTTCAGGACTTCAAGTGAATCTGTTCTATCTATTAGGTGAGTCGTCCAATCTATATAAAGATGGGCTTGTATCAGCTTGACACTGAAATGTACTCCTCCATTTTTATTGGAGTAAAATCAAAGAATAAATGAAGTTCCCTAGAACATGATACTAAAACATCACTGTAGTATAAGCGTGCGTCACAGAAAACTCTTTATTCAATATACATACATCATTCATTCGCAAACGAAGCTCCAAAAAGCATAATTTCTGGGACATTGGTAATAAATGAAGTGGTGGCATAGGTAATGTAGAAATCACAAAAAGATATAGTATCACATAGGATGGATCAGAATCTATAAAGCCGCATGCATAGTTAAAAATTGTGGGATATTGACAAAGAAATTACCTCTACTTTCAGATCACCAACTGATTCTGAAAACCTTACAACATTGATCACTCTTGGATCATCTGTCCGGAGGTAAACTTCCTGGAAGATCCTGAAAGAGTCAACTCCAACGAAAGTCCTCTGCAGGCAATGTGAAATAACAATAATTTTAGTCATGTGTGTAGACTGAACAATCCAAAGTTGAATAAACAGAGAGACAAATAGTAGATGAAATACTATTATTTCCCCCTGTATAGAAGCAATTATTTTACTTAACCTGGATAGGGGATGCTGTCCCTGGTCTCGTAGTGAAGATTAGCTGCCAGCTACCTTCAATTAAACTTGAACTTGTCTGCAGAGAAACCATGAAGGATAAAAGGGCCAGCTTTCCTCTCATGCTTTTATAAACATTTTCTGACTTATTGGGTACAGACATGCTAACAGATTTTCAACTACTCCGAGCCACTTCTCTTGAATTTTGATAAGCAATACAACACTTCACCAAGTTTAGTGCTTAGCCATTCCAGATATTCACTGTCACCTCAATCAAATTCTACCAAAACGAATAATAGTGCCATACAGTTAAGCTTGTGGAGTATGCAACATAAATTTCAAGATGCGAACTGATTCATTATGCAAAAGAGCACTAAGCAATCAAGACTCAGCCCCAGCATATTGTTTCTGTAAGGCAATAAACCTGCTAATTTAAACTTATACCCCATCAGAAGTTCTCAGTTTGGCTTCAACTTGACTAAGAAAGGTTTCAGTCATCAGCATATAAAGCCTGAATCATTGACAACTAAATCCACTAACCCACCACCAACACCAAGCACCCCCAGGTAAGCTGTGACTAGATTATTATGCAGAAGAGCACATAGAAATGGAACTCCACACACACCGGATCCGGCACGCCTCCCAGGGCCTCGAGGGCCTGCACGGCGCTCTCCACCTCCTGCACACACGAGGGCCACAGAGAGAGCCATCAGTAGCACGCCTATGCGCGTCTCATCCAGCAGGTGGCACGCGCCTGCCACGCTGGAGGAGTATGTCAGTCCAAAGTGAACCGCGGTGTTGTTCCTTGCCTGGAGCTGGCGCGGCGCGACGGCGCGGCCACGGCCTTGAACGCCGAGGAGGGCCTCGAGGAGCGCCGCCTCGGGCTCGGCGTACGCCGCCTCCTCGACGGCGGCCGACCGCGCGAAGAGCCGCCCGACCCCGTGGCGGCGAGGCCGGCGCTGGTTGCCCGGCCTCCGCCAGCGGAGCGGCGGCGCGCGGGAGGCGCCAAAGCGAGGCGCGGCAGACTGCGGAGGCGGGAGGCGGATGAGGCCCCCGGCTGCTGCTGCTGCTGCGGCGGCGGCCATGGCGCGAGCGCAGTGGGAATCGGGATGTGGGGCGCGGCGTTCGTGGCTCGCGTTCGCGTTCGCGCTCACGCCTGGCGCGGGGTGGCGGGCGGGCGGCTGTGATCGAAATCGTTCGTGCCGTGTCCTGGCTGTGGTGGCCGCGCAACCGTTAGCTGATATTGTTCACATGCACAGCCTTTTAGCAAGTCCACAAATTCATCAGCTTCTTGTCTACGGAGACAAAGACAAGCCACCGCACTAGTTCTATAGCAACTCATTCTACCTACGTCACGACAAGCTAATTAGTCCTGAAAACATCATATACTTAAAAATAGAGGGGTGCAAATAATAACATTAAGTGGTTTGATATTCTTCGCTCAAGTCTGCTTTCTATTTCTTCGTCCATTTGTTTCAAGAAAAGGGTAACTTGATAGCCATGGATAGCATTTAGCTTTCTTGATGCCACCTATTCTTAAACTATTTATCTGTGCATGGAGGATATGGCTTTTTTTTTACATTATTTCTAAAAGAAAATCAAAGGGGAGAACTTGCAGTGACCAACTGCCATACACTTGACAATGGTGTGCAAATAAAGCCGGTGAATGGAGGGGTTGTAAGTAATGTGATGGATCATGGATGGTGCCATGGTGGTGCACTGGCAACGCAAGAAAGATGATAAATAAGGTCTATTTATACTGAAGAAGCCGAAGAAACAGAGTGTAACATACTATACATGCATGTAATTGATAGGGAGTTGGTGGAGGGATCGGAGACATCAGATAAGGAGTAATAAAGTTTCAGATCTCGATAGTGTGTACTAGCCTAGTAATAGCTACTTAGCCTAGTATATGTGTGCAGATAGCTGCTCTGCCAAGGCATGCAAATCTCCACCACTCAGGCGCCCTGCAGAGTCGAGCTAAGCGTGTGCAGAGCCTAGATAGCTACAGGCATGGAAACTCAAGTAACGTCTCGGTAGTAAAGTCGTAACCGCTAGTTTCGTCAGAGCATGGTTTATAGGTACGCCTGCAGCGGGCGACTAAAAACGCCACGTCATCTCTCTAAAGCGCATACTCCCGCAGCATTTTCCTTTTTTATTCATCCAAGGCATGCAACATTTATTGCCAGCAGCAACATGGCCAATAGATGAGACGAGAGCAGCTGCGAAAGGGGCTAAAAGTTAAAAATTAATGCATACGCCCGTGTAGAGCTGGCGTCTCGCGATGCGGTGGCTGGGTTCTCTCTCCTTCCTTCTCCCTCCTCCACGTAGGATTTTTATGATGTGGACAACCTCTTAGCCTGCTGACTGGACCTATAATACTTGCTCTCAGCAAGGCAGGTGAATTCCTTCGACCTCCTATTCCTACAAGTGACAAGTCTAGAACTAGAGCCCATGAGAACAGAGGTGCAGTTGTGCCAAGAGAGCGGCCGGCAGTCGTGCCTTCCATGATATGTATATAGGGACAGACGGTGGGAAGGAGATGGAGGATCTGAAGGGAAGTTCTGCTATTACCTCTGTTTTTATCGACCGAAGAACTAATTATTATGTAGGATGTGGCAGCATTATGCTATGGCAACGTATTATATGAGAACCCAATTCCCAATTCCTATGAAAATTATGAGAACTCAAATCTAGGTCACATGATCTTGATTCAAGGGGAGCTATGGCACCTCTCCCTTGGATCAAAATCATGTGGTTCAGATTTGACTTCTCATAGGAATTGGGTTCTCGTAAGATAGTTGCCTTATGCTATAGACACATTTTGTGTCTTCCTGCAAACTGATTTATGAAAACATTAATTCCCACCAAAACTATGAGCATACATGAGTATGACGTAAAAATCTGTTTTTTTTTTTGGGCAAAACTGATGAAGGCACCTTCTTCTCTTTGTAATCTGAATTTCCCAAACCAAAGTTAATCAACACAGGACATTCATATGCCCCACACAATACATAATGGGAGTAATCACCGTACCATTCTAGTCTCAGTGCCGATCATTATTATTATTATATTTTATTTTGTGAAGGTTCAGTGCCGATTATTAGCTGAACGCTAGTGAAGAAAATTTTCAGCCCACCCATCAAGCACTTCACAGAAGAGATGGACAAGACATTGCCGATTATTATTAGCCGAATATACACTGCCACGATGCTTGTTAGCTGAAAGTGAAATAAATTTAGATTGATCACGGCTGATTATCAGCTTGGTCAGTGACCTCTGTTAAGGCGAATTCGACAGCTAGCTGGTTTATACTTCCATGGTGTAATGGTTTTATGCTAGAGTTATGTACACATTCTGAAGAGTACCAGTTGGACATTGTACTTCTATCACAAGATATTTGGAAACTTGCTTATGGAGAGACTTAGCTTGCAATTGCATCTGTGCAAAAGCACATGAAAACAGTATACACATGGTAATTCTAGACTCTTGGTGGACATCGCGCTGCAAATTGCCACGGCAGTTCATCATCAAGGATCTACGGTATGATCTAATTTCCTGATGCCCCTCATTCTCAAGCAAGGCCTATCTATGCTATGAGAAATGTATCTAACTTTCGGGAAGGATAAACACAAAGAACACCAAGAACATGCATGAATGTGCCTATTTCCATGCAAGAGTCGATCCGTTGTATTTATCGTGTGGACTTCCCTGACCTATATATGCGATTTCCAGCTGTACCATACATATAGATTATAATGAGTACACTGCGGACAAATAACTAATAAAAGGAATAATACAAATATTCTCGCAAAAAAATATAACTTTTTTGTTAGAAATGTAAATTCAGAAAGTCGAGAAACAGTTAGGTTAGGTGTACTGTCACGGACTAAAGAGGGGAAATAAATTGGTTATCATGAAGGTTTATCTTCACTTTATGCTTGGCTAGTACACAAGCATAAATGTAAACATTAAAACATCAATGTCAGGTTGACGCAGGTTTTCAATGTAGGCACAAACATGCAATTCATTCCATATATTCAACTGGGGATCATGCGAGAACTAATACGTTTCGAGGTCTTCTTCGGTGCTCCATACTACCCTATGATAGTATGGAGTATGGAGGGATGGGCAATTTTGTAATTAGACTGTAATATAATTTTTTATTGGAGCTCCTAACCTAAATAAACATATGTGTAAAAAGAAATAAATATATCGGACCAAATGAGTATAAAAATAAAAATATTTTTTCTCATAATACCCCTGTACCACTATATTACTCGATCTATATCACATTATATCACATGTTAAAAATAATTTTTCCCATAATACCCCTATACTACTATACTACTCGACCTATACTACCTTATACTACAGGTGAAGGTCTAGTAGTATACAACTAATTTGGACCGTCAGATCCTTTTATACTGGTCCTTTTTAACACCACCAATATAAGGTAGTATGGAGCACCGAAGAAAACCTCTACGTTTCTTATATTGGCCATATAAGAAAAAATATATATATTGGCCATATACTAGAGGGTTTAGAGAAGCAATTAGACTTAATCTTTACTCTCTGATTCACCTCAATGTAGGCACAAACAGAGAGTAACTATTTCATTTGCACCAGTAGCTGTAGCTGGTATACAGTTTGAACAAGTTTTGATCAAACTTAGAAGTTTCATCAAAATTCCATCTGGCAAATTTCTCAGATGGTCCCAGCAAACTTATTGGCCCTTTCAACTAGGTCTGTTAAACACAAAATGGAGTTTATTTCCTTTGTAAAGTTCCAGAGAGGCCTGCATTGGTGAAGCTGGGTGTAGCAACTGGCCTAGCTCCCTAGGACCCCATGACAGTTACAAGCGCCGGTCAACTAATCTTGGTGCCTAGCTGACGAGTCTTTTACCCCTATGCCATTAAGAAAGATGGCGGTTACCCGTGTGCCACAAAAAAGTTTGAAGACACGTGTGTGCCATGAGCCAAACTTTGTTTTACCCGTGTGCCATTTTGGACGGAAAGAGGAGTAACAGAGGCTAACGGAGGAGTGAATTGACTGTTTTACCCTTCTACGCTGCGGGGCCCACCTGTCATCCCTAACCTCCCTTCCTCTTCTTCCCCATGTCCATCTCCTACCTCCCTCCCTCCGTCTCCCACCCGCCCTCCACCCACGCCGCGGCGGCCTGGCCGTGCGCCGCCGGCCCTCGGCCGCACCGGCGGCCTGGCCGTGCGCCGCCCGGCGGCCCCGCCCCACGCCGGCGGCCCGGCCACGCGCCCGCGCTGGATTTGGCCCAGCGCCGGCGGCCAGGCCGGCTGGCCGCGCGCCCGCGGCGGCCTTGCCCTGCGCCGCCCGGCGGCCCGGCCACGCGCCCGCGCTGGATTTGGCCCAGCGCCGGCGGCCAGGCCGGCTGGCCGCGCGCCCGGGGCGGCCTTGCCCTGCGCCACCCGGCGGGCCCCGCCCCGCGCCGGAGGCCTGGCCACGCGCCCGCAGCGGCCTTGCCCTGCGTCGCCCGGTGTCCGCGCCGGCGGCCTGGCCCGGCGCGCCCGACGTTTGTTCGTCGCGAGCAGGAGAGAAAAGACCGAGAAAAAGAAACGGGCTAGAGGAGAGGGATGACAGGTGGGTCCCACTTGCCATGGAGAGAAAAGGCCAGGGGCAGAGAGGTCATTTTCATCGGTGGGTCCCACCTGTCAGGGCTAAATTCTAACAGATGATGGATGGAATGGCGCACAGGTAAACCAAAGTTGGGCTCATGGCACACAGGTGACTCCAAACTTTTTTGTGGCACACAGGTAACCGCCATCTTTCTTAATGGTATAGGGGTAAAAGACTCCCAGCTGACAGGCGAGGCAGGCCTGTTCTGGAGGAGCTGTTTTTTTTTTTTTTTTTTTTATCGACGAAAGAACTTATGGGGTGTGGCAGGATTATGCTATGGACACATTTTGTATCTTCCTACAAGGTGATTTATGAAAAAGTATCTAGGAAACTCTTGTCATCATGTGCATTAGCATTATGTGAAAACTGTTAAAACTAAAAGCACCTTCTTCTCCTTCTAATTTGAATTTCCAATTTAATATGGCCCACATATATATAATAATGGGAATAACCATAACCTAATACTAGTCTCGATGCAACAATTCAACTCCTTAATGGGGCTCACCTCTCAAATTTCAGTGTAATTAAACATGTAATTAGAATGAGTATATGTTGAGACTAAATATAACTAAAGAGAGAACGCATTCAGAACACTTTTTTCTTAGAAATGGAAATTCGCAAAGTTAGGAACTGGTGTACTTCACTGGCGAGTTGTT
This sequence comes from Urochloa ruziziensis, assembly GCA_015476505.1. NCBI lineage: Eukaryota > Viridiplantae > Streptophyta > Magnoliopsida > Poales > Poaceae > Urochloa > Urochloa ruziziensis. Next base: position 67,683,864 of record CM027119.1, on the reverse strand, counting down.
TCTACCTTGCTTATTTAGGGTGCTGGTGGTCACCTCACTCCAAACGCGGTCAATCGGTGCTGGTGCATCCGCAAGGTTGGCTTTGGTGAACGACCGTCGCTAGCGGAGATATTTTGGCAGCTGCGCTCTGCACCTACGTGGCATGGCTGTACGTGCTCCTGACTCTACCAGAGCTCCTACTGACATCGGACCAAGATTATTTGACCGGCGTCGGTTCTTTGTTATCCTCATTTTCGAGGGATATGGAGCTGAATTTTCCAATGCTGTCTTTGTTTGTTCTATATACTTCTATCTAGTTAATTATGCAGAAAAGAACTTCAGGTGGGCAAGTCACAAGAACATAGTACGACATTACGTCTTTTCTAGCACATTATATGGTGGAGATCAGACAACTAGATAGAAGGGTATAAATAGAAAAGCTGAGTCGAGAATGATATCGTAGATCTACATATATAAGCATAAACGTAAATATTAAAAGACCTAAATGTAGCTAGCAGTAGTACTTGCTTAGTTTTCCTAGAAAAGGAAATTCTTTACGGCCTCTGTCGCTGTTCTTACACCATCTTCAGCATATAACCATTGACTTGATCAACAACTAGTAAGATGTCCGTGCTAACGCTACGGCCTAATTTAACAATGCTAATTAAATAACCCAGATTTATAATTGCAAGCAACCAAAACCTACAGAGTTGATAGAAAATTGAAAGTATGTTAACTCTACATATATGAAAGCCCATCCAACCATGAACAGAAGTCCACATGCATTTACCTTTTATTTTCAAGCATGAAAAATATATCTGAATCCAAATTATTTATGATGGTACATTGTCTCAACCTCAATTAACATGTCTTCCTCCTGACGTTTTTGGCAAAATTCAGATTGTCATTTGGTACAAGTGCTTTAAAGTTTACCAGTATTCAATCTATATCTAGAATAACAGAATTTTAAAAGTACACAATCTAGCATCACAACTCAGTTTTCTTCACTCATTTTACAAAGGACTAAAAACATAGCACATTGCAAGATGGCAACACAGGAATTTTTCTTCCGTCCAACCCTAAACATTCTTCAAGCACATCCTGATGGAAATGATGGAGGCAGGCAGCACGGGGAGAAAGATAACGCAGCGATGCGTTACTGTACCGCAACACAGGGATGGGGTCGTGGGCGACGTTGCGAAGGGAGGGTCCCACCTCCAAACTCAGCATTATGAAGATTGCCGGTAGAGAGGACAAGAAAAGTAAAACTTAGTAGAGAGGACATGATTTCACGTAGACATCACAAGCTCTAATATTTTTGAAGTACCATGGGACGCATCAGCCTCTGGTTTCTTAGTATGTAACAGAAAAAGAAAATGACTCATTTGAAAAAACAAAGCCACCACCTTGTATTATGGATACATAAATTTTACAGGCCAACTAACCAGTAACATTAGCAAAGGTTTAGAGTCTAAATTCTCACATCATTAAAGGATGTTTTTGCAATTTGTACAGCTAATTATTATTCTGTAGAGATCTACTCGTCCTCTGACTTTTGCAATGCCTAGAAAAATGTTTGGATTCTACACAACACTCATCATATGAGACTCTAGATGGCCATACATTGTCTATGTCAAAAAAGAATGGAGCATGATAAATTGATAATGCAAGTAAAACTGAATTTTTTAGTCACATGCAGTTCCTACCTGAGCAGCTGTAGATGATGTATATGTTGTTTTTAATCATCCGAAGTAAAAAATGCTTAGGCAGTATGGTCTTCAATTCCTAATGCACAGAAATGCCTCAGATTAGAGCACTACAGCTGCAGATTGCCAAGCACAGAGCATTTGAAATGCTTCAGATTGAGCATCACACACTTAGTTTAGTGCCATTTTGTGCAAGAAAGCTACAGGAAAAGTGATTATGAGTTGCCATGTGATTTTTAAATGATAATCAAATATATATGACTTGATAGTTCAGGCATTCTGCACAGACCCACTTGACAATTTTTTGTGTGTGCACGTTGCTAGCAAGCATCTCTGATGCACCATCCTTGCGATCTGAAAAGAAATCCAAAAACCAAAAAAAAAATCCAATCACTATTAAATTGGAAGAAAACATTAAGAAATCAGACGTCGCATAGTGTTAGCTGTTAAATGAGAAGAAAAGTCACAAACAGTTATGCATTGTGCTAACGCGACAGTATAAAAGGGGAAAAAAACAAGTAAAGATGTCCTTGCAAGTGACGCCATCTCTCAAATGACATATCATAAAAAATTGATTGTTTCCCTGTACCCAAAGGCAAAGGTTCTTCCATGTATCTTTTGTAAAAAGAGATCAATACAGACTTAATAAATGGGCCCTGGGCACCGATTGTGCCAAGGATACAGAAACAAACTTCACAAGCAATGGAGCTTACAATTATCTGTGTAAAGAGGATCGATTCCCTTAGAAATCTGGCAACATGATCAAATGCCCACAAAGCACAATAGTGCAGCAACTGTTGTAAATTTAAAATTATAAGAGGGAGCATACCCGAAAGCAGCGAAAAGGAGATATCCAGTCACGACTTTGCAAGAGAAAAGGTGCATCTTACTCTTTAAATGTAATAGAAATGTGAAGAGCATAGAAGAGAACAATAAATGGATAAAATTCTTGGTTGCAAGTACAGACTGCAACCAAGCCTGAATTGCTGGCATGTTCCATGCTCTTGGTTTCTTTACACAGAAAACAAATTATTCAAAGTTCCACCAGATAAAAAAAATCTAGTTAGGTATGGATGAATTGTTCATTCTTCAGAAAGGCATTTACTTACCCCATAAGTACTATATAGAGAATATCCTGAGGATAACATTGTTCCCAGCAATGAAAGTTTGCAAGCTCTGCCAGCAAGGTGTTTTAGCAGAATTGGAAGCATTCCCAGACAAGTAACTACAAGTACCTGAAACACAATAATTTGGTCATACCAAAGTAAATGGTACAAGCAAGGTTAATGACCTAATGTTCAGAACAAGAGTAAAAAGGACCAAGATACTTAACACAAATACAAATCGTGACGGGCTAATGGTTCAGCAATAGGGAGCATCACCGTGGATAAAAAAGAAAAGAAAGAGGGAGGGAGATGCAGCGCCCACAAGGATTACCAGAATTATAGAAACAAACCTAACAATGGAACTTCTTCTACCAGCAAGTATTTTTATTTTACACAGATCATTAACCATTCAATGAACTAAACAGAAGATGGCCAGACTGGGAAACCCTAGATGAAGAACAAATTTGAGAAAACATCAATGCTGTTCATACCTAGTCCACTTCATCCTTCCCCAAGTATCCTATCCGATTCAATCCATCTTCAAGGATTTCTTTATTCAACTTGCCTTAAACGAGCCAATCTATGCTAAGGTCAATTCGTGATTGACTTTGCTACCTCGATTACTATGCAGAACCAGTGGCAGCGCGTAAGATTTCTAAACTTACATAGCAAGCCGGACAATTATACCATAGAAAAATTTGAAGGAGGATCACTGCGCCCGGGCGGGGTCCCTGAGCCTGAACACGCTCTCGACCACCGAGACCTCGGTCGCCATGGTGTCGGAGCTGCAGAATGTCGTGAAGTCGTTGACGGCGATGCCGGCGGAGATGATGTCGCTGCCCCTGTTCACAGTGCCGGCAACCAGGGGCACCTGCAGTAGCGTCGAGAGCTCGTCCAGGTCCTCCACCGACGTCTCCAGAAACACGGACTGGGAGGCAGAGGTGAAGAAGGATGGCCTGATGGCTAGCGCCTAGCACGAGCAAGGGTGGGAGAGGGACGCAGATCTGGGCTGCCCTGACCTCCTGGCGGCCATGGCTGGCGGCCGTCGCCCTGGCTGGCCGTGGACCGCCGGACGGCTACGGGCAGAGCAGGGTGCGCTACACGATGGGGACCTCCGGTGAAGAGGGATCTGTGTGGGGGAGGGGAGGGGAGGGGAGGGGAGAGGATTTTTTGGAAAATAACGTCTTGTTGGAGGATCGAACCGTGGCCGCGGGGCGCGGGCATCAGCTGTAGGCGGAGGGGAGGCGCGCGTGGTGGAGACGATGAGTGATGATGGTATGATCCAAATAACATCGGCCGTTAGATCTGAGTGAGTAAGAGAAAGGAGGAGTTAGAGTTAGATCTCGTCCGTTTATTTCTAATGAGTTGAGTTTCTGGGTGCATTTGCTTGGGTGTATGGAGGGCAATCCATATCTGCGGGGGACAATTGTTGGGTGGCTATAGATTAGTTCTAAACTGGTGAGTTTTTATAGGGGTATAGATGTATGGAGGGCAATCCATGTCTGCGGGGGACAATTGTTGGGTGGCTATAGATTAGTTCTAAACTGGTGAGTTTTATAGGGGTATAGATGTATGGAGGGCAATCCATGTCTGCGGGGGACAATTGTTGGGTGGCTATAGATTAGTTCTAAACTGGTGAGTTTTATAGGGGTATAGAAAAAGAAAAACAAGTACTTGCTTAGGTTGATGCTCACTTTTCAGTATAGGCACGGGGGGGGGGGGGGGGGGGGGGGGGGGTGCGGTGCTCTACACACGTGTGAGAACTAGTACATTGATCTTGTTTTGGCCGCATGTCATAGGTTTTAGAGAAGTTATTACAGAAATATTTATCTTTACTCAATGATTCACGTTAATTTCTTTTTTTTTATAGTTGAACACAAGAAATTTACTGAAACGTAAGACCATGTTCTTGGAATGCTATAGGTTTTAGAGAAGTTATTACAGAAATATTTATCTTTACTCAATGATTCACGTTAGTTTCTTTTTTTTTTATAGTTGAACACAAGAAATTTACTGAAACGTAAGACCATGCTCTTGGAATGCTATAACTTTGTACAGTGTGTGGGAAATGTTGAGGAAGACAGTTGACATCTATTTCTTGATTGTCCCTTCAGCCAAGCATGCTGGTTGTTCCTTGGCATCAGCTGGGGCCTGGGGCACCTCTCTGGATAGGTTACAGATGACCACTCAAGCTAGAGAAGATTTCAATAGTTCTATCTCCAGGGAAATTGCGATTATAGGTTGCTGGTCTATTTGGTGTGCCATCGGAATAATATTATTTTGACAATGCATCCTGGTCTTTTGCCTCCTGGAGAGTGATTTTTGAGAAAGAGTTAAAGTTGGTTACCCTAAAAGGGTAAATCCAAGAATCAAGGAGAAGATCTTTTGTTTCATGAGTAGTCTTTAGTAGCACACTTTTTACTATTAGCCGATATACTTTGGACAAGTTTGGCTAAATTATAAGTTCCATCAAAATTTCATCCAAAAATGCAGAATTCTCAAATGATCCCAACAAAACTAATTTACCTTTTCAACAGGGTCTGGTAAACATGAAATGCAATTTATTTCCTTTATAAAATCCCCTAGAGACTTACAGTTGTGAAGCTGGCTTTCTAACATCTGGCCTGGCTCTCTAGTATCCCATGGACAGTTTATAAGAGCCAGAGACATGGCCTGGCTCTCTAGTATCCCATGGACAGTTTATAAGAGCCAGACACATGATACAGTGTTCTTGCTGCTTCTGAGCGAGGCGTTCTCACTGCAAGTCGGCATACTGCTACTCTCCCTAGGCATGGAAATCTCCATCCCAAATCCAGCCATAGGCGCTCCCGCAGAACAGAGATGAGCGCTAAGGTGGATCCTCGTCCGTGGAGAAGCCATACAGCTAGCAACATGGGAACTCAAGTAACTACCTTGTGGTGTAATACTAACCATAGATTTTGTCAGCAAGGCAGGTGAATTCCTTGAGCCTCCTATTCCTAGAAGCCTAGAACTAGAGCCCATCAGAACAGAGGTGCGTTTGAGTGCCAAGTGAGCGGTGTGCGTACTGGTGGCTTCCATGATTGATGATATATACATTGATCTGGAATCTGCACGATGAAGTTTTTGTATTGGCCATATATATCAAAAGTTTTAGACCAAAAGCTACAAATGGATTTAATCTTTACTTGTTGATTCATATTCGGTTTCATTTGTTGATCTGTAGGTAAATAGAGAATGTCCAGTTCATTTCTACCAGTACCCTAAATCGTTTGAACAAGTTTTAGCCACATTTAGAAAATTCTCATATGGTACCAAACTACCAAGAAAAGCAGTTTCCCCCAAGAATTTTTTTTCGAATAATTCCCCCAAGAATTTTAGTTTAGCCAAACTTATTGCATGCCCCTTTCAGCTGGGTCTGGTAAACATAAGATGAAAATTCTTTTCTATTACAAAATTCGTGCGAGACCTGCACTGGTGAATCTGGTTTTAGTGGCAAGCCTAGCTCTGATCCCTAAGACCCATGGGCAGTTACAAGGGCCAGTCACATGCAGGTGTTACTCTTCATGCTGTCGAACATGGCAGAATAATCTCACTGCTAAAGTGTTCCAGCAGTACTGCTCCCCAAAGTCAGGGAAATCTCCATCACAAATCCAGGGCGTCGTCCAGCCATCAGGCACTCCACAAAACAGTCAGAGACAAGGTGGATTTACGCGCGTGGAAGACCTAGGTAGCTAGCAACAGCGAAAGTGACGTAGCATCCATCCTTGTAGGAAAGTACTACTAACCCCTTTGGGTTGTGGTGGATGCTTTTTTTCCTTATGCTTCCCATTCTCTAGCAATTTATCATCTACATGAGCAAAGAGATTAGAATTTACCTAATTTTTTTGGTGAACGTAAACATGGTAAATATGGAATGAGAGGTGAGATCGGGGGACTTTGAGAGCGAGGGATATATATTCATGGAGGAGTAAATTTCACCGTAGGTTCGTTAACTTTTACCCGTCCCATTTAGGTCCATTAACTAAAAAGTGGGTTATTTGGGTCCGCAAACTATTAAATAGCTTCATCTAGGTCCAAAGCTGTCCATTAAGCAGTATTAGCCTACGTTTTTTTTGCAAAACACCCATTCGTCTCTTATTTCTTCTCCACTCCAAACCCCTCCCTCTCATCTCTCACCCACTCTTTCCTCTGTCTCACCCCTCCGCCGTCGGTGTCCTCCTCCACTTCCACCATGGGCACCCGTCGGCACCTCAAGGCGGCCGCGACGACGACCACATCGCGTCAATGTCCAGGAACCGCACGACGCCATGGTGGAGCACGCCAGCGGCTCGTCATCCATTGGAGCTGGGTGCTGCTCCGCGGAGTGCCAGATCGAGGTCGAGGTTGCGGCGACACAGATCGAGCTGGAGGCGCGCGCGGGCTCTTGGCGCGCAGGCAGTAGCGGCGGCCAGCTTCCTCACCTTGCCCGTCATCGCCGGGGGCGGCTGGTGGTGGTGCTTCTCCATGTGAGCCACGGAAGCTGCCCCAGCGCCGACGTCGGCGGCGAGGTGCAGATGGGGTGGAGGCGGCGGCACCGTTCCCCGCCGATCTCGCCGCCCCGTTCCTCCGGCGAGCCCGCCGCCCGCTTTCGCCACCTCGCCCCTGTCTCCGCCCATGGTACCTCCTCCGGTCGTCCCTCCTTCCCCGGCCACCCCGCCCACGCTGGCGCCGAGCACCGCCCTCGTTGGCCGGTGGGAGGGAGAGAGAGAGTGAGGGATGGGAGGGAGGGGTGTGGAATGGGAAGAAATGAGAGATGAGGGAGCGTTTTGAAAAAAACATAGGCTAATACTACTTAGTGGACATCTTTGAAACTAGATGAGACAATTTAATGGTTTGTGGACCAAATAACCCACTTTTTAGTTAATGGACCTAAATGAGACGGAGGTAAAAGTACAGTGAAATTTACTCTTCATGGAAACACCAATATTGTTATGAATGGCCAACATCAATGACATTACTGAAGGCTGTCCTTTTCTATTTAAAAACATATAATTCTTATATGTTCGAGATACACATCAGTATGAGTTATTGACATGATATTCTTACAAATACTGTGCAAATCAACATTATGTATAGCGATAGCATCCAAAGATGGTGCATTCAAGTGAATTTGTACCTATCGTGTGCGCATGCAAGTTGTTCAAAGCCTTTCACATGTGTGCTCGAAGCGCCAACCCCTGCATTGCCCATTTTTGGTTTTAATCTAAATGATACCCCCTCTATTTTCAGATAATCACTTGTTTTTGTCGTTGATATCTTTAGCTGACAATAACTTTAAAATTATTGGTCAATTAAAATAGCAAAGGTACGGTGTCACTAGATTTGTCGTCTAAAGTACTCAAGAATACCATACTTTTATAATTGCTTGCTTATGCATTTGTGAAAAAACAACAGATAAATTTTATATAAGAAAGTTTGGCAACACCGGCCGCGACTTCAGGGTTCTGGCGGTCGCTGCCCTCTACGTCCCCATCTGTCGGTGGCACGTCGGCTGGGTCGGCCACGGCGAGCTGCTCTTCCCAGCGGAGATAGCTCCCGCGGCTGCGCTTTGTAACTGTGTGGCGGGGTTGTACGTGCTCCCGGTTCTCCGCCAGAGCTTTCACCAACATCGTCACCGAGATTGTTAGCTGACCGACATCAGCTCTTCGTTCTTCTCCTTTTGGGGGAGCTTGGAATCCAATTTTCCGATGCCACCTATTCTCAAACACCTTGCTACCTGCTGGCTCACAAGAGCAACACTTTTTTTTTTGTCCGCTCTAATTATGCACGCAGAAAAGAACTCCAGGAGGCCAAGTCACAAGAACAAACAAACTAGCACATTAGTACTATATGGTGGAGACCAGACAACTAGAGAGAATGGTATAAATAGAAAAGCTGACGAAGGGCCCACTAACTGTATTTATAGTACAGCTAAAAAATATGCAGTTTTTGTATCTTGTGTTGTTCTAGAACAAATTAAAGAAAAATAAATGCTCCCGTGTTTGGTTAGCTACACACTCCAGTTGGTCAAATAACACGCAGCCAATGAGTCAGCCCATGACACATGATTCTGGCCAGCCCATGACACAACACAAGACTTAGACCAGTCTCAGTGAGAGTTTCATGAGCATTAAATAGGCAGTTATGTCACTATTTTGATGATGTGGCAGTTTATTAATGAAGAGAGATGAAATGAGTTTCATGGTGATGAAACCCACTGTACACAGTTACCTAGACAGCTTGTGTCTTGCACTGTACACAAGAGATGAAATTTTGCATTGAGAGAGGGTGTTTCATTAGGCCAGTCTTAGTGGAAGTTTCATGGACACAGTTAACTAGACCGGAAACTAGGTAACTGTGCCAGTAGAGTTTTATGGGGATGAAACTCCCCTCACATCCCATGAAACTCCCCTCATAAATGACCCTGCCAAGTCAGCATTTTTGCTGATGTGTCGTATCAATTAATGCCATGAAACTCTCTATGAAACTCCCATTGAGACTGGCCTTATAGTTTCAAACATACTTTAGATGATGTGTCACTCTAGATAATTGTGTCTATAAAACTTCCACTGAGACTGGCCTTAGGAGCTGGCACGCAGGTGGAGGATGGCGGCCGCCCATGCTCAGCCCTGGCCGCTAGCGAGCTGCGCCTCGCGTCACCGCCCCTCCAGATGCCGCTCCCCCATCTGGCCACCGGTCGCCGACCCTCCAGACGATGGCCGCGCATGCCCTTTCGGCGGGCCTCGCCTCGCCTCCTCTACTTGGACGCCGGACGCCGCAGGCCCCCCGGACAACTACAGCCGCGTGCGCCCCTCTGACCGCGACAACCGTGTTTACCCCTCCCGCTCATCCGGTTGGCGTAGCCTCTGCTGCCTCGCGTGAGAAGCGAGAGAGAGGGGAGGAAGAAGAACCCTTTAGCCAATGACATGTGAGCCTCACATGTTAGGAAGAAGGAAAGAGGAAAGGATAAAAGAAATCTGATTTTGTCACCTCTCTTCAATAGTGAAAGGGGATTCCCTTATATCATGAGAAAAGGAAAAAGAAAAATTTAATTTTTCTAGAGATCAAAGAAGAGTTGTATTATATCAAAGACGAGTACATCATTAAGTTAAACATGGCACTCTTAATGTACCCATGCACCAAGCAGCTCCAAATCTCGATCACAAACCTGTGTAAACAATCAAATAGAAGATTGCATAGGCATACGCTCAGCACGCAGGCTGAGAATAAGCACCCAAAGAACGACGACTAACATTCCTGTAGGCCGTAACGAGCACAATCTTTTTCTTTCTTCTTACATCTTTCCTCTTCCTCTTTCTGCCACCAATGAAGAAAAGAGACCGATTCTAATCTATACTGGTTCCTTGTTGTTGCTAGACACCGGGCCTGCCGTGCTCAACGGACTGGTCGGGCCGACATGACATAGTCAAACCAACTACAGTGTGTGCCGTGCTTGGGTTGCCGGCTCGGCCGTGCTGGGGGTGTTTAGATGGGTAGAAAATTTTTGATGAAATGTCACGTCAAAGTAAATGCATCATTTAAGAGTAGTAAACATGCACTATTAATAAAACAAATTACAGATCTAGCCAGGAAATCGTAAGACGAACCTAATGACGGGTAATTAGAGAGTAATTAATCAATAACTAGCGAATGGTTACTATAGCATTTCTACTGCAAATCATGGATTTAATAGGCTCATTATTTCGTCTCGCCACATACATTCCATTCATATAATGGATTAATTTTTTCGTCTAAATTTAGTACTTTATGCATGTAAAATTGGCTTGATGCGACTTTTCATGGAAAAATTTCAAGCCTAAACAGGGCTGACAACGTGTTTGGTTTCGTGGACCCCACCAGGGGAATGGTGATCCCACATGCAACCGAACGGTGTCGTCTATCCATTTCACGTGGAACGAGTTGATTCTTCAAAGTTCAAACTACCACATCCTTGAGGCCTCATTTGGTTCCCTTCGATTGAATCCGTGCCAGAAATAATAAGCATAGTAAAAAAGTTATGACAGTTACAATAAAAGACCGAGATTTATTTTAGATGTGGAACTAACTTACTCATAATAAAGACAACAAAAAGATCCGGATTAGTTTTCCACCTCTTTGCTAGAGGATTATTGATTCCTGATGTCTTATTGTGTCCCTCTTGGTCCAGTGTAAATAAATGACCGACAAGTGAAACCAGCTATACCACTGAGTTTCACCTTGTCGAGTGTGTCCCTCTTGGTCATCAAGAACAATGGAGAACCTTTATTTCTATTTGCTACAACACAAACTGTAAATGTGGCCAAAACAAACTCCCACTACGCTAAGACTGTATCTATTATAACGATCAATTTTTGTTTCTCCCCGATTATTAGCTGAATATACACTGCCGCAATGCTTGTTAGCAGAATGCTAGTGAAATAAATGCCTGCCATTTCATAAATAATTCTGGGAGATTGCGTTTCAATGAAACTAAAAAAAAGTCTGGTCTTTTTTGAGAAAATTATACAAAATACCAATAACCGTCTACAGTCTTTAAGAAAACACAAGCATAACTGATCATGAAAAACTTGTAATAATGCTCGTGGCAGATGGAAGTCGTTCGGTAGCCCAACTTGTGCCTACATAGTACATAGACATAGTCCATGTTGTGCCACCCACAGATTTCAAAGTAGGCACAATTCAACCAACGTCTTTTTTTTCCTCTTTTGGTTGCGCTCATATCACCGTTTTCTTTGAGTCTTAGTTTTCCTTATGCTTCCCATTCTCTAGCAATTTACTCTTTACACGAGCAAAGAGAGATTTGAATCTCTCTAAATTTTGACATGCTATTCTTACCAATACTGTGCAGATCAATGGTATGAATAGCGATAGCGGCGTCCGCAAAGATGTGCTTCAAGTGACTATTGTATGGTGCGCATCTGCAGGTTGTTCAAAGCCTTCACATGTGCTTATCCTCAAAGATGCATTCAAGTGACTTGTACGGTGTGCGTCCGCAAGTTGTTCTATATAATCTTATTATTGATGACCATAAACTGACTGAATAACAAGCTTTTGTATCCCTGCAAGTACAGGCCACTACGGGAGAAGTGAGCAATCATCCCTGTTCTTTAGTGCCGGCTGGTCGGAGCCGGTACTAAAGGGTGCCTTTAGTACTGACTCCAGATAACAGTGTCAAAAGAGCAGGTTAGTACCAGGTTAGTGCCAAAAGAGCCATGACAGAGCCGGTACTAACGTGCGCTCCTGTCCCCACCTCTCAACGGCCAGATGGCAGGTTAGTGTCGGTTGGTGTTACCAGCCGGTACTAACCTGACCGCGCCAACTTAATACCAGCCGGTGTTACCAGCCGGTAGTACTTAAACTTTGACATTTAGTACCGGCTGGTAACACTAGATGGCACTAAGTTGCCGCTTATATATCTGCCCTGTTCTTCCTCCCCGAGCCCAAGACCGAGCTCGAGCTTCTTACTCTCTCTATGGCGTGTTAGAGGAAAGTTTTGCCCATTTTTTTTAAAAAAATGTGAGTATTTCACTCATCTAAGTATGTCAAAGGTTAGCACCTTCATCCTCTCTTCTTTCACGGTGTCTATTTTTGGTTTAATGGTTTCTAGATAGAGAAATAGTGATTTCAAGATGAGATGAATGATCATATTTTTTTATTTATATATTAATTTAGGATATGTATAATCGATTAGTTATTTTTTAGAGAAAGTTTAGTAGATAGTTTGTATATGGCACGTTTAGAGAATTTTTTGATTTATTTTATAGTGACATGTGTTCATATTATTATTTCGGTTTTTTATTTTAAGAAATGTTATGTAAATTTTTATTTGTACGTTAATTTGAGATACGTAGAATTAATTAGTGCATATCAATATGGCTTCTGCTGGAGGGAGTGGGACCGGCGATGGTGATCGTCGTTCGTCTCGCGGTAAGGGTAAAACTCCAGTAGGACCTCGTGAGAAGTCGAAAAAACTGCCTGCCACGCCCCACGTGAGGTCACGCATGTTAGTACCGGCTGGTGTTACCATCCAGTACTAACAGTCGCACGTTAGTACCGCCTGACTGTGACCGGTACTAACATAACGTGCGGCACACGTTAGTGCCGGACGTTTAGTACCGGTCATAGCGACCGGCACTAAGCCGTCTTATAACGGGTACCGAAGGTCGTTTTTTCAGCAGGGGTACAACCGATCATGGGTTTCAAGGGAGTACTCCTTTTTTATTCTAATATCAATATCTATAGCTGGCGATAACTTTAAAATTATCTGTTAGTTAAAATAGCTTGTACTATTATTTGTTAATACATGCTACATTTTATAATCGTTTACTTATGCATTTGTGAAAAAAATGATAGGCAAACATTATATGATTTTAACTGTATTTTCTATAATTTTTTGTGGTGACCTGATGATGGCTTGTTTTTCTACTCATACTACACAATGCCCGCTCACAGTTCCTCGTTTTATTTTCGCTAAACACAATGGAGGCGTTCATGCGGCAGTCAATTGACCAAGTCACCAGATAGCATCAACCTTGCCTCGTCCCCGGTGCTGTTCCGACACACCGACCGCGTCTTCAGGGGCTCTGGCAGTCGCCTCCCTCTGGATGCCACACGTCAGAACCGCGGCCAGCCGACCAACGTCGGATCTTCATTCTTCTCCTCCTAGGAGGGTGTGAACATGGTTTTCTTTCCCACGGTTAGGACGGTTTTTTCGGAATAAAAACCGGTCCGATAAACCGGTTAAACCGTCGGTTAACCAGTAGAAGCGGTTTGTTAGTGTCGGTTTTGAACGGTAACCGGCTCTATTTAGCTACCGGACCGGACCGGGTAACCGGTCAAACCGGACCGGTTTCAAACGGTTTTTTAACTCTGGGTGTGGAATCCAGTTTTCCGATGCCACCTATTCCCAAACACCATACCTGTTGGTTCACAAGAGCTTTGTCTGCCCTAATTATGCATACAGAGAAAAGAACTCCTGAAAGGAAGTCACAAGAACAAGACATACACTTGAAAAGGCAGAGTGCTTTTAAAAAAAAAAACCATTTACGTACGCTTCTTCATCCGTATGTATTTTTACTTTGCATCATGTCTTTCCTACTAGCGAGTACATTATGGTGGAGACTGGAGACCAGACAACTAGAGAGAACGGTATAAATAGAAAAGCTGACGGGATGAATGGTGCGCTCAACTATATATACAGGCATTGTGGTTTTGCCGAGTTTCAGAGCTAGCAGAGTAAAAGCATGCTGGGAACTAAACGCGGTCTGCATTGTAGATATATATAATGCACATAAGAACAGAATGGTTACATTATTTTGCTTATTAAATCGTAACATAGGTGTCTTAAGCTTGTGTACCGAGTGTTGTGGGTCTCCGAACTACAGAGGCACAAATTCAAGCCCCCTTGAACTTGAGAGTTGTACCTTTAAGTTCGCAGGTGACATTTTTTCCCGATGGACAAAGCTCGTACTATTTGATTGGTGCTTGTTCCTCTACTCTAAGTAGTGACATACTCCCTCCGGTCTGGTAAAGGAAGTCGTTTTGAACAAGATTTGAGTCAAACATTGGGAATATAAATCGTGAATAACTTTTAAGTCGTTGAGTTTGGAAATGTGAAAACTACATGAATAGATTTGTCTTGCAAAATAATTTCATAAAAGTATACATATGTTAGTTTTTAATAAATATCTTTATAAAAATAAGAAGTCAAAGTTGTACTTTGGAGACCGTGTCGCTGTCCTAAACGACTTCTTTTACTAAACCGGAGGGAGTACATAACAATTTGACATTAATAGTACCGAACATGGTCTTCGAGGTCATTTTGCGATTAGCTAGTCTAGCAACTGCGCTCTTGGATTTGTACTATAAGGGTTTGTGTAATACTCCCTCCGTTCTCGAATATATGTCGTTTAAGACAAACAAATTATTTCATTTTTGAACTAAATGGCTTGTCCTAAACGACATATATTTAAGTACGGAGGGAGTATATATATATATTGGGACAGAAGGAGATGCAGGTGCAGAAGGAAGTTTTATTATTAATTTATTACTCTGTTTTTTATTATCGACCAAAGAACTTAGAGGATGTGGCAGTATTGTGCTATATGGACACATTTTTTTATCTTCCTGCAAGGTGATCTAGCTATGAAGAAGTCTCTAGGAAAGGAAACTCTAGTCGTCATGTACATTATGTGAAAACTGGCAAAACTAGTGGCACCTTCTTCTCCTTATAATTTGAATTTCCAATTTAATATGACCCACATAATAATGGGAGTAACCATACAATTCTACTAGTCTTCAACTTCTCAATGGGGTCCACCTTCTCAAATTTAAGTGTAATTAAACATGTAACTAGAATGAGTATGCATATATTGAGGCTAAAAAAATAAGACAGAGCACAACAAGAATATTTTTTTTCAAAAAAAATTGGAAATTTAGAAAGTTGAGAATTGATAGGTGTACACATAGATAGACCTAGAGGTAGTAGTAGTATGTCGTTGGCAAGTGAATTCTACCTTGCTTCAGCCTCGGCAATGTTCGGCCATACCGACTGCGTCTTTACGGTGCTGGCAGTCGCTTCACTTCCATTCATGAATTAATGGGCCGCATTTATAAAAATTTAATAGCCTGCATTTATAAAAATTAATGGGCCGTCATCAGTGATGGCATCAGCCACGTCAGCTGCCATGTGTAACTACCAGCCACGTTGGCTGCCACGTGGCAATCATCTGTGACGTTTAATTTCATTATGAACGTTGCACTTGGGCTGGACTGCACGGGCCCAAAAGCATATTGAGACGGTTAAAAAATGTCATAGATTGTGTTGATCCGTGACGATTTTGAAGAAACGTCGGCAAATTTAATCTGTGACACTTAATAGATGACGGTAAAAAAAGTCGTCACGAACAAAATTCTATGACTAATTTTTGTTTTTTCATGACGAATTTGTTTCGTCGCTGAACAAATGTTATCTTGTAGTGTCAACATCAATCAATGGCGCATCCACAAGGTTGGCCTTAGTGAGCGACTGTCATCACTAGCAGAGTTTGCCGTCGCGGCTGCAGTTTGGATCTGCGTGGAATGGTTGTTCATGCTCCTAACTCTCAACCGGATCTTGTACCAACATCGGCACCAAGATTACCTGACCGACGTTTGTTCTCATTTTCAAGGGATATGGAACCTAATTTTCCGATGCCGCCTATTCCCACCTGGTTTGCAAGTTCAATGCTGTCTTTGTCTGTTCTAGTTAATTATGCAGAAAAGAACTCCAGATGAGCAAGCACAAGAACATAGTACAACATTATTCTAACACATTATATGGTGGAGATCAGGCACAACTAGATAGAAGGGTATAAATAGAAAAGCTGACCTGAGAGTGATGCGTAGATCTATATATGTTGCCATTGTGGTTTTGGTGGTGATAGAATTGATGGATGGTTCACTACTCGATCTGGGTTTGCAAATAAATGATCGACAAGTGAAACGGTACAATCTGAGGGACTTGTTGGCATGTCATAGGTTAAAATTTCTGTAAATTATAACTTGTGTTGCCTACTAAGCTTTGTTTGTTAAAAAAAAGAAGACCTGGTACTTTCATACATTATATGGGACATTAGAGGGAGGGATGACTTCAAGGTGTTCTTATCTGGTGTATATATGAAAAGTTGGTTGGCGAAGTTAACTTATGAGTGCGAACAAGTTATAAAATTCAAAAGCAATATATTGAAATACTATTTCAGTCAGTGTGCAAATAGCGGGCTATAGCGTTGCTATAGCGTCTTCAGGAAGCTGCCGCTAAGATATGCAATATCTATTGTAGCTACGGCCTACATCATGGAGAACAGCGACGCTAATCAGCTTAGTGGCAATGGATTTTAGCGGCGCTAACTTTGTCCTCTCCAAGAATATATGGAGTCGTCGCAGAAAGTGACCATCTCTGCGTGCTCCTACTCAACTCCTGCAGAATCGTGCCGCCGGTGGCGTCACCCGCCACCAAGGTTAAAGATTTCAGCAAAAATTCACCAAATTTTGGATTTTTCGCTCATGACTGAATATGTAATTTCGGTCAAAAATTTTCAGAACATTAAAATCTAAAGTACCATTCTTAAGCTAGAAATAATACTAGCTAATCAATGTTGCATGTTGAAAGCTCTATCTTGTGCTACACATGGTTTTGGTTCGATTATTGCTAATCTACTCTAATTTTGTTCATTTTTCTCTCAATGACACCGACCCACCTCCTGCACCCGTACATTTAGTTCTAAAAAATAAAAGTAAAGCACTGCACTAAACTGCTCTTTGTTAATACTTGATAGATAAAATAATAACATTTTTAACAATTTAAGTCAACATTTTTTTCAATAGGGTTGATCAAATTTTTTAATGAAATTCACAAATTTTGGTAACTTCGTTGGTGATAAAAAAATATTGAAAACGAAATTTAAAACCTTGCGCATCACAGCCCCACACATCACTCCGGAAGGCTGGAAAAGGTTCCTGCACCACCGTCCTCGGCGTTCGCACTCCATTGCGCGGAGCTCATACGCCATCACACCAGTGGCTTTGGACAGCTCTCGGAGAAGAAAACGCGGGCCTGAGCGAGCATGGCTGCCGCCTGCCGGAGCTTGTCCGGCATGGCCTGGCCACCGACGATGGAGTACAGTACATAGGGACCCAGTACAGAGATAAAGCACCTGTGTAGTGGGCAGCGAACGAGTGGCCAAAGGATAGGTAATAAAAGCTGGCGGGCAGGACCGAAGCTGAATTTAACCCGGTGGTACATGTACCCCCTCCGTCCTCATTATATGTTTTTTACACAAACCACTATATAGGTGAAATGACACGTGTGCCCTTCTTATCTTCTTTCAATGGTGTTAGATTTGGTGGATCCCGCTTGTCAGTTGGTGGGTCCCGTTAGAGTTGATGGGTCCCGCTTGTCAGTTGATGGGCCCGCTTTGTGTGCTAGAGTTACATGTTTTAGAGACAAATTTCAAACCATAGAATTGCCCGTTTTTAGAGACGGAGGGAGTACATATGTGTGTTTGTGTCATTGTGTGCAACAGGCTTGCAGGCATACGATTTTTTTTCTTGTTGAAACGTAAATCTGCTAAAGGCAAAGCGGCGCTATAGCGCCCGCGCTATTGCGGCTATGGAGCCACTGCTAATAAACTTCTTAGCCTGCTATTTGTAATATTGATTTCAGTTGATTGTCCTACGAGTCCTAAAATAATACTCCGTATCGCACAACATATAAATTTCCGCAACAACGACCTCAAGATATTCTCTATGCCAAGATGTCCAAGCACACGCATGGACAATAATGCTGTTTGTTGTGCACTGTCATGGTATAAGCCAAGCACGAAGATACTAGCTAGCTTTCTCTGTTTCTAATCTGTCCAAATGTGCATGTGCCCAGACAATGACCAAGTGTAGCATGCACCGCCTGCCCATGGACGGACAGACATTTTTCTTCTCTATGCGTGAGTATCCATGCTGGCGGGTGGCCTCCTCTGATGGCTAATGTATCTTAGCACGGATCCATGGTGAACGAGAGATATGCACCGGCGAATCACGGCAGGCCTTCAGATGTACGTACGTGCGGACAGCTGCGTGCGCGATCCCAACTTTACAGCCGACCGCACATTCCTAAACTCGCGCTCAGTCTAAGCGGGACAAAAAACGAAACGAGCCACATGCCAATTTTCCTTTTTGGCTTCCGCCACACCGCCCCTGCCCCGCACACCCCTCTCCCACTACGAGCCCCTGTTCCTTTCCCTTTCTCCTCCCCTCATTTCGGATATCCTCCCTGCTCTCGTTCCCATGCCCTCCGCTCAGATCTGCTCATCGCCGCCGCCATCGCGTGTGCAGGCCGCCGCACCCTTTCGTCTAGCTCCAGGGTGCCGCTGCGCTCGTCGTCGCTCACGGGCATGCAGGGACGAGATCCACCGCAACACCTCGGCGAGGAGATCCGCATGGTGGAGGGCCCAGGCGAGGTCACGCCATGGAGGAGTGGATGAGGCCCCTGCCGAGCTCCCCGCCCACGGTGGATCCGGGCGGTGGCAGGCCCTAACGAGCTCCGCCCATGGCAGGTCCGCACGGTGGCGGGCACTGACGAGCTCCCGCAATGATGATGTAGGGCACGACCCCAACGAGCGTCGCGCGCGGTGGATCCATGCGGCGGTAGGCATGTACAAGCTCATCTCGGAGGATTGAGGCGCCTACGTGAGGCCATGAGTCACCAGGCTCGTCGCGCCTCTCGAGTGTCTCGAGGCCCTCCAGCTCCGCCGAATCGTTGTCGTCGTCGACGGCCTCGTCGAGTTCGTCCGCCCAGGGGACACATATGCTGCAGATGTTGAAGCTCGACAAGCGCACCAGCTTCTTCACGTACGGACTTTGCCTCATCGCCTGCTCCTACAGGTTCACGACTCGCCCATTCCCTTTGCCCCTTTTTTGCTTCGTTCTTGTGTGATAAGCTCGAATTGGGGTTAGGAAGACATGAGTAATAACTGGGCAGGTGTTAGCTATTGCTTAATTGGTTCCCTGAAATGCTCTAGTAAATGGAGAATTGAAGCGTAGAGCGGGGTGCCGAGTGCACTCACTTTTTGGGTTCAAATGTCTATCAGTGTGTCTCTTTTTTTATGTTGTTTGTGGATTGATCAGGTTTCAGATGATATTTGGGTCCGTTGTGTGACCCTTTTTGTGTTTTTTTGGATTGACAAGGTTTCAAATGGTATTCAATTAGGTGTGTATGAGCGGAATGTTTCCATGTTAGATCAGGTCATTCAATTCCTTGCTGACTGACCATTGTTTACTGTAGTAGCATTACATATATGTGCAAAGAAGCACAATATGCTTGCCAGTTTCAGTAACAGTGTTCTTCAGACAATTTTGCTTCTTGTAGCACTGATTACTAAAGCTTTATTTTATTTTTCTTGCAGCTAGAAGTAGATAAACTAAAGGTGCTAGATCCATGTGGTACATCCAGAGCTGAATTAACAACGGTGATGTCTCGTCCTTTTCATATCTGCTCATATTTTTGCTAATCAAGCTCCCTACTGAATTTGTTGATAACTTTGTACTGGATATTCTCCGAGTATGTGACTTGTCATTTACATATTTCTGCTGGCTATCAATTTTGTTGATTCACAGATTGCTTTGTCTGTAGTTGCAATAAATCATACCTGAATACAATACTTGGACTTTTAGACATACAAGCATTCAAAGTTTTTTTAAAGATATGATCAGATGGTCCTTTTATTAGTGATCTTTTCATTTTTTTTAAATTCAATTGGTGGACATCATCCTTTATGCTGAATGAAGTTAAACTATATGTTCTTTGGCTTACATAGTTTTTTTGTGAAATGTTATCTAAAATGTAGGGGATGACTTTGTTAGGGGAAAGTCTAGTTTATGGGGTGACCAGATGGAGCTTCCATCCGGTCGATCTTCATATAATATTTTAAGCACACATTTATACATAAGTGATTAACAAAACTTCTCTTAAATGGTTATAAAGAAAAGTTTTGTTGCTAAATTATTCATCAAAGTTTAGTCAAGAAGTTGTTCTATAAATTTACTCTTTTCAAAATTAATTAGTAATGTTTCTGAGTAAATATTTTTTGAAAAGTTTTTGTTCTTAAAAAGTTTTCTCGTCAACTTATACTAAATAATTTTTAGAAATAAGTTTTGACAAATATTTTTTAGAAAAGTTATACTGAATATCGTGTAAACAATTTATTACACAAATTTGTATCCAAGCCTTGCTTGAAAGTTTTGTTACACAACTTTTTCACAAAGTTTTGCTACAAAATTTTTATTACACAAATATCTATATTAAATTTTGCTCTAAGTTTTGCTTCAAAGTTTTGCTCAAAGTTTTTCTTTAAAAGTTTGTGACATAATTTTTTTCTCAAGTTTTTCCATAAAAAAATTATTACACAATGTTTTCTCAAATCTATTTTCACAATTTTGTGCAATATTTTTTGCTTTATAATTTTATTACACAATGTTTTGTAGAAAGTTTTTCTTCATGTTTTTTGTTACACAATTTTTGTAAAAGTTTGCTTCATATTTTTACGAACATTTGCTTCAAAAATAATTTACACAATATTTTGTTACAAAGATTTTCTTGCACATTTTGGGAAACAATTATATTTATGCAAAGTTTTGCTTCAAAATTTTGTTACACGGTTTTATTTTACAAAGTTTTCCTACAAACTTTCGGTACACACTTAATCAATCTTTCGATTTTCTAAGTTACTTCTTCTTTAAATATGTTTTACATCTGCCAATCTTACTTCCCATACTATTAAGATAAAGAGAGCATCATGATAAATGAACGCTTCTGCACTGATTAGACTATGCACTATGCTTTCAGGTGGTGTTTGGTGTTGCTGAACGGAGTTAGGTGTTGCGGCTATCTCCTCTTGTGCGATTTGCACCACATTCCAAAAGGTAGGTTCAACTTCATGCTTTTATGCTTTGGTGAGTATGTATTGCGGTTGTTGTTTTGATTGTTTTGATTTGCTTTGATTTCTTGATTGGTCAGCCTCATTTGTTCTTACCTCTAGGCAATTTTTTTTGGTAGATTGGATATTTTAATCACTGTTGTGGGTGCATTCCAAGCAACTTGGTTTATCATAGGGATGCTGTAGGCGATGATCTCATGGTAGTTCAGAATAGCTTTTTCGGGTACTTCATGTTAGGAAATAGAAACAATGTATGTATTGAAATATGTAGAAACACTTTGCTTCTTGAATGTGTTTGTTCAACTTGCTTCAAGTAGATTCGATCAAATATATTTTAGTTCTGAAGCTTGATGGCTTGAATCATTGTTCTGTTCAGGTAATATTTTTTCCATGCTCTGGATTGTCCAACTTCAGTTCCTTCCAAACATAATCAGATCTTGCTTTGTTTCTTGATGCTTTAAGAATGAGACCCCACTAAGTAGCATATCCACCATTTCCCACTTTTTTCTCCTCCTGCTGCTTTTGTATTTTTTTTAATTCTAAACATATGAAACTGGACATAATCATAACCTTTTTTTGGGCTCTGTTTTTTTTTTGTGCTGAGGAGGAGAGACGCCGGCCTCGAGCTAGGTAATGGTGATGAAATGGCCAATGGCCTCGCTCGTGGACGCTACCCCTGGTAAAACTGCCACTCCTACCTACCTGTCCCCTTTCTGTAGTGTGAGCTCTGACAAACTACTACATATTGTTCTTTTCATTGGGTGGTTCGTCGTAGTGCTAAGGCAACTGATCAATTAGCAAGTTAGAACAAAGTTTCTGTTTGGTACTCAGAAATGTTCTTTGGCACATATGTGATTGTATCTGAAATCTAAACTAAACTTTAGCATTAGTTTAAATTCTGTTTAGTGGAGGCCATGGCAAATTAACACTCTAATGTTTGTTGTAAATTAGGTTCAGATTTGACATGAGTTCACCATAACTTGGGGGTAGATAAATTCGGCCAGGCAAACAATCATTGTTCTCTATTCGCATGGGTAAGTTTAGCATTTCTAGTAGTCAACAGTTTGGTTACTCTCGATTTTAATCCTTTTGTATGCTCCACTTCGTTTTCTATCAGATTTTCTGCATGATGTTTTATACGAGTTATTGTATTGAAAGATATTTGCTGAATTTTTTAAGATGGACATTTGATCTCCAGGTTGAGTTTTTATGGCATATTTTTTCTATGAAAGAGTGCACTCAGCTTTCAGGAGCTAGGTTGGGCTGGACCCTACTTGAGCTTTGATTGAGATAAGTTCTAAATCTTAATTCACTTGTGCTCATCTTAAATTGACATCATACTGATGATAATTGAACCTCCGCTATTGAATAATTTATTTTCATGGTTCATTGTTGACTAAGTAGGAACTTCCGACATTTTAGTTAATATAGCATAACAGAAATGCATGGATACAAGGATGCACTTTTAAAATATTTTTCTTAAACAGTTTACATTTTAGTCATCGTCTAATATATTGTTTGTCTCAATACAACTCCTATCAGTTCTCTTCTTTTTTTAAGCATTAGGCTTATATTACTAATTTGCTGATCCAACCTTCTTGCTTGTACTTCTCAACTTGTTAGCTAGGCTTGATGCAAAATTCAACCTCTGTTTGTTGTTCCAACTAGATATATGCATATAAAGGAAACTAATCTGTTAACATATTAACATGTTTTGCAATATATCATCCTATGTTATTTCATAAGGACTATTTATTTTGCTAGCACCAAGGGGCATCTAGAAAGGAATTCCCTGGCACACATGTTATTTCTATGTTCATTTTCATTTTTTTCTTCCTTTCCGCTTCCACCGAAAACAACCACTGCAATGCAAATTCATTTTTACTTTTTCACAGTGCCATGCTGGAGATATGAGAAAGCATATATGTTATATTTTCCTAATGCAGGTGCCACCCTTCTAACTCACAATGGTCAACATGATGCAGTCACAAGGTTATGAACAATCACCTCACAATATGCTATATGGAGTGGGTCATGCTCAAACAAAACTCTTTTCCAAATGTCTTTTCTACAACTGAAGCAATATTTTGCATTTTTTTGCGCTCCCACCAATGCTACACATTCATTTCTTTTTCATTCTGCAGCATTTCATCAATAAGCTATCACTGCCAAAGTTTACTGCTGTAGCTCAATCGCTCACCCATAAACAGAGAGATCTTGTCAAGACCATTGGTTTTCACAATCTCTTAGATTTATCATGCACCAGTAGTTTTTTTACAGTAAAACAATACTAGAAAATTTGTCATATAGTTGTTATAAAGCATCTGCAAAAAGTTCTTCCTTAGTTATAGTAAGCTTCTAAAAGCTTTGTAGAAACCTTTTTAACAAACTATGTAAAAACTTTGTACAAACTTTTACAGAATCTTATAACAAACTTCGTAGAAACTTCATATAAACTTTTGCAGAAGCTTATAACAAACTTTGCAGAAGCTTTGTAAAAAGTTTTCCTACAGAAAATTTATAGAAACTTCTTTTTAACAAACTTTGTAGAAACTTTTTGTGACAAACTTTATGAAAACGGTTTAACAAACTTTGTAAACACTTTTCTACAAAAAAAATTATAAAAACTTTTCTAAAAAGAACTCTATAAAAACTTTGTAGAAACTTTTTACATAAGCTTTATAACAAACTTTATATTATTTTTTTACAAAGTTTTACATTTTTTATAGAAAAGTTTTTATAAAGTTTTTTGAATTAAAAAACTTTTTTACAAATTTTTATTCCCCATCTTTTTTTAGGAGGTTAGCCAGAAGAAATATCTGAAGATGGAGAAGCATTGCAATGAAACAATGCAATTTTTTTATGTGTGTAAGAAGACTTCTTTTGCTAATCATAAGTTTATCATGTGTGTTTATCAATCAGTACTTGCTAGTGGCGTCAATAGTGCTAGCTTCGATGGACTTTTTAGTTAATTTTGGATGGTCGTAGCTGCTTTTTGCCTTTGCTAGTGGCTAGGTCTTGTTTTAGTTGGTCCATTTTGTTCCATTTTGTTGAACTGCAGAGTGCAGACATGAGAAAAAGAGTGACTAAGAATATTTTAGAATGGTCCATGACAGTGTTGTTTTTGGCTTATTTTACTTTAGCTTTGAGTGTGCACATGTTTGGTTTTGTTTAAATTTTTATCTTAAGTTACATATAAGTTGCAGTGCATTTGACATGGGTCTGGACTTCTGTACATTTGTTTTTTTTTTGTCTTTTCCTTTTCCAAATCAAGAAGTTTATACTGCTTCCTTTTGTTTTGTCTTTTGTGAAACATAGAGAAGCGTTGGACGTGGCAAATCACGACACAAACCCTCCTTCAAAAGGGATTGTCAAGTTCATCACTGTCATGCAATACCATGGTTAGTTTGTCTTTCACATGGTATTTTTTTGCCAATTTTTTTGGAGAGCATGGATTGATGATTGTTCATGTCTTTTTGTTTTTGAGAGCTCCACATTGGGCGAAGCACGGTGGAGCACTTCATGGGGGGACGGCGACGGATGGTAGGCGGCGGAGGCACGATGACAAGTGGCCATGAGCGGAGCAGCATGGTGATCGACGAGCGTGGTAGCGCTCTGGACTTCTGGAGGTGGACGCTTTGCCTCAAGTGCAGAGTAGGAAGTGATCCCCGGTGAGCTCCAAGCACCTTGCTTTGTTTCCCTTTCTACATTTCCCCTAGCTGAAAGGTCCTTGTCAGCTGCTGCTTCGGAAGGAATTGACATGTCTATTTGTTGTTATAACTCGTAGTAGATTGCTGCTGAATTTGGAACAGACCTGCCAAGCTGATCGAATTGCAGGCTATGGTACGGTAGTAATCGCTTCCCAAACCTCAACATACTAGAGCAACTCTTTAACATGCTAGACTGCTACCTTGATAATAAACCTTGGCCACTGCTAACCAGCTGCAGACCTTTACAAGCCCATCTTTAGTTACCACCTTTTCTTATATATTCTAGAAGCAAATACAAAAATTGTGCACAAGTTAAACAATATGCTATTATTTTTATTTCCTGTTTGAAATAATTTAGTCAAGCAATCCAAAGTAAGATATCCAGTGAGGACATGTTATTTCAAGCATGAACTGCAACATTTTTTGGACAAACACAGTCCTTAGAACATGACCACTGCAGAAAGAATTATAGAATCTATTTTTTGGTTTTTTTAGTACTTTAGTCATTCCAGGGCAGGTAATTTTATTTCACTTTTTGTTACAAAGTTTTTCATCAAACTTTTTGTAAACCAATGTTCTTTAAAAGCTTTTAGGGAAGTTTTCTATTTAACTTATCTAATAGTTTCTATGATTTTTTTTACAAAAGTTCATGCTTGAAATAGAACTTATATAGCAAACTACAACTCTTCCTTGTGTGTTCGTGACACATTGCTTAGGTAGGTTCAATTTTTTCTTATATGCTTTGATGAGTATGTGCTACAAATCTTCCTTTTTATGCAAAAGGATGCTAGTTAGCCTGGTATGTCTCACTAGTTGAATCATAAAAATAGGAATTAAAGATCTAAGATGGTTGATCTGCATTCAACTTGAAATTTGTTTACACCGACGCTGTTTACTGAAACTCTCACACAATTTTTTTTCCTAAAGTTTGTTGATTTTGTTACACAACTTTTTATACAAGGTTTTTCTTCAGACTTTTGTTACATAATTTTTTGTTCTAAAGTTTGTTAAAGATTTTGTCACAACTTTTGTACAAACTTTTGCTTCAAAACTTTTGTTCCACAATCTTTTTATACAAAGTTTTTCTTCATAATTTTGTCACACAAATATTTCTTCTATAGTTTGTTATAGACTTTGTTACATAATTTTTGTACAAACTTTTGCTTCAAAACTTTTGTTCCTCAATCTTTTAATACAAAATTTTTCCTTCAAAGTTTATTATTTATTTTTTTGCAGAGTATTACTTCAGAATTAAAGAACCATCTTTCCTTATTTTTTGAACAAAGGTTTCCTTCGAACTTTGGGTATACAAATTTTACAAAGTTTCACTTTAAAATTTTTCTATATAATTTTAGATAAACGTTTTCTTTAAATTTATTTACATAGGTTTTGGCTAATTTTTGCTATGAATTTTTAGTTCCTAAGTTGAATGAAAAATTTTGCTATAATTTTTGCTACATAATTATTGTTTGCAAACTTTCTGTAAAATTCCCTTACACAATTATCGGTAAAAACTTCTATAAAAACTACATTTTAAACTTTCTGTAAAAACATTAAAGTTTAAACTTTTATGTAAAATTTTAACGTAATTTTACATTTTAAATAAAAAATTTAAAGAAAGTTTGTTACAAACGTTTTGTAATAGGTTTTACGCAAAGTTTGTAACAAAGTTTTTGTAAAAGTTTTTCAGAAAGTTTTGATGCAAAATACTTATGGCCGAACTTTTTCAATTTTTTTCCAAAATGGCTTTTTTTTCTTCAAAACTTTTGTTGTGCGATTTGTTTTGTACAAAGTTTCCCGTTTATAAATTTGTTGCATAACCTTTTGCACAAACTTTTACTACATAATTTTCTTACAAACATTTTCGTTCAAGGAACAAAGCTCATAATAGCTTTTTCTGAATATTTTGTAAAACATTTTTCCATCCCTTCATATGTTTTGTTTAAAAAATATTTTTTCACAAATCTTTGCACAAACGTTTGCTTAAAAATATTGTTACATAGATTTGCTTCAAATTTGTTGCAAATTTTTTTATTCCTTTGTGACAAATATTTTGTTACAAATTTAGTAGCTTTGTTTTTAAAAATGTACAAGTTTCTTATCGAAACAACTTTCCTATAATTTTTTAGCTAATTCTCTTCATTTTTTAATAATTATTTTTTCACGTCGCAGGTACAACTTCATCAGTGGCAAGGCGGGACGAAAACTGCAAAAAAAGAATATTGACTTTTTAGTGTGTTTATATTGAAGAGTTTAAGTTTTTGTCCAAAAATCAAATCCTACTGATTTGAGTTTGTTGTGCTTAGAAAATATTTATTTAATGTCATTAAAAGTTACTTTTATTTTCTCACCCCACCCAATTTATACCCATTTTTTCCGGTCCCGAATGATTTTGGCTTGTAAATGGGAAAAATGGGGTTGCAACATGCGGGCGCTCGCAAACAGGAAAAAGAAAACGGAAAGAGGAAAGAGAATGAACGGTAGCATGTCATGTGTGAACGGAATCTAGCGGCAATTAATGCTCTTTGTACGTATGCGCGACCGCATGGAGGCTTCCTCGCGGCCGGCCGCAAATTAGCATGGCCCAGCTGCGTGCTCTCCCGCAAGGAATCTCCACCAACACAAGGGGATCCCACCGCTGAAGTCCTGATCAACGCGCGTGCAGAGCCTTGATAGCTAGCGACTTAGAAACTTACATTACATTATCGTCCTGAAATTCTAACCACTAATTTTGCCAGGAAGGCAGGTGAATTCCTTGAGCCTCCAATTCCTAGAAAGTTTAGAACTAGAACCCATGAACAGAGGTGCACTTGTGCCAAGCGAGCGGTGCGAACCGGTGGCTTCCATGATAGATATATATAGCAGAAGTTTTTAACTACTAACTACAGAGTGTTTGCCTTCACTCTTGGATTCACGTTCAGTGTCACTTATAGAGATGGAACAGTTCATTTTCTGCCTCCATATATTTATACTACAACTCCTGAATTTCCAACATTTACTTCCTATTGAAACCAGTTACACCACTGATTTTCACCTTCGAGTCTATCCCTCTTGGTTATCATGAAGAACAATGGAGAACCTTTATTTCCATTTGCTACAACACAAACTGTAATGTGGCCAAAACAAATTCCCACTACAATACAGCAACTGCGCTGGGACTGTATATCTATTTATCACAAACTTTGATCAATTTTGATTTCTACCCCAATTATTAGCTGAACATAGGCTGCCGCAATGCTTGTTAGCTGAATGCTAGTGAAATGACTGTCCGCCACTTGATAAATAATTCTGGGAGATTGTTTCAATTATAAGCTACAAAAGCCTTGGCTATTTTAGAAAATTATACAAAATACGAATAACTGTCTACAGATTTTAACAAAACACAAGCAGAATCGATCATGAAAAACTTGTAATGCTAGTGGCAGCATGAAGTCAATCGATGGCCTAACTTGTGCCTACATAGTCCATTTGTGCAACCCACAAATTTCGATGTTAGTCACAATCATCTTTTTCTCTTTTGGTTGCGCTCATATATCGCCATCTTCTTTTAGAGTCTTAGTTTTCTTATGCTTCCCATTTTCTAGCAATTTACTATCTACTCGCAAAGAGAGATTTGAATCTCTCTAAATTTTAACAAAACAAATGGTATATGTAGAATAACGACATCTAAAAATGATGGAGAGAGAGGGGAAACCAACGTTACGAATGGCCAACATCAATGGGCATCTGCTTTCTAGCTTGTTCTATTTTCTTCTTCCCTCACATAATACTATTTAAGTAGACAAAATCAGTAACTTTTCCACCAGCGAACAAGCCCAGTCATTAAGGTTGCCCTTTTCTATTAAAAAAAATATAACTGTTATATATTCGAGATCATCATCCAATGGTGGCACGCCGGCGGTGTCGGCCTCAGCGGGCCATTGTTCCTGGCGGAGACACTGTGACCCCAGTTGCGCTCTGCAACTCTCTGGCGTGGCTCCTCCTGTGCTTGCGCCAACATTGACACCGAGGCAAGCTGACCGACGTCGACTCTTCGCTTGCCTCCTCCTCGGAGCACGTGGAATCCAATTTTCTGATGCCACCTATTCCCATACATGGTACCTTCTGCTGGTTCACAAGAGCAATACTTTCTTTCTCTCTCCTAATTATGCATGCAGAAAAGGACTACAAGAGGGAAGTCACAAAAGAACAAACATACACTTGACAGCAGAGTGCTTTAAAAAAAAATCATTTTCGCTTCTTCATCCACATGCGTTTTTACCTCGCATCATATCTTTCCTACTAGCTAGCAAATTATATGGTGGAGACCAGACAACTAAAGACAACACGGCGGTATAATTGGAAAAGCTAACGAGAGAATGGTGCGCTAGACTATATAGGCGGTGTGGTTTTACCAAGTTCCAGGGCTAGCAGAGTAAAAGCATGCTGGGAACCAAATGTGGTCTGCATTATAGATATAATGCACATACGAACAGAATATGGTTACATTATTTTGCTTATTAAATCATAACATAGGTGTCTTAAGTTTGTGTACTGAGTGTGGTTCACTACTACACAAACCACAAATCACAAACGCCTCATCACAACCGGTTTTTAAAAAAACGGTTGTGATGCCTCATTACAACCGGTTTTTAAGCGAATGAGTCTATTATATGCTGAAACCGGCTATGAAAACTGACATCACATCCGGTTTTTATTACAAACCGGTTCTGATACTATCACAGCCGTGTTGTAATAGAAACCGGTTGTGATACTAAATTCGGACCCGAAATTTTTATGTACTTCACTTTTGGTTCCCCTCGCGTCCGCCCGTCCAGCGCGCCTCCCGACCCTTATCCAGCGCGCTGACCACCCCCGCGCCCCCGCTCCAGTGCATCGCCCCTCTCCTCCCTCCCCAGCGCGCCGCCGGTCCCATCCGTCCCAGCGCGCCGCCGGTCCCCTCCCTCCCAGCGCGCCGCCGGTCCCCTCCCTCCCTCCCTCCCTAGCGCGCCGCCCATCCTGGCGCTTCTCAACCTCCTCTCCCCTCTCCCCTCCGCTCGCCCCTCACTGGAGATGTGAGGAGCAGCGGCGGGGTGAGGCGCTGCGGCGGCGCATGGCTAACAGCGGCGGCGGCGCGGACCCGGCGAGCGGCGGAGCGGCTCCGTCGGGCGTGGCCTCGACGGATCCAGCGGTGGCGGCCACGGCGGCTCCATCTTCGGCAGGCGCAGCAACGGCGGCTCCGGCTCTGGCGGGCGGGGCCACGGCGGCTTCAGCGGGGGAGGCCACCAGAACCTCCTCGATCCAGCGCCGCCTGGAGCCCTGCGCTCCTTCCCGTCGCCGTGTAGTTGTGCTCGTCCGGCTCCTCGTCTCCGCGTTCTGCCTCATCCAAAGGTGTTGTATTGTTTTCCTTGCTCCTTTTTTCGGCAAGAAATTTAGGAGCTAGAGGCCTAATCCTGTTAAATTTTTTCTTGTTGATGTTCGAAGCAGATCTATGCACATATTAATCATATTGAAATTTGATGTTTTTGTTATGTTAGTAGAGTAACAAAAGGGTGATTTCTGAGATAGTTTAGCTAGTAATTGTGTTCCAAACTTCTGCTATGTGGTGATGTAAAGGATAGACAACATTGTCACCTTCGTAACTCTTTCAGCTGGTCATTCTTTCATTGCAGCATCGTAACTCTTTTGCTTGGGAGTTTCCAGTTGGAATACCAATCTATTTATTTGTTCCTTATGTTACTCTAGGTATCTATACACTTTCCTCTCTCCAAATTGCCCAGTTCCATCCAATTTCAGGCAACTCTGGCTTTAAACCAATGAGGTAAATTTGAAATCCCTCTCCCTGTAACCAATGAGGCAACTCCGGCTTTTCTTGTGTGATTGTGTCCTATCATCACTCATGAATTTTGCTTACATGTCTTAGATGGAGCTGCAGCTGTAGATGGAGCACTGCCGAAGTGCTAATGCAGCCATCAGCTCAAATGTCCAAGTGGTCAAGAGCAAGAACTCGAGCTGCAAAGGTACAAAAGTGGCTGTTCTTTTTTCCCTTTCTGAATGCTACTAAGTACTCATACGACAGCAGTAATAAGTACTTAAAGGAGGACTAGTTTTCTTCTGTTCTGCAGTCACAGAATTTTTACACCATAATTTTCAACTCAAATTTCTATGTTCCTATTTGGAGTGTCACTGCAAATGATTATGTTTGCCTTTTTCTCAGATTGGATATTCTGAATCTGCACCATATTACTCTTACTCTGAGCTCTAAGTGACTTAATCATGTGCAGGTCTACCAAGACTTCGATCAATGGTCATTGTTGGAGCATGCCATGTGATGTAGCTACTCAGTGCAAGTCAATTGAAGTTCTCAGGTATTTGACTACTCAGTTAGTGCCATGTGATGTACTACGTAGCTAGCCAGGTTAGATAGCTCGCACAAATTGTAAGGTTATAGTTTAGATAAAGCAGTAGAGGAAAATAATTTGATGCATGTGAACGTTGTATGGACTTGTAACATACTTTATGTATTGTATGGACTTGTAATATACTTGATGTATTGTGCTAGTGAATGTAATGTGGTTGTGTGATAGTGTGCTGTAAAAAAATGCTAGAATTATTTTTTTAATCCCATAATTCACATCACAACCGGTTTTAGCCACAAACTGGTTGTAATGGGGGCAAAAACCGTTTGTGATAAGCCCCCATCACAACCGGTTTGTGGCTAAAACCGGCTGTGATAGGGGGTTATCACAGCCGGTTTTTGAAAACCGGCTGTGATAGGGGGGACTATCACAGCCGTTTTATCTCATCCGCCCCCCAAAACCGGTTGTGATGGGGGTTAAAAACCGGTTGTGATAGTGGTTTGTGTAGTAGTGGTTGTGGGTCTCCGAACTACGGAGGCACAAATTGAAGCTCTCTTGAACTTGAGAGCTGTACATTTAAGTTCGCAGGTGACATTTTTTCCAATGGACAAAGCTCGTACTATTTGATTGATGCTTGTTCCTCTACTCTAAGTAGTGACAGACATAGCATCGATGTTGTGCAGGCTATGTATCTTCTGCAACCTAGCTCTACTAGTGTATAATACGGTTCTGGTAGACAGTAGGCTATAGGTAGCTAGTGCTAATAACATATTGAAGAACATGAATCTGTCTCCAGTCAGAAACCACACCCGCCGTTACTTGATAAATTTCTGAATGTTCCCGATGAAGTAAACTAGCCTGGCAAAGTGGCAATGCATATGAGCAATAGGACTGCAACGGCGCTCACATACTCTCTTTGAGAGGCCACATAACCGATTCTACACTTCTACCAAAAAGGAGGTGAGAAGATGACATGAGAATACTGAATTCTAGTCGATCTCATGCTAGTGGATCCCG
The DNA here is from genome assembly GCA_015476505.1 of Urochloa ruziziensis. NCBI lineage: Eukaryota > Viridiplantae > Streptophyta > Magnoliopsida > Poales > Poaceae > Urochloa > Urochloa ruziziensis. The sequence continues at coordinate 67,651,541 of CM027119.1, read as the reverse complement.
GGTACACTCTGAATCTCTGATCTCCTGATACCGCCCATCCTACAATCCTACTTGATCCCATGCCATGTGTGCTCTGATTTCCTGATACCGCTCATTCTTAAGCGCAAGTCCAACACATGGAGTATAAAGATACAATGAGGAGAGTAGTACCCAGAAATAAGCTTTCAACGTACACCAATTGACACGCACAAGAGTCCGGACAAACTTATCATGTCGTTCGAGGACAAAATTAAAGGCTCTGGACAGCAACGAGACTCGTGTTTAGACAAGCTCTTAGCGCGGGGTGTCGTCATGTCGCAGGGCCTCTTGGCGCGGCGGCGTCGGTGTACGGCAGCGCGAGGCTTTGCGAGAGCAGCGGTGGTGCGGCTGCCGAATCTTGCGAGGCCTTCGACGAGGTGCGGCCGTCCTGGCGTGGCCGCCGGATCTGGCTCGGCTTGGCGACGCATCGAGATGCCAGGATGCGTCCGGGCCCCAACGCGCGCGAGAGGGCGCTCTGCGGGCAGCTTCGCGGCCAGCCGGGGTCCGGCGTGGCGCGAGATGCCGACGAGTAGGCCGGCCCATCGTCGCCCTCCTCGCATGCGTGATTCGACAATGGCCGCAGCATTACCCCTCGTTCACGTGCGCGATCCAGCGTGGTGTGGTACTACGGCAGGACATGCTGGTTGACCTCAATTTGTTCACGGTTATCGCCTCCCCCTGTCAGGATTTGTTTATGTAAGGTTTTCTGCACTGTTCATCCAATTCATTTTCCAAACCAGTGTTAGATTGGGTCAACCATGGCTGCTCGATTAGTAACATCTAAGATATGGTATTAGTATTATGGTCATGCATCACTTTTGGGCCTCAAGGATGGTGCGTGATACATCCCCTTTTCTTCATTCTCTATCAAAAATGAAAACTCAAATCTGTCAACACTATCGATGTTTCAGGCCAATCAGGCAATCACATTTGTGCAACAAACAGGTAGCAATGACGGGGGCAACATGAGTTAATATCGTCTACATCTCACAGGGGTGATCCCTTTTTTCTGCCTGTAGAGCTATATATTTTTTATTTCGGTGCTGCGTAGAACTGCAGATTTTATCAATTAGGACTATAATGGGAAGGGAAAAAAGACTACTCTACTTTCCATGTCACACATTCTGAACCGCTTCTAATTTCTGTTTACTTTAGTCAGGGTCCTATAGGCTGTAACAAGCTTCTCGATTCGATCGAGCTGCCCCTATAGGTTTCATTGGTTAGAGTTAGTGGGCTCAATTCAGGTTTAAAAAGGTAACATAAATGATGATTATTTCTCCATGACTTGCTAGCCCTTTTTGTTCAAATTTTTTTGTATGATCTTTATCATGTCTTTCTATGGCATCAAGCAGGTCGTCTTCCGGCATTTTGAATTTTTGATTCGAACGCTGCGTTAAGGAGGAGCTTTTTCTTACTATAACTGCATGTCTTTCTCCGGAGATTATCAAACACCAGCAAACTGATAAATACACTACTGGTAAATTATTTGATGCATTGCAAGGTTACGTTTGATAACAAGCTTGTCACTTCACGTGAAAATATTGTATGGATCTGCAGATAAACCTATAACCCATCTATGTCTTGTGCGTCACTTCCTGAGAGTTATTTGCCGCTGGTGAAATTCTTTTTTCTCCTTGCAGTTTACCATTTTGTATATTGACTTGTAAAAGAAGAGGGAAGACAGGGTGCCAAAAAGGTTTCTAAGCACATTTTCTTCAATGCACTCTGTTACAAATTGATCACATTTTTCTTCTTGCAGTACATACATCGAATTTATTTTCAAATGTTTGTCCTATTGACATAGATATAAATCCTCTTTGGGACTTATGATCATGTCTCATGTGGGTCTAATAGAATCAGAGGCATGTATGATTTAATAAGATTGTGTTTAACTACTTATGACCCAATCAACCCTTTCATTTCTATGACTAGCGATGTAATGGATTTAGATGACTCTTGAGCTGTGCAAACAAAATGAACATAAGGTGAAAAGATAATTTTTATTGCATTGAAAATTTGAAATATGCCGCTTCCAAATTTACAATTGTTTCCTTCAGATGTTTGAACTTTGCATGTTTTGTCTCCTCGGTTTCTTTATTCTGGAGATACAACTATTTATTTGGTTTACAGCGATGTGAAACCCAGTGCTGGGCAGTACTGGTTCTCATGATTGGTGGGAATTTTTTTTTGGAAGCTTTGGCTTGTTTTGCCTGAAGTTGTTTTGGATGTAAACATGATGGTGTTAGTTCGGATCTTTCAACTTTTATAGGTTGAGGACTAGGTTCATATACAAGGTACTAGAAAAAACCTTGAGTGTTTCTTGCTGATTATCTTATGATCACGGAGTTATTAATCAGTATTGTGCACACTAGATGTTGGTTAAATATACCACATAATTCTTCCAACGAGTGGAGCCATAAATATATATGTACAAGTATTTTTTTGCTTATTGTAAACCTTTCTTTGTTTTAGAAAAAAAGAGATATTCTGATTAGTGGCAGGAAGGAATTTCATTGTATTCCAAACACATTGATAATTTATTTTATATGGTGCAGATGCTTGCACTATAATTTATTTTATTTGCATGTACATCTTTCTTTTGGTTGGGATATTCGACAAGATGCAGCAGCGATGGCTCTATATGAGAACTTGCACACAATTCTGTGTACATTGGTATTTGAAAATAATTGAATGTACTTCTTATGTTCTTTATTGCCAATTTTGGTCTCCCTGTGTCACGATGCAAGCACCTCTATGATATATAGGTTTTGAAAACACTTTGCATGCTATATTTTGGATGATTGAATTATGAAGCCTTTTAAAGTTATGTGGAGAAATGCTTTAGAAAGCCTTTTAAAATATATCTATGTTCTCCTTTTAGGAAGCCTTTGTCTTTGTGAGGAACATTGGTACCCTGGTGAGCTGATTCCAGAGTACAAAGGAAAACCATTTCTACAGGAGTACAGCTTATAGCAAGGATGTATAGGTTACAAAGGAATGCCATTTTAAAAGCAAGTAAGGTCTCCAGTATACAATTTTATCCGGTTGCCAATGGCCTTATCTTTTTAGATATAACAAAAGGCCAGCTCTTATAGCGTACATATTTATTTCTGCAATTTGCCTATATTCTTCCCAACTTATTATGAAAGATTCATAAATATTCTTCTACTGAATTGGATAACAATTTTCAGCACACAGTGAGCATATATTTGGTTGCATCTATATGCATTGATTGGGCAATACAATTCACCGACTCAATATTTTAATTTGATTAAATTGAATGACAATGCATTGATTTTAGCTTTACTATAACTTTACCTCATCTATCTATGAAACATCTTCAAATGTTTATCATATATAATTATTTCTGCTTACATTACGCATTTTTATTATGTATCTTTTTTAAAACACGTGCCTGTGGCACGTGCACTCTGCTAGTTAATTTAAATGTTAGGCAAGTACTACCTCCGTTCTAAAAAGAATGCTTGTTTGGGGAGCGTGCCTGTTAAAGTGGTTCATGATTGACCAAATTTATAGTGAATTATATTTTATTTATGGCTCTAAATAAATTTGTTAAAAACTACATTTAAAAACGAATCTAATGATATATATTTCATATCATAAATATTTATATTTTTTTATTTATAATTGGTTAAACTTAAGATTATAAAATTTTTCGAGAAGCGAGAAATGCATTCTTTTGGGATGGAGCAACCATTTTTTAAGTCGACTATTTTTATGCAATAATGCCATATATAATTTTCTATCTTGTCGGTGTCGGTCCTGCTCCGGCCTTGGGCAACCACGCCAACCGGGTCTCGAGGGCGTTGGCGGTTGCCTCCCTCTGCATCCTGGTGGCGCACCAGTGGGACCGGCCTCAGTGAGTCGATTGTTCCGGGTGGAGACAGACGTCGCACTTGCGCTCTGGTGATGTGTGGCGTGGTTCCGCCAGTGCTTGCATCAACATTAGAACCGAGGCAAGCTGACCGACGTCGGTTCTTCGCTCGCCTCCTTCTCGGATCATGTGGAATCCAATCTTCCGATGCCCCCTATTCCCAAACACCGTACCTGCTGGTTCACAAGAGCAATACTTTCTTTGTCTGTCCTAATTATGCATGCGGAAAAGAACTCCAGGAGGGAAGTCACAAGAACAAACATACACTTGACAGCATAGTGCTTCTTTTAACCATTTACGCTTTTTTTTCATCCGTATGTGTTTTTACCTCGCACCGTGTCTTTTCTACTAGCGAGTACATTATATGGATGGTGGAGACCAGACAACTAGAGAGAACGGTATATCTAGAAAAGCTGACGGGAGAATGGTGCGCTCAACTATACAGGCGTTGTGGTTTTGCCAAAGTTTCAGAGCAAGCAAAAGTAAAAGCATGCTGGGAACAGAACTTCTTTTTTTGAATGGTCACGGGGGGGGGGGGGGGGGGGGGGGGGTATGCCACCCCTGAATTGTATTCAAAAGTGTGACAGACTACAAATCAAAACTGAACATGGTCTGTATTCTAGATATAATGCACAATTGCACATAGGAACATGATGGCTTAATTTACTTACTTGAAGGGCAACATAGGTACTGCGCTAGTAAGCTTGTGTACTCGGTGGTGTGGGTGTTCGAACTAAAGAGGCGCAAATTCAAGCTCATAGCTGTACATTGACATGTGCCTTTTTTTCGATGAGCAAAGCTTGTACTATTTGATCGATGCTTGTTCCTCTAACTAGTGACAGACACAACACAATTCGACATCAATAGTACTGAATATTGTCTCCAAGATCATTTTACAATTAGTCTAGCAACTGCGTGGTGTATGCATTCAGTGTAATACGGTTTGGGAGACAGTAGGCTATAGCTAGCTACTGCTGATAACGCGTTGAAGAACATGAATCATCTGCCTCCAGAATTCCAGATATCTGCTTGTGCCGCGTTCCAGTCGGGCTAGAGAACCACACTTCACAAAATGGTGGAGACCAGACAACTAGAGAGAACGGTATAAATAGAAAAGCTGACAGGAGAATGATGCGCCCAATATAGGTGTTGTGGGTTTTGCCAAGTTTTAGGGCCCACAAGCAGAAGTAAAAACATATGCATGTTGGGAACCGAACATGGTCGTCTGCATTCTAGATATAATGCACTAGGAACAAAATGTCTACATTAATTTGCTTGAAGCGCAGCATAGGTGACTAAGCTTGTGTACTGAGTGTTGTGGGTCTTCAAACAATACAGAGGTGCAAATTAAAGATCTTGAACTTGACAGCTGTACATTTAAGTTCACAGGTGACATTTTTTTTTCGACGAAGCTTGTACTATATTTGATTCATGCTTGTTCCTCTAATTAAGCAGTGACAGACACAATAATTTGACATCAATAATAGACAATAGTCTATAGACTCATTAGTTTTCTCATACACTTGAGAGCATAGTGTTTTCCAAACCATTTTGCAATTAGTCTATAGCAACTGCATGGTGTACGAAGTATGCTAGTCTGGCAAGCAAACAAAGCATCGATGTTGTGGCCGGTTGTGCAGGGTACGTATCTTTTGCAACCTCTACCAGTGTAATACGGTTTTCAGAAACATTAGACTATCGCTATTGCTGATAATATCGAAGAACATGAATCTATCTCAAGCTCTCTGTTTGTGCTGCGCGCGTTCCATCCGCTATTCGTTGAACTGACCTAGACTCATTAGTTTTTTTCGATACCATCCATTCAGAAACTAACCATGCACCTATACTCTGCCTCAACGAGAAATTGATCAGAGAGGTATTGCAGTGACAATTTCAATATTATTAAGGAGAAATTGAAGGAGTGCTTGACAACAGATTTCATCCTCTTTCACCCATGCACGATTGATCTGTGTCTCACAATTCCTCATGTGGTGAACCAAGCGGCAGCTAGTGTGATGGATGGTACCGCCCTAGGATGTATAAATACAGACGCTGATCAAAGAGAGTACTATGTGCTGCACAAAATTAGTTGATGGGAAGTTGGTGAACAACTTAAGCATGTAGTACCTGTATCACACATTATTGTACTTGTGACACAGAAAATAGCGTATAAGCGGCTTTGGTAGCGGGTTAGTGCCTAGATCGCGGATAGCGGACGCTAAGTCCAAATAGTAGAATTTCAAAAATAGTCAAAATTTATAGCATATTCAAATATTAACACTAAGTTTTTTTTCAAAAATTCAAAAATTTAAAGTTAACCATTACATTTTAGGTATGAGAGTCACAAAAAAGAATAAATAAATTGATATAAACATGATATATGGATACATGTTAATATCTAAATTTTCATATCAATGAAGAAGAACATCGTTCATCATCCTATGATTCTTTAACACTTCATAAATCATGATTTTCAACCTTTTTATGCCATTTGATCCATCTTCGTTGTTACTTGAACCATCGAACGTAGCAAATGGCGGCCGAAAATGTGCAATAGTGGCGCACAATAGTGGGCGTTAAGTACAATAGCGGCCACTAAGTCCAAACTTGTTATCTTGCATCCGCTACCTTATAGCAGTAGCGGTAGAGGGCCGCTACCGCTATAGCAGGTGCTATCGCGGACGCTACCAACACTATTTAGTACCTTGACTTATTCTGAATGTTCATAATGAAGAGAACTACTGAGCCTGGCAATGCATATGAGCAAGAGGACTGCAACGGTACTCACACACTTTCTCTGAGGGGTCACCTAACTGATTTCTAGTTGATCTCAGGCCAGTGGATCCTGGGTACACACTGATCTCCCGATCCTGCGTGTGCTCTCTGGTTTTCTGATACCACTCATTCTTAGAGTCCAACGTTAACGCATGGAGTATAAAGATACGCTCCATCTTTCGGGAAATGGGGCTGCGTTCGCTGAGAAAAGGAAGCCTGTCTACACAGGAAAGTAGCTAGTTGGCCGTTGGGGCTCGCTCCTGCCTTAGTGGCGTGTAGAAATGTTGAGGAGAAGCGGTGAACTGAACTGGCGGCCCTGTATTTGTAGATGGAGGTCCAGTCACCTATTGTCAGCCCGGTTGTGTCAGCCCTGGGCTGAGAAGCTTTTTTCAATTTGAATGGAAGAAAAGTAATGGAAGCTGCGATGGCTCCTGAATAACCTACTTTACTTTGATTTTTTTAATTTGGAACCCTTTTATTTTGACCGGAATGCGACCCGTTCTTCTTCCGCGCACTTCACCCTCCCCTCGCCTTCCTACGTCAACGCCCTGCAGCTCCTGCCAACCTTGGCTCTGGCGGCCTTCCAGCCGCCTGCCGCCCATCGCCCGAACTCGTCCAACTCAACGCCCCCGCTGGCCACCACCACCACCCGGCTCCGACGGCCACGGCCGCTGCCACCCACGCTAACCGAGCTCGCCGTCGCCCCCGCCACCGCGCCAACACTACCGGCCGAACCAATCCTAACTCCATGCCCCCGCCACCCCCAGCTTCGGCGGCCTGGCCTCCAGCCACCTTCACCGCCACTCACCACCGTCGTCCACGCTAACACCGAGCTCCACCACCTCCCCTAGCTCCGCTCCCTCGCCGCTACCGCTGCCCACTTTCGCGGAGACTCCTAGTAAGTTAGACGTTTCAAAGCTCGGCACTGCGGAATTACGTTCACGTGGTTCGACTCTCCGATTACTCGAGTCTTCACCTCGTTCTCTAGATTCCTTGTCGGCTAAGGGTGAGTCAGCGGCTCGGTTTTCCGGCCCCGCCCGCCCGGCGGCGCTACTCCGCCGCCGCGCCCTCCGCCGCTGGCCAACCCGCCTCCACCGCCCCAACCCCTCCCTTTATGGCCGGAAACAATGGAACCCCGACAACCCTAACCCTAAATTCCGCCGGCCTCCACTACCACCCTCGGCCGGCCGGCGGCCTCGCCGTCGGCCGCTCCCCCCACCTCCCGCCCCCTCGTCCACCGCTAGAGGCTCCTCGACGGCATAGTGGCGACGGCGACAACACGACGGCGGCTGCGCAGGAGGAAGACGAAGGCCGCGTGGGCTGGCAGCGGCGGCTGCTTAGTAGCGTGACATATCGCGCGATAGACTTCTCCTTTGAAAAATCTTCTTCAGTTGTATCCAAGCTTGGTTTTGCATCGTGGAAGAAAAAGCGGTTCGGCCGTTCGGGCTGCGTGGACCGATTCTAACTAGTTTTACTGCCTTGCATAGGCCCATACAGGCGGCACTAGGCCCAGTATTTAAGTGTGAACATGTAAATTGTTCAAGCAATTCGCCCCCTCAAAATCTAACCACCTTTGACCTGCTCACCTCCAGCAGTCAATTCAACTGATGTCTCTCGGCCGTCCCCAACTCTCCCCCCTCAAAATCTCGCCATGAGCTCTACCCACCTCGCCGGCGCCGACCTTGCTCCGGCCTCGGCGATGGGTGGCCACGCCTACCGCGTCTTCAGGGCGCTGGCGGTCGCCTCCCTCTACATCCTCAGCCGCCGGTGGCGCGCGGGCGGGGTCGGCCTCGCCGAGCGGCCGGCGCCGGCGGAGATCGCCGCCGCGGCTGCGCTCTGCACCTCCGTGGCGTGGCTGTACGTGCTCCCTGCCCTGGGCCTCCGCCGGAGCACGCACCGACGCCGGCACCAAGATTAGTTGACCAGAGCAGAGATTGTTGTTGCGTTGCTGGTAACCACCCCTCCTTTTCTTTTCTGGTTTGTAGCTCAATGATTGTAGTATGAGGAAATGCATGTTTAAGTACGGATCCGAGTAGTTCAAAGATTATCTAGCACGAATGGAACAAGCAAATATGGATCTAGTTGCCCAATGTAAGATTAGTTGGGCTTGGGCCACAGCTGTTCAATCAGCTGCTGGTTCATATGATTGATGCAGGCTGGTTCATGTGACCAGAGTGACTGACCGAAGAGAATTGGTTCAAGGATTATTTGTGAATCTGCCGGTTTTCTTCAAGTGACTATTTCTCACTTGCAGATCATAATCAAAATGTTTTGCCCCCTTATATTGCTGATCTGCCTTAAGAGTAGCTGATTAGATCGTTTCATAATCTCAATAATTATGACAAAGTACATTCCAGACCCTCTGGCGTCCATTTCCTCGCCTTGTCACGTGAAGTGGTTTTCTGTTCATCCAAGAAGGTATATTATTGGACACGCAGACTTTGTTCATGATTTACTATGAATAGACAAACATTGCTGTTTGATATGTCCAGTGTTGTTTCTTGTGCAGTGAAGCTGAGATGTCCTGGCTTTCTTAGGCTTCTTGCTTCTCTAGCTCACCCTGTGATTCCATTCCCTAATCACCTGATGTAGCTGGATTGTTACTGATGCTACTTATTCCCAAACGCCTACCTGTTTCTCAAGAGCAATGCATCCACTTCTTCTTTTTCTTCTAATTATGAAGAAAACAACTCTAGGAAGGGAGGTCACAAGAACATATACTATACAGACAGCAGAGTACCTATGTTTTTCCCATATCCTTTGCGCTTTATCGGTATATGTTTTGTCTCGCATCATGTTTTTTCTAGCTCATTATATGGTAGTCACCAAAAGTTAGATAGGAGGGAATAAATACAAAAGCTGAAGGGAGAATGGTATATAGAACTATATAGGTGTTGTGCTTTTGCAAAGTTTCAGGGCAAGTGAGGCATGCTGGGTTGCCTTGCCAACCCTTTCTCAGTCACGATAGCCGACACAGAAATTACTGGTTTGAGAAGCCCGGTTTAAATCAAAACAAATCCTTGCTTCATTATTCTAGATATAAAGCACATATGAGCTGGTAGCTTCGTTATTTTGCTTGAAGTGCACTGTTAGGTGTTTAAGCTTGTGTATAAGTTGTTGTGGGTCTTTGATCTTGAGAAGTGCACGTTTAAGTGATTAAGTACTTCAACATGAGAATCATACATTTAAGTTCTCAGATTACAAGCTAGTATAATCTAAACAGCTGTTTGGCTACAAAACTGATGTTCTTAATTTCTTCTTTTTTCCCTTATTGGAACAAAATCAATTAGTATTCTGCTGATCTTACTCCGGCCATGAGCAGCCATGATTGCATTATTCAACATCCTGAATGGCTGGTGGTTTGCTGGCAGGGTCAAGTGATGCAAGCTCTCCTTGTGATCTTTCCATGTGCTCCTCATCTTTAGACTCCAGAGATTGGCACGGCAGTGGATTCTTGAACAAGCAATTGCATTAAGACTACTTGATGGGTCCTATTGGACAGTTATCTTTTGATTTCACTGTCCTTTGCATTTATTGTTACACATCTACTCCATATTGCTGTTATTGGAATATATGTTCTTTAAACATACATTTATGTTCAGCCGCCCCTTAGGCCATCTCTGAGCCCAAGGATTGTCTTGGCAACATCTTGCAGTTGCATGACTACCTGTGACTACACGGCCAATTATGATTTTAAAATTGTCATGACCCATGACTATAAGGGATTTTTTTTTCTTGCTTCTGTAAGTTTGCATAAGCTTATATCTGGCTTGCAATTCGAACTGATAATTGGACGAAGAGTTTCCGAGAAGATGTGTGTGAGTAGCTCCAGACATAAGACATAAGAGATTGAATGAAGCTTGTACTATTTGATAGATATATCAGTCTGTAGAGGTTTATGATTTGGAACGAGTAAACAATGTTGCAATAAAAACATAGTTTCTATTTTGTTTGCCTCTGTTATTGTAAAACTCCCATTCTACTCTCAGTGATGTTCTTATAGGATTTCTCTTTGCCAATTTTGGCATACCTGTTGGAGTATAAGTGAAGTGTTCACCTTTCCCCTATCAGTTTAAACTTGTGGGTTGAATTGGTTGGAGCATGCAACTCATTATGGTATTAGTGCTAGAGATATCGAGTTTGAATCCTGTTGGACGTGATTAAATCAAATAATTGTAGTCCAGTCCAATTTCAACGTATGTGGTTGAGCCAACAATGTGAGAGAGAGTGTTGAAGTATAAGTGAATTGCTCACCTTTTTCCATCGGTTTAAGTTTTTGGGTTGAGTTGGTTGGAGCATGCAACTCAATAAGTACTTCCCCATCAGCATGACGCGCAACTACTTTTAGGGTCAAACATTCCTTCTCCAGGTCGGTCGCGCGCCTTTCAGCGTCGGCGGTCTCACACTTGGCTTGCTCGTCAGCGGAGCTAAGATCACCATTAGCAGGGAGCCCTAGCGGCACCATCACGTGGTGGTGGCAGCGGCGTAGGTAGGTTTAGTGGAAGTGAGAGGTCACGGATTGTGGCGGTCTCTTCATACCATGTTAGCGGAAAGGGTTCACGCAATTGATCGATGTATTCAACTGAGGGTTCAGGATTTTGATACATTGTTAGCGGAAAGGGTTCACGCAATTAATCGACTAAGGGTTTAAGATTATATATATAGTTTATAGAAGAGAGATAGAAGTCTGAATAACTAGCCTGAGCTTGCTAAAAGGATACAACACTGTCAAGATTGCCTAAGGTCCTAAAACAACAGCAGTGGTGGCAAAGTATTGACCGGACAACAACATCAGAGATGGTAAAGCATCCACCGGACAAATAGGGACATGACGGCAAAGCATCCGCCCAGAAGCAGCGGTGGCGGCAAAGTATCCACCAACGCAGAGAGGGGTCGCAATGCACATGTCATCCAACGATGACAGTGATGACAAAATATCCATCGGACAACAGCAACAGTGATGGCAAAGCATCCACCGGACAATAGGGACATGGTGCCCAAGCATCCGCCTAGAAGCAACAAAAGTGGCAAAGCATCCACCGAACGACAGCAAAGCATCTGCCAACATAGAAAAGGGCGGCAACGCATCCACCAACTGACGACAACTAAGGCAACCCGGAAGAGGCAGATGAAAAAAAAAGGCAAAGACAAGGGCAGAAGAGGAGCCCTACAGTACCCGACAAAACTTCAGCTTCTTTGATTGATGATGATGCTATTCGATTCCCAGTGATGTGGATGTAATGAAGCTTCCCAGTACCACTTATTCCTAACCATGTTAGCATGATCATCAGAACAATACATTTCCTTCCAGACATGCATAGTCCTTTCAGTGCCGAGACAGGAGAGTCCTTTCAGTGGCTTGCATATCCTTTATTAACAACTTCAGCCCCACCTCTTTTTATGTCCTGAGTGGCTTGCATATCCTTAACAACTTAAGCCCTTTTTATGGCATAGTATTATGCAGTTTCGTGACGAAACGCTTGAGAACCGACCAGCTGCTGTTTGATAGCCCGAGAAAACGCCGTTGCTTACAGACATAGCAGGACGCCGTGCTGTTTCATGATCTGCAAATCTCACAAGCCAAAGCTGAGGCTAGGCAGAGCTGGGGTGGGCCAAAGACTAGGGCCACTCAGTGGGCTGATAGACTAATTGGAACTGGGCTTCTTTGTGCAGTATCCTAGTGTAGAGAAAATGGGCCAACGCCTAGGGCCATGGCCCTACTAGGCCGTAGGCTTATATCCGCCACGGCCTCTAGCTTCACGAGACTTTGGTACAACTGAGGTGTAAGCATCCCTTGGTTGGGGTTTTTCCAATGGCGCCTATTCCTAAAAGAGGTTGGAATAATCATGGTTCTCAAAGTGTGGAAAATGACAGAAGAGACCGAAGGCAGCGTGTCATGTACACCGCCTTTTATTTGGCTGCCTCTCGCCCCGCCTTTTATTTGGCTGCCTCTCGCCCCTGGATCCGGCACCGTTCATTATTGGACCCCTTCCACTTCCAGTATCACATGATTCACATTCAAACCAAATATTTTACATAAATTTGACCAAACTTAGAGAAGTTTGACTTAGGCCTTGTTTAGTTCCAAAATCCAAAATCCAAAATGAATGTTTAGACACATGTATAGCGTACTAAATGTAGGTAAAAAACAAATCGCATTATATAGATGGACTGGAATTTGCGAGACGAATCCAATGAGTCTAATTAGGACGTGATTAGACACTAAATCGCTACAGTAATGCTACAGTAAACATGTGCTAATGACAGATTAATTAGGTTCATTAGGTTCGTCTCGCGAATTCCAAACGTAATCTGCAATTAGTTTTTTAATTAGTCTATGTTTAATACTTCAAATGTGAAAAGATTCTCTTCTAAAATCTTTTCACCGCGGAACTAAACACGGCCTTAGTTGAAATCCAAAAGTCCATCCTTTTTGGGACGAAAGTAATAGTAACATTTATCCAAGTCCCTAGTCCCTACAGGTCTACCTACGGGCTACAGCAGGAAAGAGCATTGAAGCAAACACAACATTTCCATGTGATGAATATAGTTAGGCTATTAGAGTTGCGTCAGCCTGTCTTCGATATTGTTTGTGAACATGTAAATTGTTCAAGCACTCTGCCCCTCAAAATCTAACGACTTTTGACCTGCGGCAGTCAATTCTGCTGATGTAAATTTCCATGAGCTCGACCCACGTCTCGCCGGCGCCGACCTTGGCGATGGGCGGCCACACCGAACGCGTCTTCAGGGCGCTGGCGGTCGGCAGGGCCGCCTATGGCGTGCTGGCAGGGCCGGCCTCGCCGAGCGGCCGGCAGAGATCGCAGGCGCGGCTGCGCTCTGCACCTCCCGTCTCGTGATTTCGTGAATGTACGTCGGCACCAAGATTAGTTGGGTCGAGATTGTTGTTGCCTTGCTGGTTTGTAGTTCATTTTTTTTTCCAATTGTAGCCGGAGGAAATGTGTGTGTGTAAAGTTTGGATCTGAACAGTTCAAAGATGATGCGACACGAAACGAACAAGTAGGGATCTAATTATCCAGTCCAAGATTATTTGGATCACAGCTGTTCAGTGAATTGCTTGTTCATTTTACTGTTGAAGGCTGGGGAGCCTTCAGCCAGTGGCTGACCAAAGAGGATTTTTCAAGGATTATTTGTGAATCTGCCGCTTTTCACCAAGTTATCATTGCACACTTCCAGTTCAAAATCAAACTGTTTTTCTCCCTTATATTGTTCGTCCGCAATAAGACTAGCTGATTAGCTGGTTTCATGCCCTCGATTATTAAGACTTATCACATTCAGACTGTCTGGCGTCTATTTCCTCACCTTGTCACGTAGTCATTTCTGCTAGCAAGAAAGCTAACTGCTATGTGGTTGAACACAAAGGCTTTGTTCATGATGTACTATGGACAAATAACCATTATTGTTGTTTGGTATGTGCGTTGTGTTTATTGCGCAGTGAAGCTGCTATGTCCTGTCTTAGTCCTGATGCATCTCCAGCTCATCCAGTAATTCCATTGCCTGATGTAGCTGGTTTGTTCCTGAATCCTGATGCTACTTATTCCCAAACAGCTAGCCACCTAGTTCACAAGAGAAATGCATTCTCTTCCCTTTTTTCCTTCAAATTATGAAGAATATAACTCTATATTGAAGGGAGGTCACAAGAACATATACCGACAATAGAGTATTTATTATGTTTTTCCAATATACTTTGCACTTTATTGGTATATATTTTTGTCTCACGTCATGTCTTTTCTAGCTCATTATATGGTGGCCACCAAAAGCTAGATAGGAGGGAATAAATACAAAAGCTGAAGGGAGAATGGTACATAGAACTATATGTGGGTTGTGCTTTTGCAAAGTCTCAGGGAAGTGAGGCATGCTGCTGGGTTGCTTTGCCAACCCTTTCTCCATCAGGATAGCTGGCACAAAAGTTATTGGTCTCAGAAGCTCTGGTTTAAATCAATACAAATCCTTGTTTACGCTTGCCTAGAGGTAAAGGTGCAATGCAAGGAACCAAACACCAAGGTTCACAATTCTGCCCGGAGTTTTCCGAAATTCCTCGAATTCTGTCTTTACCGGTGACCTCCAGAACGAAAAAAACACCGGTATGCCATTTTATTATTTGTTTTTAGTGTCAATTTAATTAATTTTAAAAAATAAATGTTACAATAAGGAATTCTGTCTTTACCCGTGACCTCCGATTTTTTTTTTCCTACCGCAATTGTAAACCCTGCCAAACACGGTCGACATTCTAGATACAAGGCACATACGAACAAGGTAGCTTCATTATTATGCTTGAGTGCACTGTAGGTGTCTAATTAAGCTTGTGTATAGGTGTTGTCTGTCCTTGAGAAGTGCACATTTAAGTGATTAAATCCTTCAACTTGAGAATCGTAAATTTAAGTTCACAGATGACATTCTAGTATAATCTGAACAGCTTTTTGGCTAGAAAACTGATGTTCTTAATTTCTTTTTTCTTATTGGAACAAAATCAATGAGCATTCTGTTGGTCTTACTCTAGCCATGAGCAGCCATGCCTGCATTACTCAACATCCTCTATGGCCAGTGGTGTGCTGGCCGGATCAAGCGATGGAAGCTCCTTGTGATCTTTCCATGTGCTCCTCATCTTTAGACTCCAGAGTTTGACACAGCAGTGAATTCTTGGACAAGCAATTGCATCAAGACAACTTGATGGGTCCTAACGGCCAGTTATCCTTTGATTTCATTGTCCTTTGCATTTATTCGTTACAGATCTACTTGATGTTGTTGTAATGTACTATGTTCTTTAAACATGCATTCATGTTCAACTGCGCCCCCAGGCCATCTCTGAACCTAAAGATTGGCTTGGCCCCAGTTTATTGGTTTGTTGGTAACATCTTGCAGTTGCATTTTTTTTTTTTTTTTGCGAGGATGACCCATGACTACACGGCCAATTATGATCTTAAAATTATGTCATAACCCATGACTATAAGGGGTTAATTTTTTTTGCTTATGTAAGTTTGCATAAGCTTATATCTGGCTTGCAGTTCGAACAGATATTAATTGGATGAAGAGCTTCTAAGAAGATGCGTGTGAGTAGCTCCAGACATAAAAGATTGAACGAAGCTTGTACTATTTGATTGATATATCAGTCTTTAAAGGTTTATGATTTGTAATGAGTAAACAATGTTGCAATAAAAAAACATAATTTCGTTTTGTTCACCTCGGTTATTGTAAAACACAGATTCTACGCCCTTGTGATGTTCTTACAGCATTTCCTCTTTGCCAATTTTGGCGTACGTGACAACTTCTGCTTCTCAGACTGATGCCCAGTGATGTGGATGTAACTAAGCTTCCTAGTACCACCTATTCCTAACCCCGTGATCTTCAGAACAATACATTTCCGTCCAGACATAGAGAACCTCAGAGAACTCGAGTGCGTGAGGGTTGATGGACATCACAACAACTTCAGCCATTTTTTATGGCGTGCGTGCGTGCCTCTCTAATATCATGCAGTTTTGTGCACATTACACGGAAGGGATCGTTGAAAGACAAAAAGCAACAAAGTTGTATTTGGGCACCGCCTTCAAAAATGGTTCGCGCCGTCTCCTGTAACGACGGAGAAAGTAAAGAAAGTGCTCAAAAACCGAGGATGGAATCTCAGATAGCCCCAGGAAACACACACAAAGCGTTATTTTTGGCCGGGCTGCTGCATGATCTGCATTTCTAGCAAACTGGAGCTGAGGCTACAAAGAACTGAAGTAGAAATTTTCGGCAGCGCATTACGATTCTAATACACGAGATTCCACCACCTCGGTCCCCACTGCAATGTCTTTTCTTGGTGCCCAACTGTACTGTCTTCTAAAAGCAATGCTTGTCATCTTTGTTCTCTATGTCTGGACGGAAATGTATTGTTCATCAAACATTTCCTGCATTGCCTACCATTTATTCCAAGACAATGCCCAACTGCATAGAAAGCAATGTCTATCACAACAACTCGAGTGAGGTTTGCCAATGTAACTTGAGCTAAGGCGTACTCCAAGATGATGTAAGCATCCCTTGGTTGCGGCTTTCCTAATGACGCCTATCCCTAAAAGATGTTGGAAATCATGATTCTCAAAGGGTGAAAAATGATACAAAACGGGAGGTAGCTTGTGTCATGTACACTGCCTTTTATTTGACCGTCTCTCGCCCCGTGTACCCCGTGCCGTCATTATTGGATCTGATCCTTTCCAGTGCCACATACAAGCCGCCGACTTTTTGAATGCCAAAGCTAGCGACGGCTTTCAATAAAAGACGCCCAGCCTTTCCGTTGGTCAGTATATTGTGATGACTAAATTCCCATCAGTTTCGCTGGCCTGTTCTGTTTTCTTTTTTGCTCAGAAGAATAAGCACCGGTCAGTAAAATGATCAGGCAGTTCACAGATTTGACCGCTTGGAGAAATATTCATAGAATTTAAATTAGATTGGAATACGGAAAATAAATAAATTACAAGAGACATTAAAATGCAGACAGCATCCTTTTAAAATTTGGCAAAACTCAACATATAAGCCTTCTCCAAAAACAGTACACAGAATGGTTTCTAGGCTGTTGATGTCGGAAACTGCAAAAGTTCCTGGTTGGTGATGGATCAGGCAGTAAAGGTTCTGCATGCTTCTCTTGGCTGCGCCTAAATCCTGATCAAAAGTATAGTAGTACAGTGAAAGAATCGAAAATGAACAGCATACTTAGGGAACAACATTGTGACCTATCAACCCAAAAATCAAATTCTTGCAACCCACAATTGCTTGCTTCAAGGGATACTAAACAGTAAGAAGAACAAAGATAGTATTATAGCTAAGAATCAAGGGATAAAATTACAAGCCCAAACATTTATATCTTTCAAAACATTTTGATTTCTGTAACATATTTTTACCAAGTAATTTCGGAAAATCTGATGGATATTCCATGAATGCCTTCACTAACACAAAGTTGCTTTCTTTTATTTGCCTAGTGATCTTAAACCAACACGACATGATGAAAGATAATTGGTGAACATGACAGCAACAAATTGTCAATAGCATGGAACCGCAATTAAATACTAGGGGTCAAATAAAATGGGAAACATACCGCACCTAGATTCCAATCAATAGGCCAACCACAGTACAAGGTCATGTTGACCCAACAAGCCAACAGAACATAATCCTCACATGCTCTCTGTCAATTGTTCTACAGTACAAGGTCATGTTGGTCCTTATACACAATTTGTTACTTCTAATATTTTACAGTTTACAAGCCAAGTTTACTCAACTAAGAATGTAGTACAAGTCAAATCGTATATTTCTTCTGAAACCAAATCTAGGTCCTTGTAAAAGATTTTAACCTGGTGAACTACCAAAAAAATAATTTAAATTTTACATAAAGATGGATAAATCCCTTTACTATGAGCTCTGCTCCAACTAAGAATGCGTGGGTGTTTTTCTTTAAAATTCATAACAGAGACTTGATTCAACCCATTCAGGTATTTGAATCCTGGCAATCAAAGGTATTTAATGCTTTGCAACTTAACTTTTGTGCTTTAAGCACAAAATTGTATTTCAATACATATAGTTTTAGTTTGGATTTTAAAATGTAATTTTTCTTGGCATGCATGCTGTAATAAATGGGTCTTTCTTTAGGTGCATGACCCCCTTTATTTCTTATATCCACACATGCTTAGTTTTATGAAGGACTAGCATTTGCCTTAGCTTTTCCTGTTTAGATCTTTTGTATTAACTGAAAGAACAAAACATTATTAAGATTGTGCAAAACAAACCATTATTAAATATTAGTCAATGACTAGGAAATATATCAGAAGTTGCGAGGAAAGTGGGTAATGGTAAAAAAAACCTCAGCTCTGATTTAATTTTCCCAATTCTCTTAAACCAAATGCTCAATACCACACCATATACTAAAAGATATAAACAATAAAAAATATATAACTGAAAAAATATAAAGCAGCTAGGTTCTCAAATAGCAGACACACGCTACACAGCAGCACCCACAAATGGAGAGTTATATATATATATACACTTTGCAGTCTCCGTCTTCTGTCTACAATAATATATAATAAGTAGGGTAGTGAAGTACTACTAACATAACAAGTAGACTTTCCACTTATCATGAAAGAATCCCAAATCTCGGGAGAAAGTAAATAAGGATGCACAATTTATCAGCAAGATTAGTAGCTTACCACTTCATAGACATGGACGGTGGGAAGCCAAAATACGCACCCCACCACTTCATAGACATGGAGCTAACACCTAAATAAGGAATGTTGTTGATGGTCACAGAGAACTCCATGCTGAGTGTGTCAAGAACAACCAACTTGTCACTCCAAGGCAACATGATGTACAAGCGGCCCCGTGCATCAGCCAAACGGAAGAATTCATCATCACAAAAGCGACTAGAGGGCACTCCAGTTCCCAAAGTACCCCAGCAAGGGGAAGCAGCAATACACCATTGCCCAGTGATGGATCAGAAGACAAAAAGAAATAGCTTAGTTTTACTCCACGACATGCATATCACCCTGAATGATGTCTCTTTGTCATCCTCGCCGGTGGGCGCGAGCAAGACGCAGGTTTCAAAAGGGCATCCATGCTGGGCTGTTAGCTCGTCGGGTATAGCAGGAATCAGTACGCACCACCGGGACAAGGGATCACACACTGCAAGCTGGACCTTCCCCACCAAGATCCTGTAGAACATTAAGCCGGCAGGGTCGACACGGTCTTGGGGACAAAACTGGACGAGGACGCGGCCATGGCAATGAGCTAGTTTACCTCGTAGACATTTGGTTAAACTAGAACATGAAGTAAGAGCAAGACTTATAACTACGCCAGCGTGCGGACGAGAACACCTCCAGCTCAGCTGGGTGATTCATTTTCTATTCACCTGCCCATGATACATTTGTTGCTTAGCAGCGATGGCAGCCAATTGGGAGAGGATGGAGCCACGATGCTGAGGCCAGATAGTGCTTGCGCCGGCTCAATGCGGGCGTCTTAGCACTCGCCCACTTTCTTCTTTCTCCAATATTCTCTCTCTTCCATGTAAGATTTAGCCTGCTCTCAGCCCACCATAATACTTGCTTTAATAATTTTATTTATGTTTTTTAACGAAATAGCAATAGCACGGAAGTGACAGAGCGGCTAGCTGTCATGAGAGCGACAAACTGCCTCCAATTAATAGTGGGAACTAACAAGCTAACTACGTGAAAGCGCGCGATTTAGTTAACGTGGGCGGGATTTATATAGGCCCGTTACAAATACAAATAGCATGCCCCAGAAGACCAAGACATGGAGGAAGACCCCGGCCCATGTCACATCACATTATGAACAAGTCCTTTCGATTGGCACATGGTTCTCAGGGTGAAAACCTGTCCAGACTCTGGACGAGCGACGACGGCGCACTTGGCGCCGTTTCCCTCCTTGGAGGCGTCGTCTCTTGAGACCAAGCTAGGCCTTCGACATTACTGGAATGGACCGTGGGAGACTGCTCTTCAGGGGTGGTGCTAGGCGGCGCGATGCAGGGTGGTGAGCATCATGGGGGTTGCCAGCTCACGCGGCGCCGACCGCAACTTTGGTGGTGGCCAGTGGCTGTTGCTTCTTGTCAGGTTGGCTGCTCGCAGCGGACCACGGCGGCTCTCGTTGCTCAGCGACCGACAGTGTGGCATGGGACAACGTCAAAAGATGGTGCTTGCGGCGACGACATCAAGTCACAGCTAGGCTTGCACCGGACTACGGCGGTTAACACAACCTCGTTGGGTTACTCCGGTGCAGTACATCGTCTGATGACGGCGCAAGCGACTTATTGGCTTGCTGGCAAAGCGGCGGATGTCAGAGCACGAGTGAAGCAACGTAACGATGTCAATCTTCAGTGGTGGTTTTGGTTGTTCGATGGGGACTCTAGGAAGCAGGGCAACACTGCACTCTCACCTGATGGCGACCATTGAAACAGACCCGTGGCATGGAGTGTTGAGGTGGCAGTGGTGTGGCCCCCGCGTGCAGTGTTCTGAGGCGACGAGAACGAGGTGGAGTCCAGCGACGGGTGTGGCGAGGCCCCCGTGCGCGAGAGGTTTGGGGCTGGTGTTTTTCACGCTATTAGATGGAGTGCGGTGTTGCAGCGGTACTATGGCGTTGAGTCCTCCATAGCAGCGTAGCGGCGACTTTCTTGGTGTGGTGCGGTCTGCTCCCTCTCAGGCCAGCGTCGACACAGACCACGACAGGAGGATCGACAATAGCTTGGGAGAGACTTGTTGGTGGGTGCTGTGTTTAGGCTTCCGTTTTCTTTTGCTGCCTTGCTGAGTGGAGTGGTGGCGACCACGTTGATGTCCCAATCCAACCGGTCGGTGTTTTGAGTAGTTACCTGTGTTGATGTCCCAATCCAACCAGGCGAGTTTTTTTTGTTTAGACTTACTTTTATTTTCCTGTCTATGGCCTCCCAGGCCGTAGTCTTGTATTTTTCTGCTATATCAATGAAACACGCGCTATCTTGTACGGTTCGTTCAAAAAAAACATTATGAACAAGCTGGATAAATGAAGCTTGATGAAACAGGAGGCCAGCGTCGTCTCTAGCTCCTTCATCCTCTCCGATCACCCAACCCCGTCGCGCCTCTACTTCTCGTGGCAGGAATATAGTGCACATCATGCCGTACAAGTGGCAAAACCCCATTGACAAGGTCTCTGTAGTTGCCATAATGCCATTGACCTGAAAGACAAACAGGTGGTGGGTTCAGTTGTTGAGCACATTAGAGGGGAGGAAGATCTTCAAACTGATGATGCGGACATGGTCAATATTCAGCCAGTTCTACTCATCTGTTTTCCAGCCACAACGAGCTTATTCTATCTTCTTCTTCCTCAGAATACTACTGAAACAATCAAAACCAGCCACAGCCAGCGAACTTATCTACGAGTGGAACTGGCCGAAGACTTGCAGCGGAATTCCCCAAGTTCCTGAACCCCGAGCAGTAATTGCATTGCTTCGCCACTTTGTTGCACTGCGAGTGCCATTGCTTGAACTTGATATATTGATATATTGCCTTCTGCTAGCCTTAATTTTGCTAACTTTATTTTCCGCCCTCGTAAAATCAACACAATGAATTCGATCCTGTGATGAGAAACCTGACTAATCCCAATAGGCCAGAATAAGAAAATTCCCATCATATGTGCTCTCTCTTTACTCTTTTGATTTTGCCTGTACAATAATTGTTAATTGATCATTTTGTTCGGTCAATAACATGGGACACTCTGAACTTGCCTTAGCGCTGAGCATTGTATCCAAAAACCTTAGAGCTTCCAAGCTAGCTAATCCTCACTACTCCCAAATTTTTATACACACACACAGTGCTCTACGTTGATTATGTCATTTTGATTATGCATAACAATGTATGTGTTGTGGGCCATGCTACTGTACACCTTTTACCTCCTAGGAGGTAAGAGATGGAACAAATCTAAACCATTGATTATTTAGAAATAGAAAAAAAAGAAAAATCAGAAAGGCAACAAATCTGCCGTTAACCTCCCCAATCGTGGGTACGGGATTCCCGGGAGACTGGAAAAAAACGTTACACTCGTGTTAGGCATAACTTTTGTAAAATCTGTAACAAAAAAATAGTAGATTCTATTTCACCGTTTGTTAAGTGTTGCACGAGCCCAAATATATGGATGCGTCGTGCATGCAATGTTCATGAATCATCATGACTCTCAGAATGCATCACACGTTAGGCAAGCGGACAGGTTGAATAATGAAGTACGGAGTATGCGCGTCCTATGGTTGAGCCCAGCAAGTGTCACGCGTATATATTTAAAAAAAATTGGCATAAGTGACGTCATGTTATAGTTAATTCAGAAAGTTCAAATCAAATTATTTCTTTTGTCGTGTCTCAAAAATATTGGCATATGTACCGCCAGGCTAACTTGTCACGTGATTTTATTTTTGTCACGGTAACATGTTGATGTGGATATCACTTGTGATTGCGAGTTGTCACACGCCTGCACCTTTGAAGATTAGATTAGATCACGTAATTTTCTTAGGTTAGTCAGATCTAATAGGTAGTTTTTTCCCCTTTTATCCTGTTTCCAAAAACAAGAGTATAAAAATAAATATAATAATTATACATTAACCTATTACCTCGTAGGAGGTAATATCCAACTAAATGGACAGCCTACGTTCATTCGGGTGTACTTTAGCAATTCCCATGTGTTGTTGTTATCTTGAGCTGTCTGAATCTGAATAGACTTAGCCTCAATGCTCACATATATTCCCACTATGCGTGCAATCTTTTTTATCTGTATGGCACCGGTAACCATAAATATTGTGACAATAACTGCAGAAACGGGTGCATACTATCTATCATCTAGTACAATATGGAAACCTAAATTCATCTGGGTACTTTTTCTTTTACATTTTTTTTATTTTTATGTTTTTCCAATGTGGATTTTTTTTCTCCATGATGGAATTCAGAGCGAACTAGTTAAAAAAAGAAAATCCTTTTTAGGATAATATTTGCATAATAGCCCTACCCTGCCAACTGATCACAAAAGAACAAAGTATAGATAAAATACCAATCCTACTAATGTGGTAAAAAGATACAGATAACCTGCTAGTGGTTATTATTGGGCAAGGGCAGCAGAATCTTTACTACAAATAGAAGAGTTACACAAAATTCACAAAATGACAAGAACTGGCAAGATTTATTATTCATGCCGAAGACATTGACGACATAATAAGCACTTTTGAGTCGACTGCCAATTATTATTTCTGATTTTTCTAATGAAATTCACTCCACTATATCGCAGGAAGAGGAAGGATAAATACATCACTGCAGGTGTCCCAACAATCTCATGACAGCAGCAATGCGATTATGGGGGTGTTTAGTTCCATTCTATAAATATTTTGAAATGAAATCTTTTCATTTTTAAAGTATTAAACATATGCTAATTAAAAAACTAATTACATAACTCGCCTGTAAATCGTGGGACGAACCTAATGAACCTAATTAAGCTGTCATCATTAGCACATGTTACTGTAGCATTGTTGTAGCAATTTATTGTCTAATCACGGCATAATTAGGCTCATTAGATTCGTCTCGCGATTTACGAACCATATGTGTAATGAGATTTTTTTCAACTACATTTAATATGTCCATACATGTGTCTCCATTTATTTTGAATTTTGGATCTAAACACCCCCTATGTTCTATTTTGCCACCCTTTATAAAAACACAAAGAGAGATCCTGGATGATTTATGTTCGAAAAGGTAACAAAGTTAGGTGGATTTTACTGTGCTCCGATTTTATCCAGAAAAATTATTTTCAGTGTGCTCGTTCAAAACCTGTGCCTCCTTCCAAGAAATTACTAGTACTTTAGTAAAGCTAAAAAGCATATAAAAGGCTGTGCACCCGGCCAACGTACTCTTTATTATTTTCTTTGTATTTTTAAGGCATTCAAGTATGCACTCGGCGGATGGTCACCACACAACTTACGGTTAGTTGACTAGGATAAGACAATGACTTCATATCAAGTACTAATATATCGTAGCATGATAACTACATATCTTGCATTTTTGGGACAATGAATAATCTCCGTAACTCCAACTGCAATGAAAAGTAGTGTACCCACTATAAGGCACTAACTAGCAAAAGTTCAGTAGTGGTACGTAACATATGTGTAGAAACTCTATAGGAAATTAAAGAAGATGTCAGCATATATGTGCATTTACAAAGCTAAGGTAAAAAAATTATATTTCACAGACACAGCTCAAATGATAATTACTAAATATTATACTACTACATTGGAAAGTATAGCAAATCCAAAGAACTAGATCAAGTTTTGATTTGCAGTTTTTCATATTGTTTGACCCACAACAACCTGGTCCTATATAATGCCTTACACATCCTTTCTCAATGATTTATAGAAATTTTGGATTTTAAATAAAAATAAGATGTATTTGTAAAGTTAAATTGATGATCACAAAGTTCTAATTTAATGTATTTTTAAATGCACCTTTATGATTTATATAACTTTAGAAATGCTATCTTGTATTTTTTTTAAGTACTAGCTTTTGTGGAATGCACCAGATAAAGGAATTTATCTTTTCTTGACGTCTTAATTCCATGCTTGCTTTACCTGATAGATGAGTTATCGATGATAGTATATCCAGATATCTTTTACTAACATGCCTTGGTGTAGCTCCTCCTTCAGACAAGTTTTGAGTGATTCATTTGTTCATCTCTGACTATTAGTGTAGAGGTTTTCCCCAAGCCACCCATTGTTGGAGAAGTCACATGGATGACTACTGATGTAAGCATAACATACTTATAATCTATGCACTTTATCAAGCAATCTCACAAATAACACCATGACTTGACAAAGCTTTCTTCTAAACCATTAAGGGGTAATAAAATAAAGAAGAAACCAGAAATGCTCCCTCCACTTACGCCCCAAAATGTTTTATCAGGCCACAATCGAAACCTTCTCCATCCAAGAAACTTCAGCAGTCTCCTATAGTGCGAATCTAGCTAGCAAAGTGAAAGGCGCGTGCACTTGTCATCTTTCAAATTTGTCTGATTTTCAACACATATACGTAAGTACGATAGACAGGTGGTCACACATAACCGAACATTATCCTCCGCCCGTTAGCCCTGGCTGAGCTTGCTTCTATTTGACAAAGATAATGATGAAAGTTTGTCTTAGAATAGCTTGTTTGCAGCACAATCCAACTGCATCTTGTACTTTTAATTAATGATGAATATGGTTCTGCGTTATAGAACATTGGTCACTAACACTTAATTGGACAAATCTGTAAGAGTAGTCATTGATACTATATGAATTCACCAATATGATTATGGATCCATAATATTTTGATGCGATCGAGCAACATTTTATAGAAAATGGAAATGTTTCCGGCCTCTGTGTTACACACAACCAAGTGCTTAGAATTTTTTTTTCAGCTAATTAGATGCTCAAAAGTAAAAATTTGGGGGGGGGGGGGGGGGGGGGGGGGGGGGGGGATGTGACAAGATAAGCAAAAGGTAAATGACCATAAGCAAATTGTTTTATTGCCTTGGTGTTGCTCCTTTATATGAACACACTGAGTCATCTTTTCCTCACCTACGAACTCTTGACTTGATCGTGCTCAAAACAAGCCTATTGCTGACCTTCTCTGGCCCAGTGTAACCTATCTTTGACAGTTTGCTTGCATGGTAAGTATTGATTCATGCCACGATCATCAACACTTTTTGAGCCAACCAACTCACAAAGAGAAAAGAAAGTTTCTTCCCCATGAAAGGGTAATAAACTTTGAAATACCATAAAGTGCCCCATCAACCTACTGCTGGTTTTATCAGGTCACAATTAAAATCTATGCATCTGATAAACCACCGTGATTCTAGAAAAGTGAAATGCACGTCTACTCTGTACTCTTTTTTTTAATGAATTTATGATTTTCAAGGCATGTACTACGTAAGCTTTAGTGCGGCGGCAGGTCACCGCAAAACCGAACATCCTCCCAAGCCTGACCTCACTGTTGACTGACTAGGACTGCAGTGGACAGAACTTTGTATAAAATATCATATTTCAAGCACTATTGATGCTTTGGTGACGAAGCTCCCCCATTGTTGCATAAAAAAACATTGGCCGCCAACAAACAAAAGATCATTAACTTTTGACAGAACAAACAATTGGTCAGATGAACATTATTTTTGTAGCTCATTCATATAAACATTCATTTTAGGCATACAACCTTTATAGACACAGGGTTGGTAAATGTACTACTTAACTTGAATAAATTGCAATTTTGATGGCACGCCTAGCTAGCGTACCCTTTGGCTCTTCACCTAATTGCAATTCATATAGTTATAGAATTATACTAGGTTTTGATATGTACATTAAGATGTAGTATTCCTTTTTCCAACCCAATTTCGCTCTGCAATAATGAATAGCCTTGCATGTTTTTTTTGCTCTATGATGGGGGGGGGGGGGGGGGGAGGGGAGGGTGTTATAAATTTAACAAACTAGGTGATTCCCCGCGCGTTGCAACGCACTACTACAGAAAACATTTATAAGAGGGGCAGGTTTTTTTTAGGGGCGGACTAAAAGGTGACGCGCCCCTACAAAAGCGCGTGCGACACTGAAGCTAAGGCCCGCCCCTAAAGAATGGTTTCCAGGGGCGGGGCATGGGGTCACCCGCCTCTGGAAACGGCCATCATTTTCAGGGGCGGGTGACCCCATCGTCCGTCCCTAAAAATGGACATTAGCAAGGGCGGGACCATGGGGTCGCCCGCCCCTGGAAACGTTTTTCAGGGGCGGGCTACTAACCTGCCCCTGCAAATGGCCATTTCTAGCAGCCACAAGCAAGGGCAGATTTTGGAGCCGCCCCTGCAAATGCCCGTTAACCCGCCCCTAAAAACGTTTTGTGTAGTAGTGGTGGAATTGAGAGAACTTTTTAATAAACTAGTAACCAATATGATTGTTTATGAATCAATGTGATTATTTAGTTGCTCGTAAAAAATGATGCATTAGTAAAGGTTACACCAAGAGATATATGAGCAATCTCTCAATGAAAATTATAAACTTTTTAGCTACTCTTTGGTTAATTAACGAATAGATAAGAAAGAAACTAATAAGACATACACCTAATGGATAGAAAATGTGTACAAAATTGATCGGACGGTTAGAATAATTGAGAATTCAAGATGATGAGGTGACATAAGAGAGAAATATTAAGAAATGCTAGCTTCTTAGTAAGTTGCTTCTATATATATAGATAAAATTTTGACCATGTAGCATCCTTGATATCTATTGTGTGTCTTATTAGAAAAGCTGATCAAAGAGTAAAAAAAGAGAGTTTATATCCCATCGTAATTGAAACTAAATTAGTATATTTTAACTACTTTGTCACTAAAATAAAGTAGTAATAGTATTTGTATACTATTTGTTGTTTTCTATTGAAAAAACTATTTATGAGGCTCTAATAAAAAGCAAAAATAAATAACAGAAATATCAATTAACGCATCATAGTTGGGTGGGCTAAGTGATGATGTGGCTTCTTGAGAGTTGAGAGATATCTTTTAGTGGGGACCTTCTATATAGTTATAGGAGATTTATTGCAAGGTTCTAGATTTATTCACAATTTATACATTTTTTTACGAACCAATTTATACATGTTTTTATCCCCTAAAATTAATTGCATGTTTTACTGAGAATCCTGATATATTAAAGTATTGATGAATCTTTCCGCCTTCCAAACAAGGTGGCCATCTCCATGATACACTGCGTTTTAATTTGTACTCTTTCCTTCTGGTGTACGGACTGTAATAGCAGATTCCACAGTAAAAGGAATTTGCATTGCCTAGTTGCTCGGGGATAGTGGTCTCTATGAAGGTGGCTATCCTACCATCTCCTATTTGATTTTTGTTTATGTGTAAAAAGCGCCAGTTGCTGCTCAACTAGCTAGTTTTTGTGGTGGAATCTAACCATTCATGTTCGAATCTATGACTTATTAACATGGGTGCTTCAGTGCTAGGTGATATGCCAATCAACAGTGAGACGTCCATAGTCACTTTGTCAATCCAAATAAAATGCATTGTTGGTACTTCACATGGTACTGGTGTTCCTTTCTAGCTAGGGCTATCTGAAATTTTTTCCCATTAAAAATACAGTCATTTGAGGGGTCTGATTGAGTGTCTATGAATTTGTAAGGTGTGGAATGCCCAACCCTCCTAAAATTACTTCAGCTTGCATCTTATACTCTAGCTGACCAGGATGGCTGCCAAACTTTCTCAGCAGGGTCTCTACCTATGAAATAAAAGCTCTGTGGGTTTTGTCTATTGGCTTGATTGTCCATGCCGGCCTCCATGGCGCTAGGGATTAAATATATAGGTGTTGGAGATACCACTGAATTCATTTCGTGTTCCTCTCCAGCAGCTAGACACAATAAGTTCCTCCACAAGCCTGGTATGGTAGGCGTACCCAGTTTTGAAGATATTGTGTATATCAGTATATGTGTGCTCTTAGTCCCTTTAAACTAATGAAACAATAGGACAAACAGGTAATCGAAATCTAGTATTGAAGATATTGTATTATCCACTCTCGTTGGATACCTTTAAAATGAAACAATAATAGTAAAAAAAACATGTAATGGAAATCCTTGTATTATGCATGGACTCCGAGGGGATTTCAAAATACAATATTGTTAGAGCTGGATGATATGCCAAAACTTAAGAAATAAATTGGACTTGGTGAAACTTAATTCTTGGATTCATCCAATGAAAATGCTGGTATAATTCAAAGGAACTTTAGTTGCAGCGCACAATGGTAATTCAGGGTATATGCACGGTAAGTTCTTATTGCTCAATGGGAAAACAAAGCAGTAGTGTGATGATATCACTTGCTGCAGTTTTATTATAAGGTGCATTATTCTAGCCTTTTTAGATACCACCAAGTGGACTTTGTGTGATCCACGTACTTGATGAGAGATACTACTACGTTACAAAATAAGAAGAAAAGATCCTCTTGAACTGCTCCCTTCACCAGCGTATAATTGCCGCATAAAAGAACACCATGCCGATGTATGTTCCGTGACTTTACTGTCCAATATTCTTGGCTACGTCACATTATGTGTCACTTTTACATTCCCATTACTTTGGTACAGAAAGCCACTCATCACACTGAAAAAGTAAAAAGAGCACATTAGCAGGTTTCCAAGTTTCGAGAAATCATTCGTTTCAAAAAAAATCGAGAATTCCAGTTATCTGAAAATGTCGCATTTCCCGTGTGTTTTGCTTGAGAATGAATTCCATGTTAGTATTTGGCTAAGTATTACCTATGTGGTTGTTAGATGTTGATATAATACTTTGAAATTTTGAATTGGAAATTGCGCTCACCTTGTACTATATATATTTTTTTAGAAATGGGAATATATTTAATTGTACTATATATATGAGAGCACACATCAATAATATTAACTGGCTTAAATATATACTAGCTTTGGAAGGCCAGTAACAGCAATGCTCATGTCACTGGCAGTGACGATGCGTGTTTTTTTACTGGGCAGTGGCAAAAGCTTGCCGCGGGATCACATGATTCACCGCGATTATATAATGACACATCGGGCTAGAGCTCTAGGCAGCTCCAGGGCAGTGAGCCAGTGAGAGTGTGACTGTGTGAGTTGGTACCGGCGTACTACCGCGCAGATGGATGCGGTTCTCGCAGCCGTTGCCGCCGCCGCTCTCAACCACCACCGCAACCCCCCGATGATGATGCGTGACCTTGACCTCGACCCGGCCGGCCGCCATGTAGCTCAGCGCCTCCGGGTATGCTCAGTTGCGTACATGGCGCTGGGCGTCTCATTGCTCATCGCCGGCGATCACGATCACGACCAAATCCTCGTCGGGTTCATGTCATGGATGGCAGGGACAACCCTCCTGTTGCTCTCCTTCGTCGCCACCCGCTTCCCGCCGGCGGTGGCTGCAGTGGCCGCCGGCGTCGCACAATCTGCGCTCGAGGAGCTTGCGCTTGCAACTATGCTAGCTCTAGCTCACAGACTTCGTCTTCAACCTCTTTAGCTTTGTTGTCCTTTTTTCTTTGCCTTTTTTTTTTTTTTGCTTTACGTGTGGCCACCTCACCGATGGTGCGGCCGTCCGGCCGGCCTACATATATAATCTATACTTCTATGATACTTATTATGCTTCTTTCTATGTTATTTTTTAAAAAAAATTTTGAAGTATTTTTATGTGTTCGCTAAATAGAAAGATTCCCACCAGCCAATTTTAAATGACTTTAAACGTCGAATAGACTAAGATGACCATTGACCAGAGGTAGTAGGATCTGTGTATAGATTCGAAGTGAGAATTTCGTTGATCCCCGCGCACCACATCGTCGTAGGATCGCCGCATACTCTGCTGGCCAGGTCTAGTCGTCGTCAAACGTCATAGCACGCCAACTTTGTAGGGAGCGCCCCGGCGGGGCCAATAACCTCGTCCTCCTTGATCCATGGATCTATCGAGGTTTGTTTGTATAATGGTGACCTGTTGAGCACTCGAGCAGAATCCTTTTTTTTAAAAGAAAAAGTCGGAATGATACTTATTTTTTTTTTGTTGCAATTAGGTACCACGAAGAAAAATATTAAAATCGCAAAAATCACATCCTCACAAGATAATCTGCACAAATTTAAGATAATAATGGTGTATATATCATCCAAGGTTGCATACAGTGCAACGACCACTCCTGATTGGCATGGCAAATACTTCTAAATAAATCTAGCTCTTCCCTCTTGCTAAACAATCCAATCTAAACCAAATCTCACGCTGCTACAAACGACCATCTAAATCAATCTAATCTAGCTAACTACTCCAGCTGATGGCGAGAAAAATTCCAACCGGGCCGCTTGCTGCACCTCATGAACAATGACCATCATCACTGCAAAACAAATTCAGATGCAGACTTATAAGAACAGTACTCATAATGATAGCCAGATCAAAAATCTTCTGAAACTTAACAGAAAAGAGGAACCAAAGATTAGTACCATATTAAACTGCTGAAGCGGTGTTGGTTTCGTCTCTGCTTACGACGGTGGTGCTGGCGCCGCGTCCATCGGCGGCACAGG
This sequence comes from Urochloa ruziziensis, assembly GCA_015476505.1. Lineage (NCBI taxonomy): Eukaryota > Viridiplantae > Streptophyta > Magnoliopsida > Poales > Poaceae > Urochloa > Urochloa ruziziensis. Next base: position 67,620,257 of record CM027119.1, on the reverse strand, counting down.
CCCCCCTGTTCAATTCAACCAAGGTGCATTCATGAGTTTCTTTACATGCACATTGCACAGATCCATCTATCATGCCATGGATGTCGAGTTGTCGACTACGACTCGCTCAATCAAGTAGGATATATATGCGCGTGAATATTTATATATATACTATATAATTACATCTACGACTTACTGATGCACTGGCGAAAGGTGCCGAACGGCACGGCGGCGCCGCAGACACGGGGGAGCGCCATGGCGCGGAGGCGAAGCATGGGCGCCGGCAGGAGCTTGGCGAGGTCGCCGTTCATGACGTGGCAGAGGCAGACGGGCGCGTCCTTGACCAGCGCCTTGACCGCGTCGCAGCACGCGGCCGCGGGCGGCGCCGGCATGTGGCGGCCGCCGGCGGTGGCGTTGAAGGTGAGGAAGTCGGCGCACGCCGTCAGCGGCGACACGGACGTGCCGCACTCCGCCGGCTGCGGCGGCGCCGGCGCCCCCGGGGTGGCGCCGCCGCCGCCGCCGGAGGGGGAGGATGAGCCGTTGCAGGGGGGCAGGAACCTGGGTCGCGGCAGGCCCGGGATGCAGGGGAAGCTGGGGAGCGGCGGGAGCGGGGGCAGCGGCGGGAGTGGCGGGAGCGGCACCCGGGGGCGCCAGAAGAACGGCGGCTGCGGGGACGCCTCCTCTTCTGCCAGCTGGACCCTCGCCGCCGACGAGGGGTGGACGGTGGCCGCCACCGCGGCGAGGATGAGGAGGAAGGCGATCGTGACCTTGGAGGACGCCATCGCTTGGGATTGGATTGTGAAGGGATTTGGGGAGTTGCTTTCGCAGGTGTGGGACGACGACGATGTACGTGCAGGGCAGCTATTTATTGGGCGGCCTGGTGTGGAGATAGGGAGTTTAAACGGTTATCAGGGAGATCAGTTTATCTCTAGGTTTTTTATCGTTCGTTTCGTGTACCGAGAAGATTGGACTCTATCATCCTGGTGGTTTATCTGTAGATAAAAATCTGTGGTGGTCAATTTGAACGGAATGTAATCGCTAAATTCTGTCATAGGATTTAGAGGTGTTTTTTTTTTAAAAAAAACACGGTATATATAGAGACTCGTACACACGGAGTACGTGAGAAGTGCATGTCACCTGTTTATTAGAGTGCGTTAATGTGTGACAGGTCGCGCGCACGAAAGATGATTGCGCGCCCCGCTGTTCATAATATAATTCATACCAAATTACTTGCATGTGAGAAGAGCGTTAGAAGGAATAGGGCAGCGTTTTGTTCTGACGTGGATCAATTCATGCGAGGAGAGCGAGCAGGGTATAGCGCGCGGGCTATAATAATTGGGTCTCAACTACTTGCCTAATTAAGTGGCTAAATTTATGTTGCATGTTAATACTGATTGCATGTGGGCCAAAGTGGGCACTCGAATCTTTTCACCTTACAACTAATCTGTCAGAAGAAAACTAGAATTGCACTCTTCGTCGGACAAATGAAGTGTTGCAAATAATGCACGGTGTATGTAAGTGAATATCTCTACAAATGATATTATTTGTAATAATATGTTTTTACTCTCACTCATCATAATGTCCGTTATTTCAAATATTTATATTTTGCAAAAAAATATTTGTGCGCAAATTGCAAAAAAAATATGTCTGAAGTGACATATTTTAGTTATATGAAAGTTTTCCTCCGTACCAAGGACAATATATATTATGATGTCAAAATCAACATGTAAACTGGCACGCACCTACCTAGGATTTATTTAATCATTGACCAATACTACTTAGTCTAAGATTTTTTTTCTATTGTATCATACAAACTTGACATCATTGGCTCTACATGTGAAAATAGTTTCATATAATGTTAAATTCATGGTTTATGTATGTATATATACTACAAATTAAGTGCGAGTTCTTTTGTATATGAACAGATTTGACAAGTTTGTGCATCTATTTGCATATTTTACTACTTGTTAGACCAAAGTGATAGAACTATACAAGTTGTTGTACGGTGAGTACAATTTACTCTAAATTCATGGTTATGTATGTATATATACTACAAATTAAGTGTGAGTTCTTTTGTATATGTTTGTTACCACACATGTAAGCAGGCCCGGCCCTGGAGGGGGGCGAGAGGGGCGGCCGCCCCGGGCACCCGAAGCCACGGGGCCCCATCCTAGGTACACATGCAGTATGCATACACACATCAATACACCGAGCTGTCCCAACTGTCACGCATCCGAGCATCGAGTGCACCAAAGAAACTGCTGCAGCGCCGGGCCGCGCGGCCTGTCTGTGGCTCCGAGTGAATGAACTGTCGCAGCATCATCATGAGCTTCATATTTGACTTAAGAATTTGTATAGTAGTAGTCCATCAATATTCCATAGATTGGACTTTGCCACATTGGTGAGGGATCTATTGATTGCACATTTTTTCAAAGTAATATGCATAAATTGTTTGATATGAATATTTGTATATGCTCGTTGAGTTTTTCATAACATTATTATTGTTATAGACGACCATTGTTGTTATGTTCTTATTAGTAGTCGCTCCATTTCAAAATATTACTATACTAGCGGAAGGGCACGTGCCTAGCTTACTAAATTAGTGATGTAGTCAATATTGACTCTTTAGATTAATTTAAAGCGTTCTATCATCATAAAATCCGATGGTGTAGGAGTGATGTAATCAATATGGACTCTTTAGATTAATTTAGAGCGTGCGATCATCATAAAATCCGACGATGTAGGTTAATTTTGACAAAGGTCGAAACAAAATTTCGTTGTCCTTTTTAGTATAGAGATGCAGGACCGGTTGAAGGGCCCCGGCTGTTTGTTTCGCCCTGGCCCCCCAAAATCTCAGGGCCGGCCCTGCATGTAAGTACACCCAAACATTTTTTTTCCCTATATATCTTACCCACGGGTGTCCCCACGTGTCATCATTCGCATGGCTAACCATTATCACCGTGGAAAAATAAAATACGGCGGACGTCGCTCGTAGGTGTGGACGTTTTTCACGCCCGGCCGCCGTTATCGAGAGTACTATACGAAAGCCTAAAGCTTTGGGTCCGTGTACTGCATGCACGCCGCCGCCATCTCCATGCATGTAGGCGCGCGCCTAACGTCGCCGATCGCCTCAGCCGCCATCTCCATGCATGTAGGCCTAACGTCGCCGATAGCCTCAGCGCACAGGCCGGCCGGTCCGGAAGACGCTCGGGCATATGCATGCATGCAAGCATGACCACGTAATAACTTGCATTGCTAGCTGCATGCAGGCATGTATGTGCGCACTGAGAGGGAAAAAAAATCAATAGCTCGTCCGTATCTCGTCCAACTAACACTTAACATTGTTGCATGGGTCTTGTATCACCACAAACGTGACACATTACTTTGGCTATATGCTTTGAACTATGCTCGGATGCAACGGATGGGAGGAGGCCACTGTATCAATCTCTCTGCATCGTCTGCTTATAGGTATCACGTTTCATGGCAGCGAGAAATAAGATTTAAGACCTCAAGGACCAATGTATATCATTATCCAAAGATTGCATACAATGCATAACGATTGCTATTTTTGACCTTAATCCTCATCGACTTCACTATGAACCAAAATTCTGAAACTTATAACTACTACTACGATCCAAAACTAACACTAATGTAGATCCAAAGACTAAACGCTACTGTAGATGCCTAAGCTAGGCACCTGCATGCAAACCAATCTAATCTCACACTACTATTTCATTCTTCATCCGTTTAAGGTGATTCCGCTGGTGGTGTTGCCACTGGTGGTGCTGGGGTCGATGGCGATTCCGGCGGTGGGGTTGACGGGGTTGATGGCGATTCCGGCGGTGGAGTTGACGGGGTTGATGGCGATTCCGGCGGTGGAGTTGACGGGGTTGATGGCGATTCCGGCGGTGGGGTTGACGGGGTTGATGGCGATTCCGGCGGTGGAGTTGACGGGGTTGATGGTGATTCCGGCGCTGGGGTTGACGGTGATTCTGGTGCCGGTGGCGACGGTGCTTCTGGTGCCGGTGTCGATGGTGACTCCTCCGGTGGGGATGCCGCCGGCGCATCATCCGATGGAGACTCTTCCGGTGGCGAGGCGGCCGGCGCATCATCCGATGGCGACTCCTCCGGTGGCGACGCTGCCGGCGCATCCGAGGGCGACTCCTCCGGTGGCGAGGCCGCCGGCGCATCATCTGATGGAGACTCCTCCGGTGGGGAGGCTGCCGGCGCATCCGAGGGAGACTCCTCCGGTGGTGAGGCCGCCGGCGCATCCGAGGGAGACTCCTCCGGCGGTGAGGCCGCCGGCGCATCCGAGGGAGACTCCTCCGGTGGTGAGGCCGCCGGCGCATCCGAGGGAGACTCCTCCGGTGGCGACGCTGCTGGTGCATCTGAGGGCGATTCCTCGGGAGGTGACGCCGCCGGTGCATCAGATGGTGACTCCTCGGGCGGTGACGCCGCCGGCGCATCAGATGGTGGCGTTGCATCAGGCGTCGGCGCCGGTGGCGGTACAGCCGGAGGAGACGAAGGTGCCGGCGGCGGTGGAATGCTCATCGGCGGCACAGGTCCCCCTGATCATGTCAACAACAAGTGGTCACTGTTAGATCAGTTTCCTCAACAACGTAACAAAAGAGAAGTAAAGAAAAGGCTTTGACACGTTGAAGAGAGATCGATATATAATCATATAAACGAGACTGATCCAGAGAGAGACTTACGGATGCACTGGCCAAGCGTGGCGCGAGGGAACGGGACGCGGCACATGCGCGGGAGCTGCATCATGCGGAGGCGCAGCATGGGCGCCGGCAGGAGCTTGCCGATGTCGCCGTTGACGACGTGGCAGATGCAGACGGGCGCGGCGGTGACGAGCTCCCTGTAGCCGTCGCAGCAGTCGGCGGTGGGCGTGAGCACGCCGACGTCGGTGAGGAAGCCGGCGCAGGGCATCAGCCCCGACACCGGCGCGTAGCAGTCGGCCGGCTGCGGCGGCGGCGCCGGGCAGGGCGGCAGCCACGGCGGCCGCTGCTGGCCCGGGACGCAGGGGAACGTCGACACCCGTGAAGGGTCGTCGGCGGCGGCGGATGATGGCTGCGTGGTGGCGGCCGCCACGGCGAAGGCGAGGAGGAAGGAAAACAGGTTGATGAGGCTCGCCATCACGTACACTAGATGGTATTCAGTTGCCTGGTCTCGTGTTTGGCGTGTTGGCTTCAAGATGCAGGCTAGGGTTCAGTATTTATAGAGAGAGTATCCCGAACGATAACCCTGAATAACTGAGTTAGTTAGCTGGGCCGATTCCTTGGGTCAACCGACTCGCGCATCTCGCCCTTGCCCTCGCGATATACTGTTAGAGTTTTTCTCACGCGTCGTGCGACCTTCTTGCGTCGTCCCGCCCACAATCGTCGCTTGCCATCCGATGGATTTTCCTCCCTGCGATCCACGTCTCCACGTGTGCTCTCCTCAGATCCGAACGCCATACCCCATGCTGCACACGTACTGCACACCCCCGCTAATGATATGATGCGTGCAATCTAGAAACGGCCGCCACTGTCACCGCCGCCATCCTTGGGCAGAAGCAGAACTGCGGCACGGCGGCAGGCCGGCCGTGTCCTTTCTTTCTCGTAACCAAAGCACGGTGGCACTGGCACGCCGTGTCCTCGACGTGGCCGACCTCACCATGGAATAAACAGATCAATTGCCATCGAATCCCTTCGCTTGGTCTGACGCTTTCCGAGCCATGGAGTCCACGGACGATGATGAACCCAACCAGCAGCAACACAGGCAGCAGCTAGCACTACCGGAAACCGCTCCTTTGCCGTGTGCCGTAGTCTTTGCCGTGAGCATTACCACGGGCACACGGCAAAGCCGGCCCTTTGCCGTGTGCCAGAAAGCAAGCTCACGGCAAAGCCAGAGCACACGGCATCGTGCGTCTTTGCCGTGTGCCCTGTGGCCTGGCACACGGCAAAGAATTACCCCACGGCTAAGGGGCCCCTTTGCCGTGGGCCCAGATACTGGGCCCACGGCAAAGGACAACACACGGCAAAGTTGTAACCTTTGCCGTGAGCCTGATCACTCGGCCCACGGCAAAGGTGACGGCGTGTGACGGCCGTCACCCTTTGCCGTGAGCTAGCCGTTTGGCTCACGGCAAAGGGCTGGCACACGGCCACGTAAGCCCTTTGCCGTGAGCCTCTGGCCGTGGCCCACGGCAAAGGTAGGGCCCACGGCAAAGTTAAATTTTTTTAATCTTTTGTCACCAAAAAATTTTGTGGTGTCAATGTAACTTGCTTGGTGTTCCATGTTAAGATTTGATGCATTTCACAAATTATTTGCTATATTTAGTTATTTTATTTCTTTTCTTCGATTTATCGTTGAATAAGGTAACGTACATACATATATACATAAGGTAACCCAAAAATTGAATAATATGAACTCATATGTACATATATACATGAGGTAACGTACTTCTTATCATATATTCATCAACCATGTTGTTAATTGAGTAAAGCAAGCTATGTTCAAAACGTGACAAAGTTACGCAGAGATGAAATAATTGATCAAACTGAATTCAAACGATTTACATGATCTAAATCGAATTTGAATTTCAAACGCATGAAATACTAATTTTTTTGGTGTGAAAACCTTTAACATGAGTTGTTTAGGGCCTTAGGCAAGGTAACAAATATTACCAAAGTTTGAACTGCGCAAAAAAAATTTAAAAAAATTTGAACTTTGCCGTGTGTCAGACGAGGAGGCACACGGCAAAGGTCCTTTGCCGTGAGCACACCCTAGAAGCTCACGGCAAAGGGCCTTTGCCGTGTGCCCAGATCTGGCTCACGGCAAAGGGCTTTACACTTAGCGGTTTGAAGCCATCGCGCGCCACGCACACACACAACTCCCACACGCCGTCGCCAGCTCTCCCGTGCGCCGCCGTCCCCGCGCGCCGCTGCCAACCGCCGACGTCCCCGCGCGCCGCCTGCCACGCCACGCCGCCGTTCCTCCCCGCGCGCCGCCGCTACGCCCCGCCGCCTCCCCTCCCCGCGCGCGCCGCCAAGCCCCGCCGCCGTCCCTCCCCGCGCGCCGCCAAGCCCCGCCGCGTGCGCCGGCCACCGCCGACCCTCCCCGCCGCGCGCGCCGGCCGCTGCCGTCCCTCCCCGCGCGCCCCGGCCGCCACCTCCCTCCCCGCGCGCGCCCCTTGCCTGCGGGCGCTGCCGGCGGTAGGGCAGCCGCGCGCCGCCGGCCCCTCTCTCGCCGGCCACCTCCATCTCCGGCCGTCCGTGAGTTTTTTTTTTGTTTTTCTATTTTTCTTTAGTTATTTAATTTAGTTAGTTTAGTTAGTTTAGACAAAATAGTTTTGTTAGTTTAGACAAAATAGTTTAGTCACTAATTTATTTTAAACTAGTATGAGATTAGTACTTTAGTTTATTTTAGCGTACTTTAGACAATTACATTTTGTTTAGTTTGAAGTGAACTGAGATGAATTAGTGTACTTAAATTAGATTAATTTGTATGTGATTGGACATATGTTTTTTTACCTCAGCCCATGGCAAAGGCCCAGTTTGGGCCCACATGGCGGCTATCTTTGCCGTGTGCCGCAGGATTTGGCCCACGGCAAAGAGCCCAGGTTGGGCCCACCTGGCGGCAATCTTTGCCGTGGGCCGCCGGCTTTGGCCCACGGCAAAGAGCTCAGGTTGGGCCCACCTGGCGGAAATCTTTGCCGTGAGCCCGCCGTGACGGCACACGGCAAAGATTCGTAACGGCTACGGCCGTTAAGCCCACAACGGCACACGGCAAAGGCTTTGGCACACGGCAAAGATTTGCCGTGTGCCCGCGTTGGGGCTCACGGCAAAGATGGCCTTTGCCGGCTAAACTTTGCCGTGTGCTCTTTGCCGTGAGCCGCACACGGCAAAGAGCTTTGCCATGGGCAATTAGACCTTTGCCGTGTGCTTCTGGCACACGGCAAAGGCGGCGAATCCGGTAGTGTAGCCCTGGCCGTGCCACCAAAACATTTCAGCCTTGAGAAGCGCCAGGGCTATAGACTGGTGTGTGATCATCTAATGAAGTTAGCATTGCATTGGCACGTCTTCATGTTCACCGATCATCATGAACACTTAAAAGTTTTACCATGCATTTTTGGTGTAATTAGAATCATATGAGCAAGGACATCATGAGAAACATGGCATTTATCCATTCATTAATAGAGGAAAAGAAGTACAAATTTAACTAGTACTATATATCCGCGCATGCATGAGGCGTTAATGGTACTCTTCGGCGGAAAGATTAGTTTTGAAAAAAAAAAATCTACAACATCTGTGTGTATCAAATAGTATAAAGTTATGCCATATATTGGGCATATTCTTTGGGCTTTTTTTTCCTTGGAAAAGCACACACATATATAGGTGTAGGCCCTATGAGCACATTGCAATGACCCGGCCAGCCTTAAGATTGACAAAGTCATCTAGAGCTTCTCTATCAATACGCATGTCGCATATAGCGTCGATTATAACTGAACTGGAATTCGAATAGGTAGTTTTCACAGCAGCTATATTATAAGATGCAATCAATTTGTTAGATAGTTTTCACTGCAGCTATTATAAGATGAAATCAATTTGTGCCAATCTGCCTCGTGTAAGCAATTAGAGATATATGAGAGGTGCCGTAGCATGGTCTTATCGATTCTTCATTAAGTTTACTCAAATCACATCCATCCAATAAACAAAGAGAGAACAATATTTGTATTATTGAATCATATACGTGCTCTCTTAACACACCAAGCTAACTGTTATAACTATTACACTGGATAACTAAGGTAACTCTTTTTCCTAGTACACTGCAACGACTTTGCAATGCACATCTAATCTATTCCAAGCTGATCAATTCATTAATCTTGAACCTCTGCTGCTATTTTCCTGCAATAACATAAAAGCATACATGGATTGATCAGAACACTTAACTCTCACGATAACAATTGCTAGAAAAGTAACTGGAAAGGGAAAAAAAAAAACTACCATGTGATGCTTATGCCGGTGGACTAGGAGGAATCAATGGCGGCACCGGTTCAGCTGTAAACGAAACAAGCATTCATCATAGATTAGATGCTATATTATATTATATACAAAAAGCAAAAAAATTCAACTCAGACGACGTACGACGCATGCATCTACACGACTTACTAGAGCACTTGGAGAGCGTCTCCGCGGGCAGCGCGACGCCGCAGGTCGACGGGAGGTCCGACACCCTGCTGAAATCCGTGCTCGCCGGCATGTAGTTGTCGATGTCCCCGTTCATGGCGTGGCAGAGGCAGATGGCCGCGCCGTCGACGAGCGACTCGAGGCCCTTGCAGCACGAGCTCGACGGCGCCTCCACGCCGGCGTCGGTGAAGAAGTCCATGCAGGGAGTCATCCCCATGAACCACGACATGCACGACGACGCCGTCCCCGGCGCCCCTCCCGGCGAGGGCGACGGCGCCGGCGATTCGGATTCGTCGTCGCAGCAGGGCTCGGCCCTGGCGGCTTGCGAGTGCTGCGGCGCGGTGGCGGCGACCAGCGCCAGGGCGAGGAGGACGGCGGCGACGAGCTTGGAGGAGGCCATGGCTAGATGCTTTGCGCGTTGATGAGGGATTTATTTGTTTGGTGCGCGTGTTAGCGATGATGGACGTGGAAACCCTGCGGCTTATGTAGCGCTTTTGGGCTACAGATATATAATTCTGTTTAAGCAGCTCCGTGGTGCAGATAAAATAATTTGTTAGAATTTAGTTGGGGTTAGTTTAGGTCAAAACGGGACTGTACCGATAAATTCTTGGGGTTCGTTTAGATATTGAGGATGGATTCGGTTGGTTTTTATATTGCACATACTGGTACAACTCAGGGCCTTGATCAATCAAAATCTTGTGCGATGCGAATCTTGTTGGTTGTAAAATAGGATTTATTTTTCATTGTATAATGCCTAGCACTACCACGTAAGATTTGTTACTAGTCATGGTTTATGTCTTTCCAACCAACACAGCGATGATGGGTTGTTGTTGGGCTACAAACAAAGGAGGGGAACACCTGACTTGGTACTATTTCCGTTGTCCGAACCGGCGGTCCCTGCTCTGGTACGTTCGCAGCGCCCGGAGGTAGTCGCCCTCCCCGAAATCAGGCCACATGACGTCCGGGAAGACGAGCTCCGCGAACGCCGACTGCCACAGCAGGAAGTTGCTGAGCCTCTGCTCGCCGCCGGTCCTGATGACGAGGTCGGGGCAGGAGAGCCCGCCGCCGGCCGCGACGCTGGTGCCCAGCCTCCCGGCGACGAGCGCCTCGTCGATGTCCTCCGGCCGGATCCGGCCGCGCCGCGCCTCCGCCGCCAGCTCCCGGCACGCCCGCAGCACGTCGCGCCGCCCGCTGTAGCCGATGGCCAGCATCAGGACCATGGCTGAGTTGCTCCTCGTGGCCTCGTGGGCTTCACTTGCCGCGCTCAGCAGCGACGATGGCCGCCCCGGGGAGTCTCCAATGAGGTGCAGCCGGATCCCCTCCCTGTACACGTGCGTGTAGCAGAATACAGATTATACATATGCCATGGATGTTGGGCGTGACGGCAAAAGCTTATACTTTCTCAATTTTTTTATAAAAATAGAAATAATTCGGTTTATAATGAAAATCAGGTAAAAATTATACAACTTGGGTTCACAGATTGTACACCTAGTATATAGTGAGGTATAAGTGTCATCTCGCACAACTTCAATTCGTCGACCGTACAAAGTAGAAATTCCCATACAACTTTGGTCCACCACAACTAGAACGAAAATCGACGAGTTGTATTGTATTGAGACATTGACACGTACCGTTCTACTCAACTCAAGCAACTTTGACAAGTGCGTATGTACCTGCAGAACTCGTCGAGGTTGTCACGGATAAACCCCTCGTACAGCTGCAACAAGAAGTCGACCTCTGCCTGCAAATCCCAAGCAAGAAGAATCGTGAATCGTCAGTCTGTCAATTAAGGACCGACGCGCGCGGCGCGGCAAACTAGCGAAGGCAAGCTACAAGCTACAAGCCTTGGGGCGGGTCATGTTCTCGTGAGAGCAAACGAAGACGGTGAGCGCCCGGATACCCCAGGCCCGGGAAAGGCGCACCATGCGCTCCAGCACGGGCCGCCCTGCCGCGTGGCCCTCCGACACCGGCAGGCCCCGCGCGCGAGCCCACCGCGAGTGCCCGTCGATCACCACCCCGACGTGCCGCGGTAGCGACTCCGACCGCAGCCTGTTGGATATTTTGGTTTGACCTCGGTCAACCAACGAGACCGAGAGAAAAGGGGGAGCTTTTCGCCCCCAAAGATCTCGGGATCGCTCCAACGGATTGAGTCCGTTGCCTTGATCGGAAGGCAACCCTAAGCCTGTAAACGGACTCGGCCCCGTGTCTACAGCGCCCATATATAAGAGAACAGGGAGACCCCGTGGCTCCCTGCACGTTTTCCATCTAAAGGGTTTACCTAAACCTTTCCACCATCACCGATCGCTAAGGGCGCTGGAAGACTCGGAAGTTCGAGCCCGTCGCCAAGCAGGGCAGTGCCGCTGGCGCCCTGAAGGTCACCGCTACCCGCCGAAGACGCTCAAGGAACGACTCCGCTACGTCCCTGATCGTGCTCTCGCCGTCTCTGCTACATCTACCTCAACTGGTGCCATGGACACCACTGCGACTGGTATAAGCCGAACTATTCATCTATTTTGCATTAGCTTATGTTCTAGGCGTGATCTATTATTGACTAGTGATCCTGAGGCTAAGTTCGTTCTAAGTATTGTTAGTTTAATCTAACAATTGGTATCAGATGACCTAAGCCTAGTCGTTTTAGATCCTCCTAGCCATAGATCGTTCGGTTTGATCCTGAGGAAGGTGTAGATGGTGATCTACTTCATGTTTTAGTTCATGTTTAAGTTAGTCAGTAAGTTTTATCCCTAATTGCCATGTTTTAGATCAAGTTTTAGTTGTTTTTCTTTTAAGTCAGAGATGAATCATGCCTAGATTGTTAGCTCAGTGATGTTTTATAGGTGTTTTTCATGCTAAAGTTCGAAGTTTTAGATGGATTTCATGTTTTAGCTTAAGAAATTAAGGTTAGGGTTTCGGCTACTATCTAGACTCTACTGTTTTCGATCGAAATCATGTTGTTTAGAGCCAACTCAGAGAGATTAGAAGGAGGGGATTGCAAATTTCAGATCAAACACCCAAGAAACCCCGCAAACCCCACCCAAACCCTAGATCTAAGATCCCTAACCCTAAGTTCAAGCAGTAAGAGGCTTACCAGCCATGGCGGCCGCGCGCGGCTTCAGTTGCTGCGCACGCGACCGCCGCCTTCAGATCCAGCGAGGCCGAGGCGCATGCTCGCGTCTGCACAATCAGTAAGGTGCAGCGCGGCTCGCTGCCTCGGTGTGCGTGCGCTGTGCTCCCTGAGCGCCCGCGCTGCGCTAAGTGGCGGCGCTTGAGATCCGCACCGCCGCCGGCCGTGGAACTCCGGCGGAGCCCCTCGACGGGCCGCGCGCGATACGCACGCGGCGCCGCGGAGGAGGCCCGCGGAGCTCCGGCTCGGTGGCGCACGGATGCGCCAGGCTTGGGACCTTCGGGTCTTGGCCCTCTCTCGCCGGAAATGGGGGGGAGTAAGAAATCGCGGCGGCGGGCGGCGGTGCGCGCTTGCCGGCGGCGGAGGCGCTGAGGAGCGGCTCGGGGGAGGGAGCGAATGAGTTAGGGTTTCGCTCCCCCCCGCCGATTTCGGCCTTTTATCCGAGAGCCGGCCGCCGTCAGCCGTTCGATCAAACGGACGGCCGAGATCAGCGCGCGTTAGGTTAAGCGCTCGCTTAGCTGGGGCCGCGCGGGCCGTTAGCTGGGCTGCGCTGCGGGCCGTTGCGCGTGCTGCGTTGCGCTACGCGCTCGCGGGCCGCTGCTGGGCCAATTTTAGTTCACGGGCTGATTTGAGTTTTTCTTTTTACGAATTTAAGTTTCTCTTTTTCAATTTCAGCACACATTATTTCAGTATTAAGATGAGCTATTTGTTGCATAAGTCTATTTTAAGTTTAGTGGTTGATGTTTATTTTATGTCACTGAATTATTATTTAAGTTTGATCCACCACTATATTTTGAGATGCCTCTAGATAAATGGAACCAATGGGAAATTTATTTAGAGTAAACTTGTGGTTAATACTGACCAACGTTGTTTTAATCATGAGTCTTAAGATAAAATTTCGCTTGTTTTCCCCAACGGTGATGCAAGTTGTTATTTTTGCATGATTTTAATCAGACCAACGTAGGGTTATTATCTTGCTTTAATGTTGCATTTCATTATATATGTTTACTAAGCTAAGTCTTTTGTTGTTGATTTTCAGTGAGCAACGTCAACGCTGTGGCCTCGTTCCTGAACCACATCGAGCCGCTCAATGGAGCGAACTACCCGGATTGGAAGGGGAAGGTCATGACTTGCTTGGCTTGGAATGACCTCGACATTGCATTAAGGGAGGATAAGCCTGCAGCTCCAGCTGCGGGACAGGTTTCAGTTGCCTATGATAAGTGGGAAAGGTCTGACCGTATGGCGACCATGGTCATGCTTCAGACCATTAGCGCTGGCATTAAGGGCGCTATCCCTACTAAGGATGCACAGGGTGCAGATTTGAGTGCTAAGGCCTTGTTGGCCAAAATTGAGGAGAATTTTAAGAGCTCCTCTAAGACTTATGCAAGCACTCTCATCATGAAGTTAGTAGCTTCTCAGTACACTGGTCAGAATGGCATAAGAGAGCACATCCTCAGTATGTGTGACATGGCTAACAGGCTTAAGGAAATGAAGATGGAGATTTCTGACGGGTTTCTTGTCCACTTCATTATGACCTCACTGCCTCAACAGTACGCTGCATTTAAGATAAATTACAATACAAACAAGACCACTTGGTCTATCAGTGAGTTAATCAGCTACTGTGTTGAGGAGGAAGAAAGACTTAAGACTGAGAAGATGAAGGATGTGGTGAACATGATTGGGAACCTAAACATCAATAATCCTCCTAAGAATCAGGGTGAGTCAGGAAGTAGTAAGCAAGGCCAGAAGAAGAACAAGAAGAGTTGGAACAAGAAGGTTGGTCCCAACAACAACAACAAGTTCAAGAAGAACAACAAGTCTAACAATGGGAAGATGTTGTGCTCTTTCTGTGATTCTCCTAAGCATCTCCAGAAGGCTTGTCCAGGCTTCAAGGAATGGCTAAAGGAAAATGGTAAGTATAAGTATGATATTGTTTCATTTATCGATGAATTATTCTTAGCGGATTTTTCCCCTAATACTTGGTGGATTGACTCAGGTGCCACTGTGCACATTTCTAATTCATTACAGGTATTCCATACGATCCGAACTATAAAAAGGGGGGAGCGAAGCCTAAGAGTGGCTGATGGGAACACCGTTGAAGTCGAAGGCGTTGGAAGCTTCTACTTAGAGCTACCGGGTGGCTTCCAGCTTAGATTAGAAGAAGTTCTTTATGTTCCTAGTTTAAAGAGAAACTTGATTTCAGTATCAGCTTTAGATGATTCAGGACATTTTTGTGAGTTTGGAAACAATCAGTGTGTAATAAAGTTTAATGCAATAAATGTCGGTCTTGCCATCAGGCAAGGCAAACTTTACAATGCTCTCCTTTGGTGATTCTGTGATGAATATTAATGATGTATCGCATAAGCGCAAGCGTGACGATGAGACTTCTTCGAAATTGTGGCATTGTCGCCTTGGTCACATTTCGAGGGGGAGAATGGAGCGTCTCATTAAAGATGAGATTCTTCATGAATTAGATTTTTCAGATTCAGAGCAGTGCATCGACTGCATTAAGGGAAAATACGCTAAGACAATTAAGAAAGGTGCTACTAGGAGTACGGGCGTTTTAGAAATAATTCACACAGACATCTGTGGCCCTCTCTCAGTGACATCAGTAGACGGTTATGATTCATTTATAACATTTACTGACGACTATTCCCGCTATGGACATATTTATCCTATTCGTAGGCGTTCAGATGCTTTAGAAATATTTAAGATTTATAAAGAAGAAGTTGAGAAACAGCACAACACCTCTATTAAAATAGTAAGATCAGATAGAGGAGGTGAATATTATGGGAAACATGATAAATACGGTCAAATTAAGGGACCATTCGCTAAGTTCCTAGAAGAAAATGGCATAAGAGCTCAGTATTCTATGCCAGGCGAACCACAGCAAAATGGAGTTGCTGAGCGACGCAACCGTACGCTAATGGATATGGTACGAAGCATGCTTAGCTATTCTAGCCTGCCTGTGGAGCTGTGGATGGAAGCATTAAAAACAGCTGCTTATATACTTAATCGGGTTCCAAGCAAGTCAGTTCCCAAGACACCTTTTGAGCTGTGGACTGGGAGGAAACCGACACTCAGCTATCTTAAAGTTTGGGGTTGTCCCGCTGAGGCTAAACTATTTGATCCACAGCAAAAGAAATTAGACCCTAAGACGGTGAGCTGTCACTTCATTGGATACCCAGAAAAGTCTAAGGGGTACCGATTTTACTGTCCTGGTCGATTCACTAAGTTCGTTGAGACCAGACAGGCTGTGTTCCTAGAGGACTCAGGAGTCAGTGGGAGCTTTCCTAAGAGGGATGTGAGTCTCGAAGAACTACGGGTTCAGCTTCCTGATCCGGAGTTTCAAGAGCCTACGGAGGTGTATCAGTTTGTACCACCGGTAATTCCTCTTACTCAGACAAGCAGCACTGCGCCAATTAATGTCATTCAGCAGGAGCATGTGGAGCCAGCTCCCCAGCCTCAGGCGCCAGATGCTGATATTCAGGTGGAAGAAATTCCAGAAGTAATACCTCAGCAAAATTCCTCAACCAGTTGCGAACGAACCATTAAGAAGGTCGCAACGGACAAGGAAACCCGCCATTGACCCTAGAGTTTATGAGACACATTTAAGTGAGGATTTATATGATGTCGGGAAAATTAATGATCCTGCCACGTTCAAACAGGCAGTTGAGGGTGAGAATTCCACTAAATGGATTGAAGCCATGCAAGATGAATTAAGATCTATGAGTTCTAATAAGGTTTGGGATTTAGTAGAAATTCCTGATGGAGTCAAAACAGTAGGCTGTAAATGGGTCTACAAAACCAAACGTGACTCTAGAGGGAACATCGAACGATTCAAAGCTAGACTTGTAGCGAAAGGGTTTACACAGAAAGAAGGAGTTGATTACAATGAGACTTTTTCTCCTGTGTCTACCAAAGATTCTTTCAGAATTGTTATGGCATTAGTAGCTCATTTTGATTTGGAGCTGCATCAGATGGATGTTAAGACTGCGTTCCTAAATGGAAATTTAGATGAGACAATTTATATGGCACAACCGGAAGGTTTTGCTGTACAGGGCAAAGAACATATGGGATGCAGATTAAAGAAATCCATTTATGGACTTAAGCAAGCGTCCAGACAGTGGAACCTTAAATTCGATGAGGTTATTAAGAGATTCGGGTTTAGGGAAAATGATATGGATAGTTGTATCTATGTCAAAGCAAAGGGTGGAAAACTTATAATACTAGTACTATATGTGGATGATATACTATTAGCTTGCAACGATAAGAACATGTTGTATGAGACTAAGAACTTTCTATCATCCCACTTCGATATGAAGGATCTTGGTGATGCCTCCTATGTGTTGGGCATTGAGATACACCGAGACAGAGCCCAAAGAGTACTGGGACTATCTCAGAAAGCTTATATTGAGAAAATGCTTAAGAGATATAATATGGATAAGAGTAACACGTCGCCTGTTCCACTTCAGAAGGGCGATAAGTTTAATGAAGAGCAATGCCCTAAGAATAATTTAGAAAGAGAAAGAATGCAGAATATTCCTTATGCTTCAGCTGTAGGAAGTCTGATGTATGCGCAAGTCTGTACGCGTCCAGATTTGGCATTTGCAACCGGAGTTTTCAGTCGATATCAGTCAAATCCCGGATGGGCTCACTGGGTAGGTGTCAAGAAGGCATTAAGATATTGCCAAGGCACTAAAGATTACATGCTCACATATAAGAGATCAAACAACCTTCAGGTTGTATGTTACACCGATGCTGACTTTGCTGGTGATGAAGACGATAGAAAATCCACTTCTGGATATGTCTACACGCTAGCAGGGGGAGCAATTTCATGGAGAAGTGGTAAGCAAGGTGTGACTGCCGCATCTACAATGCAAGCTGAGTTTGTGTCATGCTATGACGCAACAGGACAGGCAGCGTGGCTTAAAGGTTTTATTCCGGGTTTAAGACTTGTTGATAGTATCTCGAGACCTATCACAATGCACTGCGATAATCAGGCCGCAGTGTTCTTTTGCGCTAACGATAAATTAAGTGGTGCTTCCAAGCACATTGATATTAAATATCGTGTCGTGAAAGAAAGAAACCGGGACCGCACACTCAATATTGAGCACATCAGTACTAAGGCCAATATTGCGGATCCACTTACAAAAGGTCTACCACCATCCCTCTTTCAGCAACATGTCCTAGGTATGGGATTGGTTGATAGCCTTGATAAGGTCCTGGTTCAGGGCCATTAAAATTTTCCCCAAATAAGAGTAAGAGTTCTGACAAAGTTTTTCAGTGAGGCTATGGGTAATGTTGTCCCAGTGTGCCGCTGTGCTGCTGACGACACATTGGTCTGGTACTTGCTGATTTACTGAGGATGGACTTTAGTTTAAGTTAAGTTTAGTTAAGTTAGGAATAAGTTGTTTGACCTTCGGTCAAGGGGGAGAATGTTGGATATTTTGGTTTGACCTCGGTCAACCAACGAGACCGAGAGAAAAGGGGGAGCTTTCGCCCCCAAAGATCTCGGGATCGCTCCAACGGATTGAGTCCGTTGCCTTGATCGGAAGGCAACCCTAAGCCTGTAAACGGACTCGGCCCCGTGTCTACAGCGCCCATATATAAGAGAACAGGGAGACCCCGTGGCTCCCTGCACGTTTTCCATCTAAAGGGTTTACCTAAACCTTTCCACCATCACCGATCGCTAAGGGCGCTGGAAGACTCGGAAGTTCGAGCCCGTCGCCAAGCAGGGCAGTGCCGCTGGCGCCCTGAAGGTCACCGCTACCCGCCGAAGACGCTCAAGGAACGACTCCGCTACGTCCCTGATCGTGCTCTCGCCGTCTCTGCTACATCTACCTCAACTGGTGCCATGGACACCACTGCGACTGGTATAAGCCGAACTATTCATCTATTTTGCATTAGCTTATGTTCTAGGCGTGATCTATTATTGACTAGTGATCCTGAGGCTAAGTTCGTTCTAAGTATTGTTAGTTTAATCTAACACAGCCCACTCTCCCGGAGGAGGAGCTGGGCTGCTTCGGCCGTGACCGTGCTCGCGGCGGCCGACGGCCGGATGATGCGAGCGCGGCGCGAGACGACGATCATGCCGGGTGGCGCCGCCGGACAATGCCAAGCGGCGACGGTGACGACGGCAGCGGGCGGCGGAGAGTGTGTGAGCAGCGTGGGCGCGTGCATCGTGGAATGCTCGGCAGTCGTGCGTGCCAAATTAATTAAATGCTCGACATCTGTTGCATGGCCATATATAGAGAGGGGGCGTGTCGATCTCGCTCGTTCGTTAAACGACGCGGGCCTAACAAATTTTTGGCTCTTTGGAACACTTGTCGCCACCGGGTATGATAATAATGAAGCAGCGGAATAATCAAATTAGCAAACTAACTTATCGTAAGTATTTCACCGAACGTCTTATGTGCATGAAAAAAAAAAACAACACATATACTTCAATATTAATCTTTTGGTCAACACATAGCCAATTGGTAACTTTTTTCTATTTTGAATACATATTGCTTGTAGAGATATTGGTGGTCAAATATAAAAATTGTAGAGCAATAATTAGGTCAAAACTAAAAATAGCTATGAAAGAGAGAAATTAAATTTGTTATTTGTCACGTCCAACTTGGATTTGTTAGAGATACGAGGCTATTTAGCTATATTATATACACCTCGGATGAAATAGAGTGATTTGTTGACTTGCATTACCTGTGGGCGATGGAAACAAGGAAACCAAAGAACGTACCTTTGCCTCTATCGTTCCCGCTAGCTTGTGCCGCCATTGTCATGCATGTGTTTTCCGTGCGGTCGTTAGTGTTCTCATTAGTCATGCACGTGGTTCCGAATCTCCGATAAGCCTTGCCCGTGTGCGGTCACTAGCTTCCGTATTGATCGAGAAGGGGAGAAGGGGACGTGCCATGAGAAACTAGGCATGGGCGAGCGCCTATGTGTCCGCACCCATCCTTGAGATGAAGTTAGGGAGAGAAAAAGAGACGTGACATGAAGATGATGATTAAAATAAAATTTCTTGCCTGCCGTCACAAAAAAAAAACCTCCCATCCTTTAATGGCGCGCACTGAAAATTTCGAGTTTCGAGTTCCATCTATGCAACTTCTGCCTGACGCCATTGGCTGAGACATATGAAATGCTTCTCAGAGAAAAGCTGAGAGATGCAAAACTAATTATTAGTTACCAACTTTATTCTTTATATGTGAAGTATCTCGTTTAATGTACACCAAAGACAAATCAATGCATGAGCTATAGATGTCCAAATGAGCCAGACACACAATGCATGACCATGAGTCCATGACACTAACACAATGATCATAGTGTCAGTGACGGCACGACACAATAGCCTTGTAGCATTTGGGTTCTGACGACATGGGCTCGTAGTATACACACGAACATGACATGAAAAGAGGTCTGACCCGTTTAAACATAACTATTTGGCCTGCTAGCGGGCTTTGGAGGCCTGCCAACAACTTACTATATATGCCAACTGGTTATATAAGACGTCGGTCGTGGGGCGGCCAAACTCTAGGGCTCCTCATCTCTTCTGCACCTTTGCCCGCCTCTCCCTCCTTCCTCTCACCTTCTTTCTCTCCGGCTGGCAGCGGCCGATGACCGGCAGCAGCCTGGGCCACCTCTCCAACACCTCCGCGCCTCTCCGCCTCCAATCCCTATTGAAATAAATGATTTTTTCAATCTATATGAATTTATCTATTTGTTCTAAGGGCAATGAGATATTGATGGAATTCAGGCCACCATAGAGGACCGTGTTGTCGTGCCGGCACGACACGGCTAAGCGTTGTGTGTGTCGTCGTGTCTGAGCCATTGAGCCAGCACGGCATGTGGGACACCACAACGCGACTAACTGTGCCAAACCATGTCGTATTTAGCAGTATTCGTGCAATATCATGTTGTACGGCCTAGTTGGACATCTTTAATGCAAGCCATCATGTTGCCTGCAACTCCGCCGTCGCCATACTATACTAGGACGATCAGCGCGCTTTGCCGCGCCCGTATTGGGTTGATGGTATGGTCTACGCTGCAAACAAAGCTTGCATATACATAAGCAGAAATGGCACTATAGCATATGCATGCATGAGGTAAAGCGCATCTACACTGAAGGTTCACTGAGTAAAACTGATGGCAGCTGCCAGCCTGCCATGATATATTATTGACCCATCTTTATTCTTTTATTGTCAATGTACATCAGTACAAAACTGCCAATGAACGACGGAGATTAGCACGCAAATAATCAGAAGATATGTGAAATTGCACATTGAAAGCAATATATGTAACTGTAAGCAAGCGCGAACGAGCCTGCGACCGAGTGGTCAGCAGCACTCGGCGGCAGCCTGCTTGGTCGGAGCGCTGCCCGCCAGGGTTCGAGCCCCAGCGCTCCCACCCTGGTGCCGCACCGCGGTGGAAGGGATGCTGTAGAGGCTCCCCTACGCCCTCCCCCTCCGCGCTGCTCCCGTCCCAGCACTGCTCCCACCTGCCGCCAGCCCGACAAAGCTCCAATCTATCGCCGGCCACGTGCTGCTCCCCTCCAATCTACCGCGGCACGCCTCCTCTCCCTCTCCATCGGTGACCCACGCTGCCCCTCCCCTGTGCCGCGAGCCTCAGGGAATTAGCACAATGAACCATCCTGGATCCCAAGCATCCAAACGGCGCCTCAGGGAATTAGCACAATGAACCAGCCTGGATCCCAAGCATGGGTGGATCACGAGGGATGGCGGTAAGGTGCACGTGCTCACATATAAAGTTTGATAAAAAAATGGAGGACCTTCAAATAAAAACAACCACCAAGGCAACAAATTAAACTTCTGGCACAAAAATCAAAATTACTAACCACTGTCCAAAAGCGCATCCATCACTCATAAAAAAAGTGAGAACAATCCTGAAACTGAGATTGAAAAGGAACAAAAATCACCTGTGCAGGATATAATGCCGAGACTACTGAACAAAAAGGCGGCCTTTGGTGCAGTGGTAGAGCTTCACCGCCTGTGACTGGAAGGTCCAGGGTTCAAATCCCAGCCTCTGCACATTTATGTGCAGAAAAGGCTGTGCACTAAACAACATGTCCTCAGACCCCGCATGGTGCGGGAGCCTACGGCACTGGGTACACCCTTTTTTTACTGAAGCTATGATACAATGTTGCACGAAAGCAGAGCAATCGGGAGGTGCCATTTCAGACCTGAACTTGAATGAGGTACGAGCTCTTGCAAAACTTTCATCTTTAGTTGATCCGGTACAGTCTCCATCAATCAAATCAAGATAGCTGCAAACGGCACCACCAGCCGAATCTACCAAGACATACCCGCTCCGGCATGTTTTAGACTTCGGCTGCGCGTGTCCTGCGATTGGATGCTGGCTTTTCGACGACACACACCTCAGCCTGCACCGCCCAAGCGGCCGCCAAGCCGTGCATGCCCCGACGCAGCTCGTCCTACCGCTGGCCACCGCGCTCATGAAGATCTGGCGGGCCCAGGAGGACGAGGAGGAGGCGGCGCACGAAATCTTTGCGGCGAGTGCGTGATGGAGGTGGTCCGGGCCTCCCTCGCATGCTGGATCTGCGCGATGGGCGTCTCGCGGACAAATATTTTCAATTGTTTTGGATCCTTATAGTATAGATATATGGATCAAATAGCAAGTAAGATGGTACTTAATCACACATATGGCAAGGAAAATACCTGTGGGTGATGGAATTGGAAACAAGCAAACGAAACAATACATGTGCCTCTATCGTTCTCGTTAGCTAGTTCCTAGTGACATTGCCATGCATGTGTTTTTCGTGCGGTCGTTAGTGTTCTCATTAGTCATGCATGTGGTTCCGAATATCTGATAAGCCTTGCTCAACTGCGCGGTCCTCGTTACCATCCTTATTGAAAGGGAGAGAAGGGGACGTCCGATCAGAAACGCGATCCCAAATCTGGGGGCGAGCGCACCGGCTGGCCCGTGCGCTCGCTCCCCCACCCCCCGCGCGCGAGGACTCCTCTCGTAGACTGAGTGTTGGTGGGACCTAATAAAAGTTGTTGAACAAAATTTTGTTGCAAAAAATTTTGGCGCTGAAGATTTTTGTCGCAAGTTTTTGTTGCATAAATTTTGGCGCTAAAGTTTTTTGTCACAAGCAAAAGTTTGTTGACAAAATTTTGTTGCAAAAATTTTGACGCTGAAAAATTTTGTCACAAGCAAAAGTTTGTTGACAAAATTTTGACGCTGAAAAATTTTGTCGCAAGCAAAAGTTTGTTGACAATTTTGTTGCAAAAAATTCTGAAGAATTTTGTCACAAGCAAGCAAATGTTTATGTGACAAAATTTTGTTACAAAATTTTTGACGCTGAAGAATTTTGTCACAAGCAAACGAGCAAAATTTGTTGATAAAATTTTGCTACAAAATTTTTTGATGAATTTTATACAGCTTTTTTTTCTATATAGGAGAGCATGTGGGGGGCCGCCGGTTTGTGGCGGCTAGTGCGAGCGCACCGCGGCCCCCCTGCGGGCGAGCGCAAACTAGCATGGCCCGATCAGAAACTACAAACTAGGCATGGCCGAGCGTACGTGTCCGAAGATGATTCGACTACGACGACCCCTTCAGAAACCGCACCCAATTTGACCAAAGGCAGAGTGGGATCCATCCATCATCGATGTCACGAGGACATGAGTAGGAGATCGTCATAGAGACGAAGTAGGGAGAGAAAGATAAAGAGAGGTGAAATGAAGGTGAGTAAAAAGTTCCTGCTTGTCTACCGTCAGAAAAAAAAAACTATTGCAACTTCGTCTGCCACACGGCCATTGGCTGAGACATATCAGATATCACATATGAAATGGGGATAGTACATATGCCTTTATTTCCACTCTTCTAATAAATCCATTGTTCCAAATTCCATAATTTCTCAGACAAAAAGCTGATGAGAGAGATGCAACTAATTATTAACAAATTTTATTCTTTGTATATAAGTATATCTCATTTGATCTTGTAATATTACATCTTTTTTATTTATTTAATTAGCCTCCATCTCGTTTACTATATACTAAGACGTAAAATCATCAAGATGATTGACACATACACCGATGCATGGAAAATTCTTTATCAGTACTGGTCACAGGGCACGTTAGCGCCGGTCCTTGTGGCCGGTACTAATTGGGTGGCACTAACGTGCCCGCACGTTAGTGTCGGTCGCCTTGACCGGTACTAACGTGCGCATATTAGTACCTAAACCACGTGACCCCACACAGGGCCAAGCAAGCAGTTTAGTGCTGGTGTGCAACCAGGGTACAACAGTCTTTTGTGATCCTCCAACATCTTCTTGAACTTAATGACTCCTTCGCAGTTTCACTTCTTTCTGTGCATCAAGAAATGCCTGACCTAGCTCGCCAGGTGGCTCCTCTTGTGCAACAGTTGGTTCACCCTCATCCATTGGTTCATCTTGAAAGCCACCAGCTTCATGAATTCACATCCAGTCTGGAATGTTCACTACTAGAAAAATGACCTTTCGTCCACGTACATTGGTACCGGTCATTAATGTGGGCCCCGCCACCTGGCGGGCCCACCTAGCATGAAATAATGTCATTTCCTGGTAAAGGAAAACATTAATTGCATATGAGTTGGCAGCGGCTAATCAGAATTGAAAAGTAAAGATCGGAACTAGGACCTGATCAAGACGACTTGCAGAGCCGGTGAAGGGAGGGAAGACCTTCCGATGGAGCTGCAAGATTAAGCAAGTCTGAGTACCACCGCACTCAGCAAGTATAGAACAATTGAAGGTATAAACATGCATTATTAGTTGACTGGTGATTAATAAATCGGTGTTGGGTCCTGGAGGGGCAAGAACCTCCCTACCAGTCCCCCCTGGTGATTCTGGCCCGGATCCTTCTGTCGATCCCGCAATCACCTTTATCTCGTTATTATCACTCTTATGGGCTATTCTTGGCTAATCTGTGGGAGCTTTAACCAGACGGGCTCATATCCGAGAGCCACGGCTATCGATAGATTAGATAACTCTGCAGAGGTTTGTACTCTTGGAAATATACGGTCAGGCGACCCTCCCGTGGCCAACGGTAGGGTCCCCCTACGGGACTCATATCCACTGGCGTCCATCTCTGAACAGCTTCCATCTGGGTCTACCCACGGATGCTACTGGGGTCTAAACAGGGATCGCATAAACGTCCACTCAGGGACATCAACCCGGGTATGGATGCATCATATAAGTTAGGGCATGCATCGCCCGTGGGCCCTACCAGCCCTGTCACACGCGACCCGTGCCGACCAGTCCCAGCCCTCTGTCTGGGGCTGTCTCCAGCATTTCCATTGCCCACCGTGGCCCCTGGGGTAGCTTGGCCAGAGGTAGCTGGTGGAGTGTGAGTCGAGGCCTCACATTACAGGGCATTCCCGAAGGCTATGTCCTTTTTGGCCCGTATAGCCGTACATGGCGTTGGAAAGACTTTCCCAAGAACCGGTCCTTAATCGATCAAGGTAGGCCTCTGGACAGGAGCTCCTCCGAGACTATCCACCCTACCTCGCATCTTCTTCCCCCTGGTGCCTCTCGCAACCAGGGTTTCTGGCTCTGAATAGTGTCTTAGTAGCTGGGGGTATTGAGTGGCTAACTTTCCATGCAACTACAGACATTTAGCTAAGAGAAGAGTATGTTAATGCAGTTGATTATTATGAGCAAGGAAATTGCTAAGACTTGCCTGATACGGTGGTAGTCTCTGCCGGAGCTACAGTCCCGAGATTTCCTGGCGGAGTATCTATACAAATACAAGTATATGACTAATCAATCATCACAGCAAATGAATTACTTGTAAGGGGAGAAGCTAGAGAGAGAGGATGGCCATAGGGGTGGTTTCTAAGTTGAGCAGTGGATTGCCGGGGTTTCGCGGGGTGTCTCAGCGTCTACGCGGGGTTTGGCGGGGTTTGGAAATGTCGGTGGAAGGCAATAAACTATTTCTAAGTTTAGGGAAGGCTTCTAGGAAATCTAACCTTATGAAAAACCTTAGAATATATTATATAAATTTTAGGAATTTATTGGCTATTTATGGGGCTCTATTTTGAATTAGGCATACACCGGGGTACGTTAACGGAGGCTTCCTATAGCCTGAAAAAGAATCCTTCTAATTCTAAGTCCTAGAAATAGGTATAAATAATTTGAATGGTACTAAATGGCTTATTATTTCCCTAGTATTTTTAGGTATGTTCTGGGAATTTTTGGGAATTTCTAAAGTGGAGAAATAACTCTTTGGGTGTACTAAGCCGGGTGTACCTAGCATTTTTCCTAGGGCTGTGCGGCTGACGAGTGGGGCCAGCTGACGCAGCACTGGCGCCAGTCCGCAGGCCACTGTGTTGTGGACCAGTGCTCGTGGGCGTGTGGACCACGCGGCCCATGAGCCTGCGGTCCACTGGACCAGGTGCACGCAAGGCGGGGAAGGGGAGGTGGCGGCTGACGCGGGCGATGCGGGTGGCTGGCAGGCGGGCCCTGCGCTGGCGTAGCTGCCACGCGGGCGCCAGCGCAGCTGCCGCGCTTCGCGGTGGCGCGGAGGGGCCGCAGGGGAGGCTCGCCGGAGTTCTCACCGCCGGCGACGCCAGGGCGTCTTTCGCGGCGGTGAAGGTATCTCCAAGCTCTGGGGAGTATGGCGGGCACAATGGGGATGATCTCGTCGAGGTTTAAGGGCTGGTGCGGTGGTGCGACCTCGTCGGAGTTTGGGCGGCGGCCGGCGGAGAGGGGAATCACGGCAGGGGGGTCCTGGGGCTTTGGCTAAGGGTTGTGCGCAACCAGTGGGTGGCGTGGAGCGTACTGGTGCGCGAAGTTGCGGAAGAAAGGTGCCAGGGCCGGCCGGCGGCTCGCTGGGGCACGGCGGCGCCCACGGCCGCTGGCTGGGCTCGGCTGGGCATCGTGGAGGGCGACGGAGGGGTTGGAGAGGATGTAGAGGGCCGCAGGGTGCTTATCGCAGAGAGGCTGGGGCGAGAGATGGTCGGGGTGGCGGCGTCGGCGTGCGGCGGCGCTTGCGGATCATGGCGGCGTTCGGGCGGCGTTCCTCCAGTACGAGCGCTCCCTAGGGGACGTTGCTTCGTGCCTTGGGCGCCATGGGGTGCTCTGGGCGATGTTGTGGCGGCCGGAGGGGGAGTAAGGGGCGTGGCGGCGGCGGGGGTGCCGGAACAGCGCGGCGGTGCTCTCGTACTCGCGGCGGGGGCAGTGGTGGTGGTGGGGGAGGTCTTGCGGTGAAGGTGAGCTCCATCCAGGGCACGCGCAGGGCTATTTATAGCCCGGCGATGCTCCCTGGGTGCTCACCGGGGCAGTGGGACGACGCCACGCGGCGCGGCAAGCTCGCCGGCGTGCGACGCGTGCCGCCGCGAGCGTTCGTGCGGATGGCCGGGGAGGGGGTGTCGGCGCCGCACTTCTTGTGCGGTGGCCTCGCGTGGTACTTACACGCGTCCCGCGCGCCTTTGTCTGGCCTATCTTGGCCGGAGGAGGGGGATCGCGCGGTGACGGCGGTGGCAGGGGCGCGGCGAGATGGAGGAGGAGGGGGCTCCCGTGCCGGGATGGCCTCCCTGACGCACGCAGTGGACGGAAGAGGTAGCGTGGCGTTGATCTGCGGCTGCCACGAGGGTTGGGGGCGATGCGGTGGCGGAATGGGCGACGGCGGCGCCGGCGCCGGAGAAATGAGAGAGGGGGGAGGAACCAGAGAAAGGAGAGAGGAGGAAGAAGGAGGAGGTGGAACGGGCTGGGCCGAAAGTTGAGGGGCGCGGAATGGACTTCGCGGGGAGAGGCTGAGAGGGGGAGAGACGCTGGGCTGGGCCGCGCGGAAGCGAGCCGGGGGAGGGAATTGGGGGGCCTGATCCAGACTCTAAGGGTTTGGGCCGTGGCTGGCCGGCCCACCAGGCTTAGAATTCTTTTCTTATTATTCTAAAGGGTTTGAAATGGGTTTTGAATTCAATTTTGAATCAACTTCTTTTAATTTAAGCCTAGGGCTTCCGATACTAGTTTTTGTCCTTATAGAGCACTCAAGTTATAGAACTTTTATTTTATTTTTATGTTATTATTTTATATTCTATTACTCCTAGAAATTCCTATTCTACTCTATAATTGTCTAATATACTTGATAATTAATCTAATAATTACATAAATAATCCTTATTAATTTTTGTGGGTGTCACAGATCTACCCCACTTAAAGAAATCTCGTCCTCGAGATTGGAGGATGGCTATTAGTTAGGGGTTGGGTTTTTGGGGCGAGGTACTTTTTAGGAAAATCACTTCTCATTTTGGTATGGTGATTCTTTTGGAAGCTTTGAGAAGTGTTTCTGTAAGTATTTAGTGGTTATTCTTCTTTAGATTGGGGCGAATAGGGTTTAATGTGGGTTAGGAAATAATTTGGTGGAGGGGGGGTAAGGGTGGTCAAGGATTTTCTTTTGGATCAGTGTTGGGGTTATGTCTACCCCACTTAAAGTAACTGGGTTAGGGTATATTTTCAAAAGGTAGGTATGAATAGGAGAATCAAGGTTTCAAGGTGTTTCGAGGGGTGGATTTATTCGTATGGAGTTGGATCCTTAGTTCAAACATCAAACAATTTTTATTGAAGGAAATTTTTACATTTTGAACAATTTCCTTCCACACAAATTGTATATCCGGGATATACCCAGGCCTGTACATTATTTTAGCGTCTTAGAGTTCGCACATTCCTATTTACATTTTTACATATTATCTTGTTTATTACCCTAGATGGAGTAGAAGATGTCTTCATCTGGCAGCGGGTCCTCTTCTTCGGGAGTCTCAGCTCTTTCTCCTAGGTACTCTTCCTCAGCTGGGTCACGGTAAATCTCTTGGATGATTCGATCTTTCTCGGACGTAGTCCTTGATCCTGAATCATTCGAAGAGCGATGGTAGCTGCCCTTTGTGCCTCCGTTGTCAGAGGAGGTGCAGGGTGAATTTCATCATCGCATGCTCCTAAATCCAGGGTAGTGATAGGGATGGTGTAAGTGGTCGGCTTGATCTCCTTCCTAAATTTCATAGGTACTTGGTAGAGCATTTGCTCTATCTCTTGAAGTCTTCCAGTATCTGATTGTTGCCATCCCATCTTCATTCTTCTTACTTTGTCTTGCAGATATATCACCTTTTGGGTCAGGGTAGTAAGATGGATTTGATTGTCCGCCAGATGGCTACGCTGGCGACCTAGGCGATATCTCAACTCCTTGTTTCTTTTGGCTTGATTTCCAGTGTCGGTCTTGGTTAGAGATTCTACCTGGCTTTGCAGAGCACCAATTTGCTCATGGAAGGAGTTTTGTAACTGCTTGTATTCTGTCTGCAAAACTTGTAATCTTTCCTTTAGGCTGTCTCGCTCTTGCTGGTAACGTCGGCATCGTTCTCCTTGATGTTCTAGCATTCTTTCATAAGTCTCGGTCTGTCCTTTCAATACCATCTGCCTAAATTCTCCTTTTCCAATGTCTTCCCTTAGTTCTTTTAGAATTCTGGCGCTAGTCTCAAGCTGTAGATTATAGCCTCTTCGCTGTCCTTCTAGAGCCAGGATATGCTTGTGTTGAGCTAGGACATATTGCCCTGTGACTTTACAGCACGAGTCGTCTTCATTGCCGGGTGCTTCCTCCATTTCTTCGGCTATCCGTGTTATGTTCTCGGGTCCTTGCCCATGTAGCATTCTGGGCAGTAATCGGTATGGAGAATCTGCGAAGCGGTCAGGGTTTTCGGTGTGTAGTTGACACAACATTTTCTGAGCGGCTGACTGTACAGCTAGATCAAGTGAGTTCTCTACTACCATTACATTGGTAGGGTGACGATCCGGATTCTCTGGTGCAGCCGGTACAGTAAGGGTAATCATAGCAGTTCCTTGCTCATGATTTAACCCATACATACTTCCATAGAACTGGGTATGTTGTGAGTCGAATCGTAGATCCTGAAGACATTGGCGTAGCAAGGCTGGGAATCCCTGGTGGTGGTCACCGCAGAACCGAACCTCGTTCCAACGGTCCATCTTTCCTGCACAAACATTCCTTTATTTAAGCATACTGTATGGTTTGGAACATCCCCAATTACACAAACTATTTTACAATCCTTATTTCCTGTACATAAGTACATATTCCCACTCGTTTCCTCTTCATTCTCCTGTACAAGCACAACCCTCGAAGCTATGGGGAAGACGATCCCAGGCGAGAAGGGCCCACATCCTCTTCTGTTAGTCCATGTCGGTGGAGAACTTCCAGCATCTTATCCCGCGGTCCCACTACTAGGTAGGTTTTGCCTAGATTTGGGTAGGGTTTTGAGGTAACTGCTTGGTCAGGGGTGTCGGGGTCAGGGGATCGATTATCAGAATTTTCTCCCGCTGATTCGAAACACAGTGGGGAATGAGCGGAGGGGATGGTGGAGGTAGAGTCTAGTCCTGACACTTCCTCTTCCGTGGGTTCTTCCTCCGAAGATTCCTCTTCGTTGAGGACCCAGTGTGTCCGAGGACCGGTGGATGGTCGCTTCCTGGTGTGATGAGTGATTGACAACGTGGTGTGGATTGACGTTTCCCTTGGCTTAAGTATTGCAGGTGTAGAATGCGGCTTGGTTGCATTGGTGCAGGTGAAGAACAGGCGCGAAAGGTCTTAGCCATGGCGGCCTCCGAGGAGCGGAGAGACAAGTAGGCTTGGTTCGAGGGACCCGATGGCCGGTGGATCAAGTGCGGTTCACATGCTGGCAAGAACGAGCAAGGGGACGTGGTTCCGGTGCGAGGTAGCGGCTCACAACCGAAGCTCGTATGCGGACGAGAAGCCGGCGCAAGGTGGCGGCTAACAACCGAAGTTTGCGCGCGGGGTTTGGTGATTTGGCCACAAAATCATCGGTGGACGGTTTCCCTTGGTTTGGG
This sequence comes from Urochloa ruziziensis, assembly GCA_015476505.1. Taxonomy (NCBI): domain Eukaryota; kingdom Viridiplantae; phylum Streptophyta; class Magnoliopsida; order Poales; family Poaceae; genus Urochloa; species Urochloa ruziziensis. The sequence continues at coordinate 67,590,125 of CM027119.1, read as the reverse complement.
CCTCAAAACCAAGGACCGAGGACTCGACGAGGCGAACTTGGGCAGCTGGGCCGTGTGGGCTGACAGGGGCGGTTTAACCACCCCCCAGGGCCAGTTTAACCGCCCCCCCTGGGCTGGCCCAAGAACGGCGTCGAGGAGCTTCGATCCGGAGGACACGCGGCGTGACTGCAAGGCTTGCGTCGGAGGGAAGCTAGCTTGCAGTGGAAGGTGCCCAAGCCGGAAAATATCTGAGATCAAAATGTCAAATTTGCCCCTGAGGGGTATGTATCACTTAGGGGTAGTTTAGTCTTTAGGACACCACCACTTGGACTACTAATAGGCCCCTTCAGGGCTGGTGGCTGTCATCTCTCTAGTTATCTCTTTAGGTTTTACTTTGAACTTGTTTTCCCTTCATCCCCTCCACCTAGAACTACTTCGAATCTTTCTTAGTTTTGTATAGGTGAATTCATGGTTATGTGATGGAGTTTGTGCTGCTCATCTTTGTGCCATGATTTGATTTCCCGAGCTCCCTTTCCTTTTTCTATTTTCGTGGGTATTTTCGGAGCTATTTTGGGGGATTTTCGTTCTTCTTGTTCGAGGGCGTTTTCTCTCGGATTTCTTTGGAGGATTCACGTATGAGTGCCTTGTGCCTCTTTTGCTGGTGATCCTTTTCCCCCAAACACCGAGAATCGCTCTGGATTTAAGATTTTCGGGATGAACTCGAGGTCATGGTGTTCTTCGCGAGATCTGCGATTCCGGGAGTTGTACTGAGTTAGAGGCCGAGATCTTTTGGGAAAACACTCCACTGGAGGTCTAGATCATCTGACCAAAATCTCGTCTCAAGAGCTCAAGCGGTTTGGGAGATCTACTTTTGTTTTGACTTTTTCCCGAGCCACCCAGGCCCAGGCGGTTTAACCGCCCCCCCTGGCCGGTTTAACCGCCCCCCTCTGGGTGTGTTAGATCGAGCCGAGTTTCGGGTCGTTTTGGTGTTTGTTTCGATTGGTTCGAGTTCCGCTGCTCGTTTCTTGTTCCTAGGGTCAGTAGCTTGTCAGTGGCTACGTGATCTTGGCAAGATTGCTCTTGAAGGTTTCAGAGTTGTTTTGGGAGAATAGCCGGATCGATTAGAAAGAATTTTTATCGGCTCCCATTCACTCCCCCCCTCTCTGGTCGCCGTTTCGGTCCTTCAATTGGTATCAGAGCCGGTTACGGGTCTTTGCGACTCTAACCAGTCTAAGATCCAAAGATGGCGTACCAAGATCGGGGTTCCGGGCCTCCGCACTTCGATGGGAAGAACTACCCGAACTGGGTTGCGCGTATGGGCGCTTTCTTGCGAGGCAAAGGAAAGTTGCTGTGGGATGTGACGAAAGATGAAAACTATGTCAATCCCACCAACTTAGATGCCCAGGATGCAAAGGATAGGTTTGAGGCAAACGCTAGAGCTGTTGACTACTTGTTCCGTGCTTTGTCTGCCGAGGAGTTTGAGCGTGTTTTGGGCGAGGACCTAGCTTGCCAGATCTGGCAGAAGCTCAAGGTAGCCCACGGTGGTGATAGCCATGTCAAGGCTAGGCTTTTCTCGATGTACAGGAGAGAGTATGAGAATTTTGCTCATTTGCCTGGAGAGTCTGTTGATGCTTTGTTTCAGCGTTTCACTTCGATTGTCAACAACATGAAAGCCAACATTACCGTGCTCCCATACTCGGATCATGACCGAGCTATCAAGCTCCTGCAAGCACTTGATAGATCCGTGTGGGGTGCCAAGGTTGAGGCGATCATGGAGTCGGCAAACTATGAGACTCTTTCTGTTGATGAGCTTTTCTCGAAGTTGAAATCTTCCGAGGTGGACAGACAGTTGCTTGCCAAGGCTAAGAGTCCGACTGATCCCCATAGTCTGGCTCTAGTCGGTGGCTGTGGATATGGACATGCTAACACTCCTAGACACTTTGCCTTGTCTTCTCTTGTGTCCCTTCCAGATGAAGAGTATGAGGTGCTGAGCGAGGAGGATCTCGCGTTGCTCACGAGGAGGTTCGAGCAGATGTACCAGAACCGCAAGGGTTCGAGGCGTGCCGGGAGTACGTGCTACAGATGCGGGAAGATGGGCCACTCACGGTATTGAGCTCTTGATCACTGGGCAGCATCGCTAGATAAGAAAGTGAATATGATGATGATGGAATATATACATGCTGTATTGATTAATCAAGTGCTTGCTCTCTTGAAAAGTTTATTTACAAATGCTTATCTAGAATAAATAGCTCAACATTAATTTGGATGCTAAAACTTGAAAGCAAGGATCTACTTTTAGTTGCTTATTTTTGGCAAACAACAACCCAGCCAAAAGCTTTGCATACTAGGAGTCTTTTTCTAAGGATATCCTAGAGTCGGGTAAGACTTGCTGAGTTTTAGAACTCAACCTTGCTTGTGGATTAATTTTTACAGATGAGGAGGATGCTAGAATAGCCGAGCAGGTGGCAGAGACTTTTCCTTTTGGTATTCCTGATGGTTATCACCTTGAGTTTGTTCCGGCTCCTGCGGGTGTGGAGCCGAGAGAATAATATCGCGGGTTGGGCTACCTTTGCGATATTATGTATCGTCGTTAGACTCGTATGGTTTTTAAATTTCCGCTGCACTTTGAACTCTGTGTTGTAATAACTTTTATCCTGTAATATTTTGTAATTACATCCACGTGTACTGTGTTGTAAAATTTGTGACTCGTTAATCATCTGTGCTCATTGTGGAGTGAGACATGCCTCGTATTGGTTTCGATGATGTGATCAGTGGTGTAATCGGGAGTTACCCGACAGCAACTACACGGTTATGTCAGTTGAAGTGCGAGTGTGCTGTATTGCTTGCATTAGCTAAGGGACAATGCACTTGAGCTGACATAATTGGGGTGGTTCTGCCACACTAGCAACGCCTAGAGTCCATCTCAAAATTGTGTCATTTCTACATGAACCCTATGAGTTAACAGCCCAAGCCACACGATGCAATAAATAACCTATTGTCAACTTCATGGCATATGCTAAAAAAAATTCAATCCGAACTACAGTATGCCAAAACAAGAAACTTCCAACCAATCTGAGACTAAACCTCTATTGAGCCTACTATGGATCAGTAACATTTTCAAGAGAACAGCAAAAAGAAAATGCATAAGCATAAATACCAATTACTTCACACAGATTGCGCAAGGAAAAAGTACTTCACACAGAAAACTGAGTAAGGAGCCACAAATTCAAGAATATACCTGTTGAATCATATTTACAATCTGATCAATATGATCTGAAACACGGGGCTCCACAGACGGTGGCAAACATTGAAGGTTGGCCATGTCTGAGAGAAAATCATCAGAGAATCTTTTGCTTAAGCTAAAAGGATCTTCCCCCAGCTGATTTGCTCTTGCAATTATCTACAGAATTCCAGAAGTGCAACTCAGGTTTCCTGTGCAGATTAGCAAATTGCATATAAATATTCATTCTAGTCTTCCATGTAAATTGCTTAATACAACTTCTGCAGAAAATAGTTTCACAAATCTGAATTAAACATGACATCAGCCAATTTCTTCTGGTTAGTACTAATTTTGTATTCAGTAAAGCTATGACTTTCAACAGCTTGTAAACAACAAAGATGTAAGAAAATAGTAACTGCCACTTAAAGTATTGAGCTATGTAAAAATCATTAGATCAGTTATAGGAAACTGAGAACTCAGCATATAGTTTCTTTGCGAACAAAATTTAGTCTGAAAATCACCTTGTCATCAATGTCGGTGAAGTTCCGAACATAGCGAACTTCATAGTCCAAATAACGCAAGTACCTATCAAGGTGGCACAGTAAGCTTATGCAATATCTCCATAGAAATGAAACTACCATGGAAATAAAGATGGCAATAAGATAACAGATCAGAGAGGTTCATAGATGTGTTAACACAGAATACTTCATTAGGGACCCATATCAGCAATTATGCAGGTTCAGGTCAAATCATACACACAGATCCAATTTACAAGGAACTTAACATTACAACAATGTCACTACAGAGTACAATGTTTATCCTAAACCACGCCAGTTAAATCACAAAATTGTTAATGTCCAGACAACCAGCCTTTTTAGTGATGGAGTAGCAAGCAGCTTAATAATCACAAGGCAAATGCATCTGTATCCATTTGAAATCACAATGACAGTCACTCAGTAATTGAATGCTCCTCGTAAATCTCTAGCACTTCACTAGAACTAGAATCCACAGTACCTCCAGCGAATGAACCAAGTGTGCAGTTAGATTAACAGAGCTCACAATTGCAGGAAGTAACCTGTAGAGGACGTCAAAGGCGACGTATGCGCGGGCGTGACCGATGTGGCTGTCGTCGTAAGGCGTGACTCCGCAGACGTACATGCCGACCTCGCCGTCAGGAGCACGCGGCCGAAAATGCTCCTTCTTCCTCGACTTCGTGTTGTACAGGTGCAGCTCGCGGGTTCTCTCTGCAGCCGCGCCATTCGATGCGGAGGCGGAGGCGGAGGCGGAGGCTGAGGCGGAGAAGGGGGAAGTGGATAAGGGCCTAGGGGGGTGCGAGAGGAGGCGATAGGAGCGAAGCGGAGGAATCAGAGATAGCGCGCGGCGCAGGGGTATGCAAGCACCGGGCGGTGAAGAGAGGGGAGGGAGAAGGGCAGCGGCACGCCGCGCCGCCGCAGCCATCTTTCTGGGTCGTGACGGCAATGCGCGAGAGGGGTTTCCCTCAATGCTGAATTTGCCGGCGAACGGGCGATTGTGGATAGCCTTCCGATTTGTTCGATTTTTGTGAGATGTGTACGATTTCAATGAAAAGCTACAAGAATTTACCTTTTTACCCTTGCCTACTGTGGAACAGATCGACATCAGATCAGGGATTAGCTGATGCGAATGGTATTAAAATAATCACCCAAAAATACGGGTTTCTTCTCGAAAATGTTACGACGTGGAATGATGGAACCTCTCTTCTCATGCTTTTCTTTAAAAAAAATCACTTGAAACTTAGCAGAAATAAGCCTATCTACTTTAATCAATTCACTGAAAAAAATAGTATTTGACCTTTAAATATTAACAAATGCTGTCGAAATCACCTACTTTAGTGGTTTTGAAGGCAATTTTGATAACGTTATATGCTGCATGATCAATAACATAACATGAACTTCGCATACCACTACGGGAAAACCTGTATTCGCCGAGTGTCAAATCTTTGCCGAGTGTATTTTTTCGGACACTCGGCAAAGAAGTTTTTTGCCGAGTGTAAAAAAAAATACACTCGGCAAAATAAAAACACTCGGCAAAGAAGGGCTTTGCCGAGTGTCAAAAGAAACACTCGGCAAAGGATGGGTGTTTGCCGAGTGCTTTTTTTTGACAGTCGGCAAAGCCCTTCTTTGCCGAGTGTATTTCTTTGACACTCGGCAAAGATGAGAGGTTTTGAAATTCTAAAAATGCAAATGAAGTCTAAAAATCATGAAATTTGACACGATGTGATGGCATCATATGTAAAGGCCGTGATCAAAAGTTGAGAAGATTTCGCACATTTTGTCATAACGATGTTTACAAAATCAAAATATCTAACAAAAGTATATGTCTAATTGTATGTGAGAGAGTTAGTAGATGTATTTTTTGAATACAAACTTTTTTATATAATCTCATATGAAAAAAAACTTTATACCAAAGTTGCACATCTCAACAAAATTTAAAACTTTGTAGTTGACAACTTTCACATTTGAGATTGTTTAATGCTTCAAATTATTATTATAATGTATCTTATTTGAATTTTTTAATTTTTAAAAATTTCAAATGATCTCGGATGTAAATATATTCTATATCAAAGTTGTAGGTATCAAGGAGATGTAAAAGTTTGTAGTTCAACATTTTTGTATTTGAGATTGTTTACTACTTCAAAACATCATTATAAGCAATCCGATTTCAAATTTTAAAATTTTAAAAATTTCAAATGACTTCAGATGTAAAAATGTTCTATATCAAAGTTGTAGATCTCAAAAAGATATAAAACTTTGTTGTTTACAACTTTTTCATTTAAAATCATTTAGCCATCTAAACATTCGTTACAAACACAGAGAGAAAACACATGTGTACACGTCAGCGATCCACACCATCAAAATGGAGGCCTCTCATTGGTCGATACCCCTTCACGCGGATCCCTCTCCTCTCTCCTCTCCTTTTCTTCCATAGCCTTATCTTCTTCTCCCTCTCTCTCATTTCTCTCCCTCTCATGACCAGGCCGGCCAGGGGCGCGGCGCCGGTGTCCGGCGGCGGAGGCGGCGCCACTCGACGACGGAGGGGCGCGGCCCCCGGCGACCACGGCGGTCGCGCGGACCGGCGTCAAGCGGCGCTGCCTCGGGGGACCGGCGGGCCCCGGCGTCGCGCGGACCGGCGGCCTCGGGCGGCCGGCGGCGCTGCCTCGGGTGACCCCCGCGGCCGTGCGGACCGGCGTCCGGCGGCGCTGCCTCGGGGGACCGGCGAGCCCCGGCGTCGCGCGGACCGGCTGCCTCGGGCTCCCGGCGGCGCTGCCTCGGCGACCCCGCCGGCCGTGCGGACCGGCGGCCGGCGGCGCATGGACGGGAGCTGCGACCCCGTCGGCGGCGCTTGGACTGGCGGACCGGCGGCGGCGCTTGGACTGCGGACCGGCGGCGGCGCTTGGACTGGCGGACCGGCGGCGACGGCGCTTGGACTGCGGCTGCCGGCGGCGGGCTGCCGGGTTTTCCTTTTTTTTTACTTTTTCAAAAAATCTTCGCCGAGTGTCACCTGGAACACACGGCGAACCCTTTTGCCGAGTGCCCGAAAAAGAACACTCGGCAAAGGGTCTCTTTGCTGAGTATAGATTTGCCGAGTGCTCTTCGCCGAGTGTTACACTCGGCAAACTATTCGCCGAGTGTTTTTGGCTGTTTGCCGAGTGTTTGGGACACTCGGCAAACTCCGAGATTCCCGTAGTGTACCATGCTTAACCTTTAAGTTGTAGCCCGACATGTCAATTTCTTCTTTCTCTCTTCTTCAATCTTTCCTCTCATCTTTGTTGCTGCCGGCAGACATCAACAAGGCCATCGAGAACGCATGATCTTACGCGCCTCTCCCACAAATGTGCATGCTAATCATCGCGCTCTTGCAAAAATGCAACAATTCCCCTGTTCCCCTTTAAATATTAATAATCGAATGCATTGGGTAGCCAAAGTAGCTTTTCATTCAATTTTGGCAAGAAATTCAATGCATGACTACAACTATGAGGATTTGGAAACGCTAATCGTCAGTCATGCGTGGTAAACTTGACACAAGCATGCGGCCGCTCACCATCGCTACGGGACTTTTCAACGGTCCGTCTCTACACAAATGCCTCCAAGCTATTGCACCATAATCATCCTGCATGCTCTCATTTGCAAAATGTCGTTGCATTGCAATCATTGGGTGCTCGCCATGCTCCTCATTGTTTTCCAAGTTAACAAAATCAAACTTTGCCGACCCTACTCACCTATTTGCTCAATATCTCTTTGTTTCAAATTATAAGTCGTTTTGGTTTCTAAGTTCATAGTTTTTCTATGTATCTAAAATATACTCCCTCCGTCCAAAAAACAAGTCATTCTAGATGTTTTAGGACATATTAACAAAAATGTAAAATGACCTTGATTGTCCCTGTCTTTTAGCCAAATTTGGTGCTAATTGACCGTTACATGCTTACATGCACATGCAAACCTGCCAAATCGGGTAAAACGACTTGTTTTATGAGAAAAATTTTAAATCACAAAACGTCTTGTTCTTTGGGACGGAGGGAGTACTATGTCTAGATACATAGTAAAAATTACGAATCTAAAATTATCAAAACGACCCACATGACCTTTTGATGCTCTGAGCTTACATCTGTCCACTTGAAACCTCAAGGCTCTCCTCACCTTTTGCTGCCCGGGTGCATGAAGAATGAAGATAGGCGAGGAAGGAGAGAGCGCAAGAAGTCGAAGAGTGAGAAAAAGACAAACAAAAAGGCATTATATATAAGACTGTCCACAGCGGTATCGATGCCAAGATAATGATTACTCTGCTGTTTGACATCGGTGCCGAGACCATTTCAAGGCGCACAGCGGTATCAATGCTGAGTAAAGTGGACCCAGAGTCATATTCTCTTAACATTATTACTGCAGCTTGCTGTGAAACTGATTTTTTATGCTTTCAGCATCGATGCACGAAGATGACTCGCAAGCCTCGTTTTTCATTTCAGCATTGTACTCGCAGTGGGTTGCCTCAATGCCTCAGTGTTCTCTCTCATGATTAACAGGGTTTTTCTTACCGTTTGAAACCGGGTCGGTTCCTGCGGGAACCGGTGTAACCGATGGCGAGCGGTTTGACGAAAATCGATACTGTTAATCAAAAAAACCGTTATTGTTAATCGAAAACTAGTACTGTAGATCGGAAAACCGCTTTGGCTAACCGCTACCGGTCCTCACCGGTTTCTAGGTTCCGGTCGGGAAAAAAAACCCTGGATTCAAGCATCGACAAAAGGCACCGCTGTGGGTAGTCTAAGGTCAATGCCATGTCATTGTGTGCATGATACGTCATGTTAGCAGAATCACATTTAAAATTGTGAGAGGGGGTGACTCATATTATGGTACTGAATACTATATAGGGTTCAATACTTGGATTTATAGTAAACGGGCCTCAACACGTTAATGATTGAATTGACGAGTTAGCTAGATAACAAAAAGTATTGAAAGTAGTAGTTTTACATCAAGGCAACACGAAAAGATACACAAATTTCACTTAAAACATGAGAACTTATAAAACATTTTGCGCTCAAAATTCTAGTTTGGTAATCTAACGTGGAATTCAATTCACTTGCGTTACATTACCACACAAAGCCTTTGATTCGCTCTCCCTACTATCTGCACAAAGGCCCAGTGCGAGGCCTTGTCGATTTGGAAGGATCATCATTGATCCGAGTAGGCATGCAGGCGGGGCGGTTTGTGAGCAGCCACTTGCCCACTAAGCTCGCCGCAAACTAATTAGGCAGGTTAACGGCTGTTCGCAGCCGCAAAATATGATCATCAGGTCCATCATTGATCCGATCCGAGCGAGAAGAGTTTTGCTGTGTGTGTGCCCCCTGTCGCGCGCGTCGTCACCCTGTGACGCGCCGTCGCGCACTCGCGCTCACACATCCGGGGTGGCTGGCCCCTGGCCGATGGCCCCCAATCACGGGAACGCTGGCACGCTGCCAAGTGCCAACTGCCAAGTGAGCTCGTGCTTGTCCGCTCGGTCTCCGAAAGCTCACCAGTCACTCACACGACACGCATCATTTCGTCTCACGGATCTCGAGGCTCGCTCACTCGGGAGTCATCATCACATCATTGCCCTATCAGACGAAGCATGCGTGCGTGGCAGTCTTCGATGCACAGACCTCCGTGTCTGGACAGGACAATCAGTCGCGGTCTATTGTGGGCGAGGTGTCACTGCAGGCGGGACCAGCGCGCCGGCAACTGAAGCTCACTCTGCACGGCGCATGGAAGTATGGAACACCGGGTCTACTTCTACAGTACTCCTCGAGCTCGAGGACACTTTGGTCCGAGTGGGCCCGTACGCCTTGAACTGTTACCGGGACCCACCTCCACTGCTGCCTTTGGCATCAACAAAGTGGTCGCTGCACCGGGTCTCCATGAACCCATGTAAAAAGACGAAAGCCCAAAGTAAAAAGAAAAAAAAAAGATACAGCTTCCACCTTGATCAGCTATTCAGCTATCCGTTTTTCTTTTTGTTGCACTGCGTCTGCGTCTGAAATGAAAGTCATAAGCAGTAATAAGTGAAGAACAAATCAGTGAGAAGCATCATTGTGACGGAAGAAGACAGCGGTAAGGGCAGCCACAGTGTGGGGCACCTCCTCTTTTACTAAAGTCTGACACGTCCTGTTATTCCTGCTTCTCATATTTCGCTCCAGCGTACAAGAAACGGGTAAACATGCTAAAGTGGACCCCGCAACTGTAAAATATCTGCTCTTCCTTTCCTTGCCCGTCCGTTTCTTCCTGCGGAGATTGTGATGCGCGTTCTTCCTCCCCTTTCGATTTATTCCCCAATCTTCTCCCTCGCCATCTCCACCCGTCCATGATAATAGGCAAATGCTTCTCCTCCCTAGCAGAAGGGATCCTAGGCGATTGGGGCGAGCAGAAGGAGTCGCGGGCGATTGGAATGCTCTGTTCGAGCAGATCGGGAGGGAACCCGATCCACAAGGAGGGCGGAGCGGCAAGTCGTCGCCGCGGCCGTGATGTGTTTCCTGTCCGTTGCCGGCAGCGTCGTGGGATGTGTTCGCACACAGCCGCAAGGGATACAGTTTCTTGGCACCTGCGCCTCTGGATCCAAGCCTCAGGTTAGCCCCTCTCACCTGCGCCTGTGCGGCTGTCCTGTAGCATGAATGGATTCGTCGAGCTCTTTGCAGCGCGAGGACCTGGATTTCCGACAGGAGGTATTGAATCCCGTATGCAATTTGCCTAGCGTATTCTCACTTTATTTTCATTTCTGAAGGGCCAATAGGGCAAGCAGGAAGAAGGAAGCCATAAGGATTGAAAGGGTTGAAATTTGGAGGAAACTGGGGCTGGAATTGTTGGCTAAACTGAGATGGAAAGTTGGTGGTAAACTGTGATGGTGGGTGCCTCGGGGTGGATTGACTGCTTGTATTTGGCTGCTGTGAAGATGAGGAGTTTCAAAGATTGAAGCCATGCGTATGATCCATGGTAGTTTTTGCTGTGTTGTGTTTGAGACGGTACGGTGAAATGTAAAGGCCGACCGCTATTTGTAGAAGCGGAAGCAGTCGTGTGCAACGGCTACTTCAACCAACGGTCATGTATTAAATGAGCTTCACTGTACATTCTTCTGTAGAATAACAATATTTTACTCTTGACATGGGGTGCAAAATCCAGCACCTCTTCCAAGCTTTTTGTCCTGGCAACTCTTCGCTCCAACGTTTAGTCAGGGTGCTTGCGCAGAAAGATTCCCTTGGCACCCAACGCTGGAGCTGCCCTAATCGATCAGCGCTTAGCAACGCTGACTGCTGACTGACAGCACGGTCGGCCGGTGCGCCGCAGCGATTCACCGGCGGCGACTCGCCGAGCGCCATCAGGCACAGGCAGGCCGTCCAATGGACGGGGTCCAGGGAGACAGCCCCCCTGCCACCCCCATCGTCTCAGCACCTGCCACGACTCGACAAGACAATCAAAGGCGTGCCGGACCAGCCCCCACGCCCGCTGCAGTGCGGCACTGCTGCACCCGCCGCTGCGCCTGCGCGACCCCATTACTCCCCTCCACGTCCCCGCCCCCACGCCCCCCGGCCCCCGCTTGCGAAATCACTTTTCACCTCTCTCATCCTCTTCCTCGCTGCTGCGGTTGCTTGCCACTTTAGCCAAACCAACCAGACCGAAACCACGCCTCACTGCCGCGGCGCGGCCGCGACGATGGACGGCGCGTCGTGGCCCGCGCGGTGGCCTCCGATGGCGCCCCCCGCCGCGCCAGCGCCGCCGCTGCCGAGCCAGGTACGCGCTCTCCCTTGCGCATCTCGGTGGGGAGATTTTGGGTTTCGATCGTTGCGGTTGCGGGAGCGGAATGCGGGAGGTTTTGGAGAGGTTTTTCGTTCGGTCCCCCTCAAAACCCTCGCCAATCCCTCGCGGATTTCAGAGTCGAAATGTGGGGGATTATGTGCGCGATTTCAGAGTCGAAATGTGGCTGCGCGTGCACGGGGTCGCTTGCTGTATCACTGTTGAGTGTTGGGATTTGCTGCTCGCTAACATGGCGTTAATGTTATCCCGGTGCGTTTGCAGATGGACGGCGTCACCCTGCGCCACCTGCTCCGCCCCTTCGCCGCGCAGGAGGCCGCTGCGGGCGGTCGAGCGACGGCGGCGCCGGAGCTGCTGGTCATGAATCCTTCGGCCTCGCAGGTCGGCCAGCCTGCGAGAGCTGGGCCGAGCAACCAGTTGCTTGCTCAAGTTCAGGGGAGCTATTCCACTTTCGGCCTTGCACCGGACCTCAAGGCATTGTTCGATAAGCCGAATGCGACCAATGCTGTTGATATCATTGATCTTACTCGGGCTTCTCCGCCCGGTAGTACCGCCGCTCTGCCCAAGTATTCGAGGCATGGATTCACAGCTAGCGGTAGCAATGAGCAGTCCGCTGCTGCCGGAGCACTTTTTCTGAATAGAAGTGCTAATGGAATGGGCACTTTTACTGTGGAAGGTTCAGCTAATAAAGGTACGGTTCTAGGGAGCTTTGGAGGCCATGGCACAATGTCTGAAACTTTACCTTCCTGTGATCTGACTACTCGCGACAATTGCAACTTGCAGGAATGGCAATCAGTGGCATACAGTTACAGGATTCAAGTGCACACGTACCGCAGAAATCGCCATTCAAATCGGCGACTCATCATTATCCTACACTGCTTGGTGATCGTATCCGCGTCTCCTGTCTGAATGTTGGTGGGTTCAACTTGCAACGTTATCACAACCTGACTTGATGACTACCACATTGTCACTGTAGAGTTAGTCTTTGAATGGCTAGAATGTTACTGTATCTGGTTGGCCTCTAGTGAAGACAGCCATTTAACTTTGATGAGTTGTGTGCAATCAAAACATGTATGCCCAACCCAACCATTGGATGAGGTTCCTGCCTTCAGCATTTTAACAGCAGTGTGTTTATGTGAATCTGAGAAAAGTTTAGATTGACTATTATTTGGATATTTATAGCAATCTATCGATGATGTTGCCTAAATTGATTGTCATCACTTAACATACATCATTGAAGTTCTTCTGATATGCCCATGGCGTTTGAATAGGTGGAGAGTTCTTTGTGGATGAAGCTGGACTTTTTGGAGTCATTTGCATGTGTCATCGTCTCAGAATGTCTGTAGCTAAATTCTGCGAGGTAATAAAGGATTGTGCCAACATTTTTTTTTGTTTCTACTGGTAACAGTTATCCACTTTATGTCTGAGAAATTGAAGCTATGTACTTGTGTATGTTTGTTACAGCATGCGGGAGGAACTCCAGAAAAAGCTGGTGAAATTGTCCGTGTGGAGAATGGCATGACTATCGCGCAATGGTTCAAATTCTGCATTCCAGTGAGTATTAGATCCAGCTGTAGCCCATCAGTTGTGATTTAGTCGGTCCAAGTTACCTATTACTAGTCTGTAAGGGGCTAAGGGCCTTTCGAACATGAATTAGGTGCAGCACCTTAGACAATTTTAAAGGGTGTCTGCAATCACGAATTGCTCACCACTTCTATTGCATGATGCAAAGGAGTGACACAACTCTGCCTTTCTTAATTAGTTGAGCTCTTCTTGCCCACCTTTTCCTTTTGACACACTTTAGCCTCTGAAAAAACAAAACAAAGATTAGAGAAACATGTTTTGTCACATGCAGCATTGCAGCTCCAGCATGCCCAGTCATATGCAAGTTATCACTTATCAACCTCCTCTTTCTTTGGAGTTGAAACACTTAAGCAGAGCTGATGTTACAATTTTTACCCTTTTGTATGTATCTAGGTGGGAGGATCTATTGCTAACACCAGGTGGGATTGGCCAGACTGGGCATGCATGAAAAGTTCTCCGGAAGAATACATGTTGAAAAGTCTTGCTTCAAGAAACAGTGGTACAGGAAAAGTAGGGTTATTAGGTGGATATGGAAAAATCACTGGACCTATAAACAACCCAGCTTATTCCAGTGATCAGTACATTGAGGGTGGAGGATGCACTAATGTTGACAAGCGAATGAATGGGTCGGTTGAAACAAATTACAGAAAGAGCGTTGATGTGCGCGAAGCTGTAACAAAGAACCTCTGCTTTACTACAGAATTCCATGATAATGAATGTAGGCCTCGCTAAAAGTCATACAGTTCATGCATTGAACCTGAACCCTTTTAGCACACCTGGTGGAAGCCTACACTTTGAAGCAAGCATGGGAAGACATTACAATGGAAACCAGTTGCCACATAAAAATGAAATCCCTTTGGAGAAAAACTTTGATGCCTCCTTTCGTAATCCTGGACCACATTCGACAAGAGTTGTGAACCATGATAGTAAGGCGTGCAGACCTGATTTCCCCCACAAATTATTGCAGGACACTTTGTGCAATGCTTCAAACACTGAATTAAAGCTTGGACAATCTTCTTACCATCAATCTATGACCACTCTATTTCCATTGGGACAGTCAGCAGTAATTGAATTTCAGAAACCTCAGTCACATAAGCCATTTATAAATCAGAGTGAGTTTGCCTCTTATGTTGTTCTACTTCCGATATTTTCTTTGTGCATTGTCGTTCAAAGGCAGGGCATTAGAAGTTGACTATGATAACCAATCAATCATCTCTAGTTTGTGTATGCTTAACCATGCCGTGTAAGTGTCAAATGACTAGACACAATAAGAGACTGTCAGATACTGGTTATTGATAAATATGACATTTTAGTATGATTTAGAGCATCCTAGCAGACACATCTGATTTTATTCATGATTATATGTACACTTCCTTTGAGTGCATTTTCTGCTTTTCTTACACATACAACGCCGTGATCATGTGGTGCAGATCCTTGTCCAAAGCAAGCAACAAAGATCAACAATAATGTAGCTGAAAATAATGAACCATCCATTAGTACTGGAAATAAGAAGCAACCTCTTGAAGCTGCTAATGCAACAAAACATTCTGAAGGTGGTGAGACCACGGATGATACATCCAAGAATTCATTTATCTCGTTATTTCTTTCACACCTTGAGAGGAATAACACACCTGAACCCGTTGACGATATTCTCAATAGTAATGAGCATTACCATCCTAAGGCCCTGAATGTTGCATGTGGTCCTGATCATGCAAAAATTACCAGTAGACTGATTGAGACAAGGATTAATGATAATCATCCAAAGTTGACCCCGGCCATTATTGATATGAAAAGGAGATCAGATGGTGCTTCTCTTTCAGCTGCTTATAGTGGATATAATCCTCAAGATGCATCCCATGCTAATAGTCAGGAAAATTTGGTTCATGGGGATTGCCCATCACATTTTCTGCCTAATCAACCCAATGCTGGAATCTCGAAAAATTGTGCAAGAGTTTTATCTCCTGCAAATTGCATGAACTGCACTCACATGGGTAATAAATCCCATCAGGTTACACGTGATGAGATTGGAATTCCCTGTTTCTATGATAAAATGGTAAGTTGATCTTGTTCTTGCACATAGCAGAAGCAACAACAAGCACAGCCATGAAAATTGTTGTTCATTATTGCTTTTCTATAATCCTAAACATTTTTTGTGCAGGCCAGGGGCCATGTTACTTTTGAGCGAGTTGATGACTTATGCACACATAGAAGTTTGAGAGCTTTTGCAAAACTCAGTTGTGAGAATGGGAAATCTTGCTGTTCTTCTCGGGAGTTTCTACCTAGTTTTTGCCAAAATGACCAATCAACACTTGGAAAATCGATTTGTGGGTGCTGTTGCAAAATTCAGGAAGATGTCTCCAAGCTTGGTTTTATACCTGGTCACTTGTGCAGAACTCATTTTTCTAGTGACCTTGGTCCAGGTCTAGCCAGTAAGCCTACTCTTGAAGGTTGGTTTCTTCATCTAGGAAGGTGTGTCTATGATGGACAATTGTTGAACTGTTGTCGTGTCTTAATTCGTTGCAACACTTCTTTTTGTTTCAGGGCAAGATGAACATTGTGCCTGCTCCACTTTTATGCAAAGATCATCATTATGTTCTCGAGAACACATCTTGCAGTCTTCTTGTTATGCATGCCCCATTGATGGATTGCACTACAGAAGGTAAACTGATTTTATTTGATCCTTTTGCTCCTTGTTGCTATTCTTACTGGTTATTGCCAACATATGTACCTTTTGTTTTTCTCACCGTATGCTTGATCAATGTTTTAGCACCATGATTGTTACCAAGATGCACGTCAATGATCATGTCATCAAATTCCTTCCTGATTCTGGTTAATTGTTCTAGTAGCGTACATGTACTATATAATTTGAAAAGGCAGTTTGTAGTTCGGGGCTTTAGACTCAACCTTATAGTTAAGGCGTCTGACAAACTTTTTCCATTCTTTCAAATATAATAGTACTCTTTCTGAGCTGCGATCCTTCCTGCACTTTCCCTGGGTGTGAGAATATATTACTTTTACATTTGTGCCAGACTAAGATGCAATAACACTTCGCAACAAGAGTCTATCATGAAAAATGGTTTCAAAACAGATAATTCTTTCTTTTAAAATAATATATTTCCATATAAATTGCTAGCGATATATTGAGAGTGTCTCGATGTCCTAATGGGCTTATATTTGGGATCAGGGGACTGTGTTATTCTCTTAGTACTTCAATTTTGATGGGTATTTTTATGTGTGTGTTGAAAAAACTAGACCAACCTAGGAGGAACTAGTTGGCTTTATATTAGGAAGAAAATAGGCACCCATTTTTGTGTTTGTGCTGTACTCTATGTACATTTCTTCTTAATGCAATTATGCCCAACTCTGCTGTGCATTCAGAAAAAAAACCCTTCATCCTTTACCGTAACCACCTTGCATCACATATCAGACTTCATGAATGAATGTTGTACCTATCTCCATGCTTCTTTTCACGTACTTCTATTTATTGCAGTTCCATGGGGCATGCAACAGATAGCTTGACAAAATACTCTCCGTTTGATGCACTTAACACAAAAGAACACAGTCCTTGTTGTAATGCAAGATGCTGCTATTCTGTAGTCCCTAAATGTTTGTCTAGTTGTGGTATTACAAAACACTGTGATGTTAGAATTGATCAAATTGGTCATACTGCACCTAAAGGCAAAAACCAGCTGCAAATGCCTACCAGATGTTGCACATTAGAGGAGAATGAGAAGTTAACATGCCAATGCATAAGCAATAGAACTGCTGGAAGAAGCTTGTCTCAAGCTTCTCATTGTAAATATGTCTGTGATAAAGAAATGAACCAGCCTTCTATTGCTATAACTGGGAGACTGAAGAATGTGTCCGAAGCTTCAGTGGCCGATGACAGTTTGCCCAAAGCCGTAACAGAGAAAAAGAGTGCTTATAGAGATTCTGTAGTATCTAAAGGACAACCAAAGTTTGGTTTTTCTTCTGGATCGTCAAGCATTGTGGTTACAAAGTTTCAGATGTCACCTGAAGTTAACAATGTATCCTCTACTGCTAAACACAGGAAACATAAAAATGTATGTGATGAAGGATCAAGAATTGAGAAATGTTCAGCATCCAGCTATGTGCCTACCAGTAGTACAGGATGTGAAGAAGCCCTAAATAGTTTTACCAGATCTCAGTTGGGTTCATCTCGAGTGAAGCGCAAGTGCAATCGGATTTCTGAGGAAAGTAGACTGGAGGAAAATGACAATGAGGAGATTTATTTTGGACTGCCAAAAAAAATTAGAACATTGAGGTGCTCTAGTAAAAATTCCGAATCAGATGATTGTACTAGGACTAGTTCCCAGTCGTCCCAAAAGGGGGGTTGTCAACCACAAAATGAGGTTAACTCATTTTCATGCAGGGTGTTGAGAACCAAGCGAAAACATCCTACAATGCTACTGAACAAACCTGTGAAACGACTTCATAGCCATAACAATATTTTGAAAGGTAATGACGAGCTACAAGATACTAAGGAGAATTCTTTTGATGGATTAGATTCCTTTGATAGAAAAAAGCAACTAGAGGATGTGACCACTCCGGATGGAACAAAACATCACCATGAAGGGAATCGATCATTTGTCCGCAAACTGCCTAAATATGTGTCTCTGAACTGCATTGTTAATGAACCTAACAGTGAAGATGCTTGCAGTGGGAGTGCTGGAACTGAGTCAAGTTTAATTGCCACAGGGATAGCAAATGATAACCGAAAATCTCCCAAAATTGTTCCACTCAGTCTGGTTCTTAAAAAGGCTAAGAGATGCCATTCTGTTAAATCCTGTAAGACAGAAAGCACTCACTTGTATGAGAAAAAGGGCTCAGGTTCTGTGAAAAGCTCAGATTGTTCTGTGAACAGCTCAGATTGTTCTGTAGATAAGTTTACCGATGATGATGAAGATTGCAGTCCACATGCTGAATATGAAATGCAGGATTCCAAAAGGAGTAGGTATTCATTTAATGGTTTCAGGTCACATTCTATGTCTCACTGCAAAAGACCAGCTGGTGGTATAGTTCACAAACTTTCATTTTAGCTACTTTAAACATAGAGTTGCAGTGATTTCTTTAGAGAACTAGAAATATGAAAAGGGCGTCTCATTTCAGTTCTTGGAGAGGATGACCCTCTTGGTCTAACAGATGTGGAAACAAATCACCTGTCAATAATATTATCAAAAGGTAATGGTACCAGAAGAATACCATAGTATGTTTGGTTGTGTACTACTGAAATTGATTATGCTCAGTATGGTGGATGAACTTTGTATAGATGCCCTGTAGTTCGCACTTTTTTGTATTTTTAGGAACTTTGAAGCAATTTCAGGAAAAAAAATTGATTTGATCGTGCTTCACCATGTGACACACAGTTTAATTATATTTTCTTTGACATGGGGAACTGGGGATGACCCCCCTCCCCCCCCCCCCCCCCCCCTTATTTTTTCTTTAAACAGAATGGCACAGCCATGAATTGATCCTGTGCCACATAACTGCCGTTCCTTTGTTTTCCCGAGTGGCAACATACCCGAGTTTCTGTATTAACTATTAACATGAGCAACACTTGTCTTTTGCGCATGAAAAATATATCAGGATGCACTAGTAAACTGCAATTTTGTTTTATTAACACTGTATTCCAACCATATGCAGGGACTAAGAGTCGAAGAGCAAGTGTATCCCTTGCTAGCATTAAGAGGCACAAGAAATTTCCGAACAGATCAGCATGCTATTCCAGCAGTCACAAAGACAATGTTGTGCTAAACCATGTAGTGAATATTAGGAGGTTGGGATTCCAGCATACACATCTTGTAGATTTAGATATCTTTTTTATTTTATTACCAACTGATCCGACAAAGTTCCGCTTAATATCTTGTACAGACACAGTGGAAGGCTCAGCTCAGATGCTCCATGCTGTGTTTGTGGAATCTCAGACCTGGAGCCTTGTAATCAATTGCTAGAGTGCAGCAAGTGCTATATCAAAGTATCCCATAAAAAAGTGCTATATCAAAGTATTTCATACTACTTCTTACCTGTGCCCTAGTAATACTGCATATTTATAGAGGTCTGTATTTTGTGTAGGTGCACCAAGCTTGCTATGGTGTTCTAAAAGTTCCTAGAGGTCATTGGTTCTGTAGACCCTGCAAGACTAACACACAGAACATAGTAAGCAAATTAATTTTCAGAAAGTCATTTCTTTAAGCATTTAGTATGCCATGATGTAGATTAGTACATGCATCCTTGCGGAGATTTAGATATATCATATACAAACTACAAGAGTGGCTTTACGAGTTCATCTTCTCATCATTAATTAAGCACTTGATTTCTTTGCTCTAGTATTACGATAAAACTATCTTTTCCATTCTTGCTGTCCTTAGGCAATAAAGCCGATGATTTTAGTTGTTTAAGGAAGAGATGCGATGTAGGCTAGCCAATGATTTAACTAGGTAAAGAAAATGCACATGCTTTATGAGTCTAGCAGGATCATTAATAACAAAAAAAAATGATGGTTTTTTCTTCAAATGGACCTAGATATGGTGCTTCTAGACAGTTTTCAATACCGGAACTCAGGAATATGATATCTAGAAAGAATACGATAAGAAGCTGGTCACAAGAAAAACTCTGGAGCCTCTAGGCTGCTGATAGTCTGTACTGTCTTGTCTTTAAGGAAAATATCTGCTCATGATACAACCTAGCTTTGTTTTTTTCCCTAAAACCTATCAAATAGAGATTAGCTATTTCTAGGGGACAAAAAGTGTGTGTTGCCTACCGGTCTCATTGCCTCCGTTTTCAGGCATGTGTGCTATGTGGTTATGGAGGTGGAGCTATGACAAGGGCACTGAAAACCAAGAACATTCTGAAAAGTTTGATCAAAGGTTTGACGACTACAGCAAGATCAGAAAAATATGTTGGTTCATTAGGAAATGGAAGCAGTGAGTGGACAAGTAAGTACTTACATGGGGAAGGTGTCGAGCATACTTTTGTTTTTTGCCAAATCAACAAGCTTTTGAACATTTTGTCTGCAATAGGCATGCGAAACCCAGTAGATAGTGCACATGGGGTCAGCATTATGAACGCAGAGAACATCACCAGCAATTCCTGGACCTCTATTAATCACAATTCCAGTTTACTTGGGCCACGAACAAAGCAGTGGGTTCACATGGTCTGTGGACTTTGGACACCTGGCACAAAATGCCCAAATGCCACCACAATGAGTGCTTTTGACGTATCGGGTGCTTCACCTGCCAAGAGAAATACTGTGAGTCCCATGCATGCGTATTCTTATGATAATTTGATGGAGTGACCTTTGCACCTGACCATGGAATTCCTCAGATGTTCAGTAATGATGTTGTCCAATAGTAGTACAATTCGTACAATTCTAAATTTAATAATGAAACTTTTCTTGACCTTGACTCCTGCAATTCTTTTTGCCACCAGGCATGTTCAATATGTGGCGGAACTGGGGGCTCATTTATTAAGTGCCGAGATGTAAATTGTTCGGTGCTCTTTCATGCTTGGTGTGCACATCAGAGGGTATGATACCTGCACATATTATAAGTTCTTTTATATTCTCAACACATTTACTTACTGCATGCTCATAGGAAATAGCTTTAAACTTTGGTTACAACTTTATTGTTTCCGTATACTATGTAACCGGAGATATCATAGAAAATGCCCAAATTTTTAGCATGTTCTTCAAGCAATGTAAGGAACAAGGATGTTGCTTTATTGTATATAATTTCCACGTTGCTTGATTGTTTAAGATTATACTAGTCATGTGCTGCTTTCCAATAGTAACAAAAAGGTTGTTTTATTTTCTCTGCCATTTTTTGCTTTATTTGGTTGTAAAATCATAGTTGGTCCTTCTGTAATTTTTCAAATCTTGAATTTCATGCTTACCAGGAAAAGAAGTCTCTGCCTCAATGGTTGCATGTAACATTACTTTCGCGGAGCTTCTTATTTTCCATGTTCATATTTGCTTGTGACATCTCAACAGGGTTTGCTTCAAAGTGAGCCCGAAGGTGAGCACAACGAAAATGTTGGCTTTTATGGGCGATGCATGGATCATGCTAATGATTTTTCTAGTCACATTAATCCTAAGAAGGAATGCTTGAGAAGCAGCAACCAGACATGCGCACGTACAGAGGTAATTCTTTTTGAACCTTTCTATTGCCTGAAAATCAAAATCTGTATATCTATTTATTATTTGAAACAGGGGTTTAAAGGTCGAAAGGGAGAAGGCTGTCCTGGTACTAGCCGCAAGAAATCTGAAGGGTACAGTGGTGAGTTCAGTGTTTCTCAAGAACAGATAAATGCTTGGTTACGCATAAATGGTTCGAAGCCTTACGGAAGAGGACAGGTATCTTCTTTCAGTTGTATTTCACTATAGCGAATTAGCAATACTGTTATATATGTCATATTGCTATAGTGAAACATCAGGTTGCAGCATATTATAGAATCAACTGCTCAGACAAAAGCTTTAAGTGTTTCATGCATGCCTGTATTTTTCATTTTAGAAGGAATACGTCCATTACAAGCAGTTAAAAGGATGGAAGCATTTGGTAGTGTACAAATCTGGCATACATGGACTTGGTCTCTACACATCAGTGTTTATTCCACGTGGTTCTATGGTAATACATCAGTTCCTTTTTTCTGTATAAACTGATAAAGGAATTTAGCAAATGAAATCACTCTGAAGTTTTGCATCAAAATAGTTCAGGTTGTAGAGTATGTGGGTGAAATTGTTGGGCAGCGGGTTGCTGACAAAAGAGAGATCGAATACCAGTCTGGGAAACGACAACAGTATAAGAGTGCATGTTATTTCTTTAAGATTGACAGGGATCATATCATTGATGCCACCCGCAAAGGTGGGATTGCAAGATTTGTAAACCATTCGTGCCAGGTAATAACTTGTCCTTGAAGATGTCTTTAGACCCCAATTGGAACATGAGTTTTCTTTTTCCAGAGTCTAGTGGGCATTGAACATGTGTTCCAAACAGGGCCTTTTATATTCATTTAATTCTTTCAATCTTTGTTGGATCAGCCAAACTGCGTTGCGAAAATAATCTCATTCAGGAATGAGAAGAAGGTACTCCTTTTGCCTATGTATATTTGTTTTCTTACAAAATTTATATTTCTGGATTGTAAATTTTAGCCCAATGCAACGCATCAGCTTCATTAGAAAGCTAACATGTCCTGGAGCAGTACCAAAGGCAAATAAAAAGGGCAAACTGCAGTATGAAATTTGTTAAGAACTATATTATAACTTTAGAAGTTTCAAGCTACAGGATTCTCACAAGTTCCGACTGTGGTGTGCTAGAATTTGACACATTATTGCATTGTCCAGGTAATGTTCTATGCAGAACGTCACATAAACCCAGGGGAGGAAATTACTTACGATTACCACTTCAACCGTGAAGATGAAGGCCAGAGGATCCCTTGCTTTTGTAGATCAAGATACTGCAGGCGGTACCTCAATTAGTTTACAATTGTGTCATCTTGCTGTGTAACAGGTCTATATATATAACCTTTGTTTTTCACCCCATAGAACGCTACATTGCATGTTTGGGTAAATATTAAACTGCCTGCTGTATATAAGTTAATAAACTCTAGGGACTTGCATCTGGCACTGCCAGTTTATCTTTTGTGAAACCAAGTGAGCCATCAGATGTATGTACTGACGCAAGGTTTAATAATCGGGTAATTATAACTGGGAAAGAAAAATTGGCTGTGCATTCATAGATATCAAGGGTAATTCATTAACCAAGGGAGCTACACTCTCCCAATCATACAACTTCTGACACCATACAGCAATCCTGGTCCAATATAACAATTGAACCGTAAGTACAACACCAGTAACCAGAATATATAAACGGAATGATACAACCCAACGCAAAAGAGCCAAACACCATTCACTTGTATGGTTGTATCAGTTGTAGTTTGTGTTCAGGAACGGATTCTTGTCGTTGTAGAAGGGGTTTGTGAAACTGCTGGTGAGGCTCTCATTGACTTTGTTCCTCTTCGCCTCCGAGTCTGACTGATGTTGAGCGAAGGCCCTGGGGTTGAAGTTGTCATCAAGGTCGATGTCGTCAAACGTAGCCCAGCCCTCATTGTCATTGATGTCCCTATGCTTCTCCATCTCTTCAACATGTTCCTTGAACCCTTTCTTCGCGGCAGTGATCACGCCGTCCCCATGCTGATCACACCATGCCCTGCAAAACCAATGACATCGTCTCAGAAATGCAGAAAATCATGTGGCGTATCTGAGTGGTGGACGATGTCCCGTACGTACTTTGGGAAAAAGGGCTTGAGGTCTGATTTGTCCACGGGAAGTTTTGTAGAAATGGCATCTATTTGCTGATCCCTATAAAGGCAGGAGCCATATATCTTCAATCAATTCAAACAAGAGAAGACAGGTACATTATCAAGTTAGCAAAGAAGAGCAAATTACGACTTACGAGAAGTTCAGGTTCCGATTTGTGGATGATAGCTCAGCCTGAATCCTTGAGAGCTCCTTCTTTGTGTTCTCCACCAGAACCTTCAGTAATTCGAGACAAACTCTCAATTGCACTATTTACAGCTTGGGGGAAAAAATCTAGCATACTAGAATCTCCTAAATGCGTCATATAATAATTATAATTTCGCACTGGTATTTCTTGAAACTGGCATAATCGTGATGAGAAGAGCCAGTAATTCACAGTACCTTATCATGCAACAACTCTGAAGCAGAGTCATCACCCGCCGCCGTGTGCAGCTTCGTCTTGGCCCTCTTGGCGTCCGGGCCAGAGGCAGGCACGGGGCTCGCCTCGAGCCGGCACTCGCTGTAGGATGACCGCGGCAGAGCACGCTCCGGCTGCTCACCGATGGCTGCCGCCTCGACGCTGCTACATCCAGCTTTCTTCCACTTCTTGAGCCCATCGAACCCCCACGAGCTCTTCTTCTTGCCTTTCACCGTCTCCTTCGAATTCTCATCGACCCCTTCCTCAGCCGCAGGGTCCTTGTTCTCGGAGCCATTGCCGCCGCCGAACATCGCCGCCAGATGCCTCCTCTTCCCCTTCTCGGCCTTCCCGGACGGCGGCGCCGGCGCGGCTTCCGACGGCGAGCTCTCGGCCATGAGCAACGAAGCCTGCTTCTTGGCGTTGTTCTGGTCCACCGGTGCCAGCGGCGGCCTCGACGCGCCGCCGCTCGCGTCCTGCTCCTTCTTGGATCTGCTCTTCCACGGCGTGATGAAGGCCTTGTGCTTGGGCTTGTCGGCGGAGGCTGCCGCCGCGGGGGGAGGAGGCGGGTCGCGGAGGTCGATCTCCGACCACTCCTCGGCGGAGGGCTCCGCGTCGGGGCAGTCGACGACGACGCCGAGCGCGGCGAGGCGCTGCACGAGGGGCGCCTTGGTGGCGTTGTACTCGGCGGCGGAGATGCACCTGGCGTAGATGAGCTCCTGGAGGAAGAGGAGCTTGTCGCGGAGCACGGCGGGCTGCTCGGGCTGCTGCGGCGGCGGCGGCGCGGCGAGCGCCGCGAGCATGGGCCCGCGGAAGGCGGCGACGTCGGAGGCCGGGACGATGCCCTCGCGGTGGAGCGCGGCGAGGTGGAGGATGCGGTGGAAGGAATCCTGCTGCCACTTGAGCTGCTCCGCGTGGCGGCGTGCCGCGGCCTGGTCGGCGGTGAGGCGCCGGCCCACGCGGAAGGAGGTGGGCAGGATGGACTTGCACAGGGACGCGATCGTGTCCTGCAGGCCCGAGTAGTACGTCGGCGTGTACGTGTACACCATGGCCGCAGAGCTTGTCGCCGCCGCCGCTGCTTCTTGGCGATCTCTCGAGAGATGAGCTGATGAGGGGAGCGTCAGAGTGAGAGAGGTGGAGATTGGAGAAGGGAAGAGGTGTGATTTGGTGAGAGAGCCCCCTCACGTTTTGTTTGGTGTTTGTCCCAACGGTTGGGGGTGGAACTAGCCGTTGCGGCCTATGGGGAGGGTTGAATCTGCAGGTGGGTCCCGCTCGTCAGTGAGGTCAAGAGCACCTGCCCCCATCTACCTACCTGGCAGGTTCCTTGCATATGTGTTGGATTCAGGTTTTTTTTTTTAATCAAGTGGGGTGAGAATGGATCAGTTCATGTGCTGCGGCTCGATCGTCCACACCCGCTTGGTCCAACGGGCACAGAAGAGCGGATAACTCTAGCACGCACGCAGCTACTACTATTTTTTTTCTTCAAAATAACAGATTTGGTATTGCAAAAAATCAAACGGCACATTTCAATAAATACACTATTGAGAACAATCTTGATCAGAAAGAAATGATAATACAGTAGGATTTGAGATCATCAATTTCAAGGAGCACTGAGCTGCTCAGCAACAAGAACTGGCAAACAGTCATACAAGTATACAACACGGTGGTGGGGAGGTGGGTAATTCAGAGGGACTGCAGGAGACCATCCCATAACCACCAGTCGTTGCTACTCACTCTCACTTCAGGAAGAAATATGATTGCACATCATGCTTACAACAGCAGGGCGCCTGCAAATGGAACAATGCTCAGAGAATTAGAGGCGCAGATCAAAGATTGAGATTTATTGTTGACACAGAATAGTAAACGATTCCAACAGAAAATAGGCAATCAGGTACACACTTGTGCCAATTCCTCATTCTAATAACGGAAGTTAAAGAATTTCCAATAGAGGCAACACAGAAACTCGTTTCTACACTTACGGTTTGTGGGTTAACACAAGTTCACTACAACTTAACAATGGTAAATAACAATAAAAATTCAGAGAGAATGGGTGCCCATCGTCTGATAGTATTATTAGACCCCATTTGCACCATTTTCTTCAGAAACTAAATTGTATACACTAGCGTTTGAAACTAAAAAACAAAGTTGAGTTTCCAAACCAGGAGCTGATCATAGGTATGATTGTATCAACAAAGGTGTTGTCGCTTTTCTTTTCATTTCTCTCTTAGGTCTTATTATTCAACACCAATACAACCTGAAGACAAGGCAAATTATTAATGCTTTCAAAGTCTTCAAATGTCAGCATTCTGATGGCTGCTAAACAGCTGCTAACTAGGTTAGCTTTGCTCTGCATTATCTCCCCATCTAGATATTAGGTGTGTGCAGATGCAATAGCAAAATCTAGGAATGTAGAAAGGCCAAAACGACCTACATTTTGAACTGGAGGGAGTACAACTTAACCATGGTAAAGAACTGTAAAATTTCAGAGAGTAAATGGGTGCCTATTGTCTGATAGTATTACTAGACATCATTTTCTTCAGAAACTAAGTTATGTACACTAGAGTTTGAAACTAAAAAACAAAGTTGAGTCCCCAAACCAGGAGCTGACCGTAGGTATAATTTTATCGACAAAGGTGTTGTCACTTTTCTTTTCATTTCTCTCTTAGGTTTTATTATTCAACACCAACACGACCTGAAGAGAAGGAAAATTTTCAATGCTTTCAGAGTCTTCAATATCAGCAGCATTCTGATGGCTGATAAACAGCTGCTATTTAAATTAGCTTTGCATTATCCCCCCATCTAGATGAGTAGGAAAGCCTATCATCAATACCCACAATACTATGAACTTTGAAATTCCATAACTTGTGGATGGATTATTGTTTCTCCCTCTCTCATTACAGTTTAGAGCTTACTTGTCATCAATTAATCAGTATCCATGGGCAATTAACTAATTATACTTATCCTTTTCCAGTATTGCTGCCTTCGAGCTTTACTTTAACTTATTTCTACTTGGGCTCAGAATACTAAAATTTACTAAGAATCAAGGCAATGTCCATATGTATCGCCCATATTGATTACCTGTTGTGTATGTTCCTATCCTACTTGTCAAGGAATGATTCGATGGTCTTCAGCCACTGGAGAAGCTCCATCTTCTCCTTGTTGGCCATGTAGTCATGCAAGAATCCGGCGAGCTCCTCGTCCACCTCCCTCTCCTTCAAGAACTTCATCACTGCTTCCCTCTCCTCAGCACCCAGCTTCCTGTGAATCAAATCACACAAACCTGAGGAACAGAGAACCAAATTAAATGCAGGCACTGCGCACTGATCCTAATCCATACTCGAAATTGCGTCCACCACGAGCACCATCACTGCTGGCCGCGGCGCCGCCAGCCCTGAGGGTGAGCACTTGGCGGACGGCGAGTTCGTCGGGCCAGGCGGAGCAGATGAAGCCAAGAACGCGGTCGGCCCTGGTGACCTCGACGATGAGGCTGAGGTGGAGGCGCGGCCCGCGCTCGAGCGACTCCACGCGGTGGAAGAGCGGCGCGTCCTCCGGGAGCGGCTCCGTGGCGCCGTCGAACATGGTGGCCTCGACCTTCATCTCCTCACCGGCTTCGGCGCCGCGGCGCGCCGCGCGGAGGCGCACCCACTGCTCCCCCGGGCGGTCTTCCACCGCGAACGACTTGAAGCTCGTCGGCGGCTGCAGGAGACAAAGCGCGCGGGGGTGAGGGGTCCTGCCGCGGATGTGGGGGCGTGATTTGGGTGGTGGGGGGGGGGGGGGGTGGTGGAGGGGTTAGGTTCTTACCGGGTAGGGAGGGCGGCGCTCGGCGAGGTAGGTGATCTCGGAGCGCAGGAGGCGGTGGAGGCGGTAGTCGAGGGGCGAGCGCAGCGGCGCTACGGCGGAGGTGGAAGCCGAGGCGGTGGCGAGTCGGGGTGCCGCGGAGAAGGAGGCGGCGG
This sequence comes from Urochloa ruziziensis, assembly GCA_015476505.1. Classification (NCBI taxonomy): domain Eukaryota; kingdom Viridiplantae; phylum Streptophyta; class Magnoliopsida; order Poales; family Poaceae; genus Urochloa; species Urochloa ruziziensis. Next base: position 67,562,350 of record CM027119.1, on the reverse strand, counting down.
CGGCGGAGAGAGCGCACGCGCGGCGGAGGAGCGCGCGCGCCATGTGTTCGACGGTTTGCCTCACCAGGAGGATGCAGAGCACCGCTCTAGTAAATCTGACAGAAGGCCTGCCTTTCCCGGTCTAGCCCATCACGAAAATGGATCGCAGAGAATAGTCACCATGGTAGCCCAGCCCATTACAAAACTGGACCGCCGTGAGCTTTTGGTACTCATAGCACAGCCCATTAAGTCCTGTCCGGTCATTTTGCGTTCTGACTTGTACCAGTCGTAGCACAGATTTTTGGTTCCGCCCTGGGAAGGGTGGAGGTGGCAGCTTCAAGTTATTGTTGAGGCTAGCGGTGTTCGGGGTAGAGGGGTTTAGGGATAGGCATCTCGATTGAACTTTTGGGTTTTGTATCCAATCATTCCTTGAGAATAACAAGGAACACTAATACACAATTACCATATCATCTTGTGATGACCTTTGATAATATATTTTTGAACCGGCAGCTTGAAACAAAATAATCAATCAACAACACACAATAATGATACGCAAGGTCTTCTCTAGAACATCAAGAGGTACATGTCAGCAGCACCGTACCGACACTAACAAGGCAATTTCAACATTGCATTGATACAACAAAAAGTAACACTTCCGGCTTCACTAAAAAAAAACCTTTGTCCCCTTTAGAGTTCTGCTCACACTGGACAAACTATAGATCCTAATTACCTTTAGAATTGGTAGAACTCAAGTTCAACCACATTCCACAAGGCCCCTACGATCGAGCTGACACGTGCCTCTCAAATCAACTATCAACTCCTGCAAAAAACTGCAGATTGTTGAATCTGCTTCTAGCAGAGCTGACGAACTGCCATTATTCAAATATGATGATCCACTAATAATTAACCAAATCCTTAAACCAAGCAACTATAGAGATCCATAGAGCCACAAGTATATATATAAAAAAAATTCACCAAGTTTAGTGTACCAATTTAACTCTATTTACACCTCTGATCTCGAGTTTGACCGAAGAGATTCCTCTGCACTAGTTGTGCCTGCCATTGAGTCACTGATGAGTGGGCACGTACGGCTCCACATGTTAGCGACCGAAGAGAAGTACTGTAGGAACGACTTCAAATTTGACAACTAGCTTTCTTCTCATCTCCGTGACCTAGGCGCTTAATGTTAATTAATACTAAACGCTAACTCTGAGGAACAACGCCCACCACGAGAGGACTATATCGGAGAAAATAGGGGGGGAAAAGACACAATTGACTGGGGCGCAAATATGTATAGCAAATGTACCAATACGTGGCACATAAAATATAGAAACCCTAAGCACCAAATCTCACAAGCATCTAATAAGTATCTAATACAAGACATACCCCAGATGACACAACATGATGACAACGCAGATAATTAAGGTCGGAGATCACTCACGAGCAATACGAGTACTTTAATTTATTACTGCACATGCAGGTGCATATATACACGCGCATGGATCGATCACACATGGAAAGCAAGGGTGGCGATATGATCGCGGCAACGAGTACCCTACCCCCTTGTACCGATGACGACCAGCGCACTCCCCGATCTAGTGCGTTGCCGACCGCCGCCTCCGTATGGACTATGAAGAAGGAGCGCGGCCATGAAACGAACGAGCCATCGCGGCCATCCTCAGGTGGATGACCACGACGGCCACGAAAAATATGGCCGCCAAAGACATCATCGTCATGGCGCCGGCGCCATCATCATCGCCCGCCACCGGCGGTGTAGTTGCGCCGATGATGGCGCTCCAGGCGAGCGTCACGAAAGCAAGCGCGCGGGAGAGCACGGGATCCATGCTTTCCCCGGCCTCGTCTTTGAGTACTAGTTTGGAGGTTGGAGCTAGCCTATGCTGGAAGACCACACACGCGTCCATGTTTTATAGGCACGTCATTGCACATGCGCATGAAACGGGAGTACACGTAACCGCTTCTCACGTACTCCCTCCGTCCCAAAATAAATGCAATTTTAGGTTTGGACACGCAAACCAATGCTAGGTGTAAAATTATCAAATTACCTCTTGTCCTTTGTGATAAATATCTAAACATTGTTTTGTCTTTTCTATGAGAACCTTCCGGAGACTATTGTCTTTTGTGGTTTGTAGATCAAAGTTGCATTCTTTGTGAGACAAATTTCAAACACTAGAATTGCATTTATTTTGGGACGGAGGGAGTAGTATAGGCTGTTTTTTTAAGAAAGAGATTGGATTTTATTAAATTTGAACCCCTATTACAACTGAGACCTTAATATAAAATAAAATTACATTGAAGCATGTCACTAGGTCCCTGTCCTTCATCTTCCATGCATCTGACAACATCTATTGCTTCAGAAAACTCCATTGCCATGGAATTTCACCGGATCCGGACTCAAGGATCGCAGTTCCCACCAACAGAAGACTCCACAAATATGGAGACCGCATTAAAGACACAACATGCTCAACCTTTGTAGGGAGTAAAGGGCGCCAAATTGAAAGCACATCGGCTGTATTTTTGAAGGTTCAACCAATCATAAGACCCGACACCACTATTAGCCATCACCAACGGCGACCGGAAGAGCAGATCTGCCACCGCTAGTAGTACCAGCGGACGGAAGAACGATTCCACCAAAGGGGAAAAAAGATCCAATCCCTCCTTAAAGAGAACTAGGCCAACATACCTCAATCCCTCTATGAAGAACATGTTGCCTTTCAAGACGATGACGCATCCCCCTGAGGAAATCTAGTAGAAGATGGAAAGACGGATCGAAAACATCAAAACGACGATCCAAACACTAGTCCAATTATTCTGAAGGAAATGAAAAAATTATTTAAAAAAAAGACCTAACAAAGTAACAGATCTACTAAAAAACGCACCCCTGCTCCTCCTTACCACCGGCTAGAGGTTGGAGGCGAGGAGAAATGGGGCCAGACGGCGCAGGCGAGTCCGCCCGAGTCGCTCGTCCTAGGCGACGCGAGCGGTTTTTTTTGCAATAGGTTTTGGGCCTTGTGGTGGCTGCCGGCTATTGGAGGGGAGGAAAGTCACCAAAACGGTCGGGCTCAGGACGTGTCGTAACGTCATGCCTCCGGACCGGGCCCGTTTACACCTAGCAATTCTCTAAATCTTAAGACTTTTCTCACAAATCAACACACATCTTTTCTGCACACTTTGTCCTCACTTGTGCGCACGTGGGAAGGACTTCCGGTCAGTCATCCATTCCGAAATTGTTCCTGGCCAAGCACGGTCATAAATCTTTCGAGATGAGCTTACGAAAAAAATTACAACTTATTGATATGAGTATTTTATCAATCTAACCCCTGATACGTCGCAGCGTACTTTGATCGTCGTGCCCTGTTCCGTCTTTCTTGGTTTCGAACGGAGCATTGCTGTGTGCTCGAGCTGTTGAGCGGCATTGGTGGAGAAGATCACACGTACGACGGCGCCGCTTCCTTGGAGTCTCAGCTGCCAAGCAGTCTGCCACTTGTGTTGTCGCGGCCGTAAACAAAGACAAAAGCATCCCAACAGACAAAACGGCACTTCTTTGTCACTTGTCAGCCGCCGCTTAATCGTGTTCTCTACCCTTTTAGTTATCATTTCTAGTTTAGAGAACAACGTTTAAACAAAAAACATCCCAAAAGACAAAACGGCACTACTTACCTAGAAATTACTCCTTCCAATCGCAATAAACAACTTGATTAATTTGGACATGACCGTGATCTAGAAGGTGTAACTGCTTTAACTACCAATATATTAGGGTTTTTTTTTTGGAACATCCGATTCTCAACATGTAGGAATAGAGAAAATATTGGATTGGAATTGCATGAAACTTGTAATCTTATACAAATTCAAAATTCCTGGAGGTTTCTAAAATAGGCTTTGTATACAACACATAAATTCAAATGGAGATAAACATAAAAGAAAGTAGGTAAAATAGGTAAAATCTGTCGCAAGTAGATCTAGATCTATTAGGCCCCATAAACGTGCACAGGTCTGTAACAGTTTTCTGTTTTTATTTTGAACGTGATAGATCCTAGGTGCCCCGTGTGATCCGTGCCTGACATTATTTGTTGCAACTATGTTTTAACGTGACAGCATAGATGTGTACCTGCTGCCATTCTCGAGTGTTTTGTGAGAGGAGTTGGCCAATCTGTTCCTAGCTATCTGTCAAAACCGTGCCGCACGTCACTTCTTACAGCACGCTCACCCGATCAAGTTGATGCCGGCCAGATGTGGTTCCCGCGCTCGTACGTGTGCAGCTGAACCCTCGTCGTCCATCAGGATACCCACGCACCCATTGATCGACAAGTTAAAAAGAGAAGAATGACCAGCTGGCGCCCCGAAGATGGCTATCCACAAAGTAAAAGATGGCTTTAAGACATTCTTTTGGGAAGATGTATGGATAGGTAATTCACCTTTGAAGATTCAATTTCCAAATCTATTCAACATCTGTGAAGACCCAAAAATTCTAGTGGCTGAATGTTATTTTGAAGGAGTTTGGAATGTTGCTTTCAGACGATCATTCACAGCCTCTGAATATTAGAATTGGTCTCAGCTGTTATTTCTTCTTGGAGGTACAGCTAGATAATGATAATAATGATGAGATTGAGTGGGCTTTGGACAGATCTAAAAGCTTTTCCACTAAGTATCTCTACAGGTTCTTGACACACAGGGGGGGGGGGGGGGGGTGTGAGAACCATGGCAGTAATATTTGGAAAACAAAGATTCCGCTTAAAATCAAAATCTTCCTCTGACAACTGGCTAGGAACAAGCTACAATCAGCTGTAAATCTGAAAACAAGAGGGTGGAAAGGTAGCATCAAATGCTGTCTATGTGGACAGGATGAATCTACAAACCACATTTTCTTTGAATGTTCTATAGCACAATATACCTGGTGCTGTGTGAGGGATATATTCATGTTACCCGATTTTCCTACATCTTGGGATAATCTGCAGGGGAGCTGGTTATCTGAAAATGTTAGGCTACCAAAACGGCTTTGTATTTTCATCTTCACAAGTCTAGCATGGGCGCTTTGGACTTCGAGAAACAAAATGGCAATTGAACATGCATTTCCAAAATCTCCACTTGATGTAATGCGCCGTGTGATTTCCTTCATGCAGAAATGGAGACCGCTATTGAAGACGAAGGACGACTTGCGTATTGCTGAAGTGCTGACGAAGATGGAGGAGTGGCTGAGGAATGTCAATCGGAATTCTCACTCTGTCTCGGACATAGTGGACTTGTAATAGTGCTAGTGCGCTTCATTGCTGTTATCTTTTGTTGTTGGCACTTCTTTCTTTCCTAAACTTTGTACCAAACGTTTATGGCATTATAAAAGCAGAGGTAATCTCTTTAAAAAAACAGCTGGCACCCGCGCGCCTACTCAGGAACTTTGTACCCGGGAAAAAAAAACTGCCAAACCCAAAGTCCCAGAATCTTAACGTTAACCATGGCACTGGCGCACTGCAGGACGTACGAGAGAAATTTGCGAGGCGCTGCCGTGGTCCGATCCCTGCGCCAGGGCTGGGATCGAGGCGCTGATGATGAGCACGCACCAGGCGAGTGCCTCACAGCCCACGAGTGCGACGAAAGATCTCGAGCGACACAAGTCTACTGGTCACGCATCATCACTGTACTCTCTCCAACATGATGCCCTAATCGCACCCAAGTGTGAGATGGTCAACGTTACCCCACGTCTGACTGTGTATCTCGCCCTTGTCGATCTCCTCGTGTGTCATCGTTGAATCAAGTCATCATCGTCCATCATCGTCGGCCTGCTAGTAGGTCATATAAGCGTTGTTCACTTGAGATTATCATCCCAGTCTAACGGATTATTTTCCTCACAAAATACTATTGAACCAGTTCAACGGATTATTCTTTTCTCAGACTTTTCAACCCAGCCCAGCGAAACAAACAGGGCAATTTCACTACGGTCAGTAGTAGCCAAGTCTTGGCCCATTTGCACTTTTGACAGAATGACAGTTGGGTGCTGAATACTAATAATCTTTGTACCACGGCGAGCCCAACCAAAACGAACCATGCCCCGAAGAACTTGTATAGACTGGGTTTACCTTCGTACCATGAACATATTTTTAGAATGTGCAGCGCACGTAATCCAGAATTGCTTGAACCGATAGCCCTCCCCGAATGTCACGGACCCACCTTCTGTTCTGCAATGCTTCATGTATTGTTCTGGTGTTTCTGACTCTAACGGGACAGGATAGAAGAGCCATTCAGCCATTTGTCTTTCCAAAAAAGAATCGATCTTCCATTCTTCACCTCGATAATCAGGGAGGCGTCAAACATTGCATCCATCAATTTATTTTTGCTCGCTGGCAATGTTGATCCTGGTCTTGACGGCTCTATTTTGCTTAACTAGAGCCACAGCAGTTGTAATGCAATGCCCATGAATTTTAGGTTTTAGATACCCAAATCGTCGTACTCCTCCGACGTGCATACTATTGGCCACGCGACCAGACGATGGCACCCCCAGAAACCATCTAAGTTCCTTTCCACAGAAAAGCCTTCCGGAGCCGATCAATCATTTGAATTGCCCATGGCGAGAGGGTTAAAGCTATTGTCGTATAGATGACCATCGATGTAAGTGTTACCTTTGTCAGTGCTAGCCTCCCTGCCCTAGTTAGCATCTTCGACAGCCACAACGGTAGCCTCTCTGCAATCGCATCCATCATTGGTTGTTCTTGCGCTTTGGTCAACTTCCGAATGGAGAGCGGTATCCCCAAGTATTTACATGAGAAGGGAATGACTTTGCAGTTGAAACAACTCACCACCTCTTGCATCACTTCCTCTGTGCAGCACATGGGCGTTAGGGAACACTTGGATAAATTAGTGGACAGACCCGTTGCGCCCTCTAAGCAGTCTAGAATTAATTTTGTCAAGGCAAACTCACTACTTTCTAGCATTATTACAAATGCAACCACATCGTCAGTGTATAAAGACACACGATGGGGTATATTCCTGATCTCGAACGGTTTCAGAAGCTGAAGCTCATCTGCCTTGGTGAACAAGCCATTAAGCGCTTCCATGGCGATCATGAACAACAATGGCGATAGGGGATCACCCTGACGAAGGCCACGTGCATGACATATCCTCCCACTCTATGTTCCATTTACCAGGATCTTGTTGTTCATGGAGGAAAGCAGCACGGAGATCCAATCTTATGGTTCATGGAGGAAAGCAGCACAGAGATCCAATCGACCGAGCGCCTTGGAAACCCATAAAATCTAATAATTGAAGCAGGAATGGCCATAAACCGAATAGAACGCCTTGGTTATGTTGATCTTGAGTAGAACAAACAATTTCTTCATGCTATGTAACAGCCTTGCAGCGCCTCTGACCATCGTGAAGTTATCCTGTATGTTCCTTTTCTTGATGAAGGCACTCTGGTTCGCATGAACCAGCTCATGCATCCTCGGTGCCAGCCTATTAGCAAGAGCCTTTGAGAACAACTTACTCACACAGTGAATGAGGCTAATGGGCCTAAACTCCGAGATGAACTTTGCCTCTTTGGTCTTAGGAAAGAGAATCTTCAGCACTCCATTCCATTTACCAGATGAAAGCTTCTTGTAGCCATGTTGGAGAAGGAATGGAAAGCTCTCATCACATCGTCATTGATTATTTGCCAAGCCAATTTCAGGAACAACCCCATGAAACCGCTCGGACCTGGCGCCCTATCCGATGCTAACTCCTTCACAGTGTGTTCAATCTCCTCTTTTGTGAATGGCTTATCCAGGTTGTTTAGGTTGGGTTGTGGGATGCCAAGGAATTGAAATTCAAATCCCAGGCGCCGTTGTTTGTGGCAACCAATGATGCCCTCAAAAAATTCATGGGCCAACTCCACTTTTTCCTCCTCACCGTAGATTGTGTGTTCTCCGTCGGACAGAGAGGGATGAAGTGTTTCTACCGGCGATGAGAGGCATGCGAGTGGAAAAATTTAGTATTTGCATCCCCAGCTGACAGGTGGAGCAGTCATGAGCATTGTCTTGCAATTGTTCTCTCCATGGATGGACATGAACATGAACTTCTTACCATTTTTAAATGACAAGGAACTTATTATTACCATGAACATGAACTTCTTACCATTCTCAAATGACAAGGAACTTCTTACCATTCTTAAATGACAAGGCAGAGCACCTGCCATTTTTTGCACAAAAGGGTCCTCTGTTGCAATCTTAAAGGCCTACTCCAGCACGTATGACAACATTTAGTGGGGTTCCTCGTTTTCTCTTTTGTTGTCTTCAGTGCAGGCCAGAAGTAGTGGTTTAGTCATTCCTTGTAGCTCTGCTCTGATCAGTTGTACTCTTTTGTACTTCTTTGTTTGTTTTTTTTCCGTATAATAAAAATTCAGCAAATCTGTTACCGTCTGTTAAAAAACAAAGTGCGGCAACACGGTTTCCAACGGCTTTCTAGATGCAACAGGAAACACATCCTGGGACGGCTCTATGATTTCAAGGGCCCTCGAGCGAACCAATGTTATGGACCCTTTCGACTAAATATCTTTTATAATAAAATAAAAAAATAATAGTAATAATGATATATTTAATTCTAAAAAAACAATGCCAATAGTACAAGCTAAAAGAGTGAAAAAATAGAGCTAGTATGATCACCTCAAATAATAATTAAGTCACATGACTCCATCAACAATGATGCTCCGACGCTCAGTCTTTCTTAAAGAAACTCCTTCGAGCATTTTTTGATGCAAAATCATTAATAATATTATCCAGATTGATGTTGTCCAAGATATCCTTCTCAATGCTGCACATAGCCAAGCTATTCAACCTTTCTTGTAACATAGTTGACCTCAAACAATTTTTCATTAGCTTTAGTTTGAGAAGCTTCTTTCAGCTGATGCCACGGTCACAGGCACAGTTAATAGGATCCGATATGCAATTGAAGAATCTTAGGTGCTGACATAATATCTTCTGGCAAAGTTACTTGTAACACTTTTAGTTCGGAGAAAAAATCATCTAGATCAACATCACACGAGTTATCATGAGAAAACACTTCTGCAAAATGACTGCAAAGTCTCCGTAGATCATTATCATCCAAGGACTTCAGATTTTCAGAGTTGAATAGGAAACCAAACACCTTTTCAAATATCTTCAACTGCTCAAATCGACTATTCAATGAAGCAATTGCAGCATCAACACTTCTTCCTTTTACCTTGGCGTTTTATAGGAAATTTTGGCTCTATATCCATACCAGATGCAATGCCTTTTGCAACCTCAACCCTAGACTCAAAGCATATGAAAAATGTCTACCAATGGCATCCTTAGAAAACTCCAAATTCATCTCTCTCACGGGCCCCTTTTTCAATTAAGATATCCCTTTTGCTATTGTCAAGGTTGTCCCATGTTCTTGGATCATAGATAGATAAACCAGAATCATCTTGCTCATCGGCATTTGAATTTTCATGATCAGCTGAGGGATGCAAAATTTCTCCCCCCTACTATTCCCTGTAGCATCTTCCCCTATACCATGTTCAACATCCTCAACTTGCATTTAAATCAGGTACATTTTCCTCCTGCCTGTGATCATGCTCCTCCTCCACGTGATCAGGTTCCTGCTTTCGATTAGCATTACTTGAAGCTTCAAAAAAACTTAAGCAAAGAACCTTTTTGTGCTTCAACCAATAGATCATCTTGTTTTCTTTTTTTCCTTTTCTGAGCACGTGACAGATGCTTTTTCGGCAACATCAAGACCTAATTTATGTAGGAAAGTAAACAATACTCACTGAGATTTAAAGTTTCGAATTGAAGACTGAGCATGTTAGACGATTACTGAAATAAGTAAATAACTCACCGAGAAGTCGATCAAGAATTCAAGATCAAAAGGAAAAGGATTGCAGCCGGCGTCCAGGGGCTACGAAGACTCGAAGAGGGGCATCCAGGGGCTACGAAGACTCGAAGAAGAGCGGCGGCGCCGGTGCCGGCGTCTGGCCGTCTGGGAGCGTCGCGTCAGTGTCCAGAGACCGGCGGCGGCGAGGGAAAAACGATGCGTCACGCGGCGGCCTCCTCGTCTCCTCGTCTCGCGGCTCGATGTGTCTGTCACGCAGAATATTGGAAGCGGTAACGTGCGTGTGGGCCTGGTGGTTGACATCCAATCCACTGTGTACATACTTGATAGTACTGGGCCCCCGGCCGTCGCCTCGCGCGGGTGCATGGCCCAAGAGCCGACCCTGAGCACATCTCAGGATATTCTCATCCATGGGCCATGGCCTCCGAGTCGATCCTTCGGTGTGGCAGGCGTGTGGTCGAACTTGAACACCTACAATGTGTTTGGTTTGCAGATTCTATTGATCCGGCATGATTCCCGCATGAGGTCATCATCCGCTGATTTTCTAGGAGTGCCTGGTACGTACGGGTGCTACGCAAAGCGTGTGGATGCCGGACGAGATGGACTTTGTGATGTAACCAAACAAACACACATTAGGCCCCGATACAGGATCGGACGATTCCGGCAAACCAAACGCGCGCTACTAGTGTGCATCGCTGATCAGTCCTAAACACCCCTGCCTTCCACCTGTCTTCTAGTTGCTTCTAAGTTTGCCACGCCTTCAATGCCCTTTGCAGTTTGCACATCATTCATTTTCATCGGATCGAACATATGATGTGTCCAAAGCTTCCCTGAGGCTGCAGCACGATGTCAAGCATATCCGCAATCTTCTTAGCATCCATGGAACCGTCCAATAAAGTAACCAAACCGGCTGCAACTATACCTATAGTATATGGTTCCCAAATTGAGAACACCAGATATAGCCCATACCTTTGGGAAATCAAAACCTTACTTGCTCTGATATGTGATAACCCCACCCCCAAACTTCATATGCAGTGCGGTTTCTAAGCAATAGCAGCATATATATGACTGATATTAAAAGTTTATAAGTAGATGAGCGATGTAATAAGGGTTGCTGCTGCATGCACAAGGACAAGACAAGTTTGAAGCAAGAATATAAAAGAAGTTTGAAGCTTAGTCTCCTTGATCTTCTCACTTTTTCTTCAAAGAAATAATCATGTAAATCTGGCTGTGCATGCATATAATATAGAGGCCGTCAGATTCCTATGTCTAAAAATGTTGTGATAACCCCAAATTGTGACAACCAATCAGGTGAGAGAGGAAAGGATTTTGGAATGGGATCTATGGAAGGGGACTAGAGCGGCACACATATGATGTGATCAGATGGAATTCAGGATTCAGAGTTGTTTACCTCAGTTCACTGAGAGGCTAGACTGATAGATTGGCTATACAACGTGCATGGGAATTGAGAGAAGCATGCATGTCGGGCCAACGACCTAGGTGATTCAGTTTTAAAATAAACAAGGCTGCAGTACTTACAACGTTACATGTGAAAGAAGCCTTTGCATGCATGGCGTCACGTTGCATTATATTCTCCCCACCAGAGGCTCAAAAGCTAGGAATTCCGAAGCTGTGTACATCCATGGGCGAGATGCCGTCTGTCCTTTGCGCGCATGCTCTGGAAATGCACACTGTATGTTTGTTCCGCCCCTGTGTACAGAAAAATAGGCCACATCAGGATGGACTAAGCACAACCAAGCAGCAACACAAGTAGAAGTGCGATCTCGCTAGATTGGACAGCGTAGTTTCAGATTAGGTGGACGACTCTCAAGTCTGAAATCTGAGTCCCCTCTCCTCTCCTGGAGGCATGCAAATGCATGCAACGGCGCATGTGAGTGACACACCTCGATCCGCATATGCGGAACTCACTGTCTTCGTCGCTGTGAGAAACAAGTTTAACAAGAGATTTCCATTAATCATGTAGCCGTTGATCGATCTGAACACATTTCTGCTTGCACAAAGACATTCTGCGAACAACCCATTAATAATAAATCACCGACTTCGTCCAATTACCGGTTTTTGATAAACCTCTAAGTACAATTGAAACTGCTGTCAAGGTGGACTCGACACGTAGCTCCTCCGAACAGTTAGCACTCTTAGTCTCTTAACATTGTTGTGTCAGCGTCTCAGCGATGAAGTCGAGCATCTCCATCAAGCCATGGTCGACATTTGTTGTAACGGGGTTTCTCATCAGATCTCAGTGATGAGATGAAACCGGCCATCAGCAAACGCCCTTGTTTTGAGTCTGCTATAGGTAAACCAGCTCGATTTTGTGTTCATAAATCAAGTAACTCAAGAGCGCGGCTAATACTGCAAAGTAGTAGAATTAGCGTTGCTTCATATGTAGATCTCCAGTGTTCTCTCATGACGTACCTCGCGAAGTCGCGAGTCCCACTCCTTTTGCAGCCTTCTTTTGATCATTAGCAGAGACCACCCACCACCTGAACCTGGGAGCGCTTCCTTTGTTCACACTGCAGGCTGCAGGCAGGGGTGTGCCCTCCCACCGATTTCTCTCATTGAGGCATAGACATGGTTAAGCAGATGAACCCATGCTCTCGGCAGGTTACTGAGGACACTAGACACAAGTATATAGGGGAGAGACTATGAACAAAAGTTATGCCTATATATTTATCTATCCAATGAGTATGACATAATTATGTTAATCAATACTTAAATGTTGTGAAAATGACAGTGTAACGAACATAATCAGATTGCGCGCGTACTGTTCCGCTCAGGAATTTAAACCAAAGTTATGACATTTGTTCATACAATGCGTTAACCTGATAAAAATTAGAAACACTTTTACTGATGGGACTTGAGAGTACCCGGCCGGTGCAAATTGACATATGAATATAATTATGTATTAAGTCAAAAGCAGGCATATCATTACATTGGAATATCCTGAGCGAAAGCATCAGGTAAGGTGTAAACTAATTTCGAGGCTTTCTAGGACAACTTAGAGCAGCCAATCCAAGAACAAAGAATGACAACAAAAGACACCACAGTACACGTACACATAGCGGCTAGCCCCAAAGAAGCAGCCTAGTGTACTCCAAATGTTGTGATGAGAAACTCAAGGCTGCTCAGCTTGTTCCCGACGAAAATTTAGATGGTATGATGGGAGAAAATATAATGGATGACGCACGATGCTGCGTGGTGAAAACCGAAATGCGTCATCTTGTTGTCCTGAGGTGCATATTTCCGTAGAATTGAGCCCCTTGGCCTCGAAGATATCAGTTCAATTCATGATCAATTGACAAAAATTATTTTCAAAATAGACCAAAATGCACGTGCAAGCTAATAAGTCCCGGAACTTCAAAAAAGTAGAAAAAAAAGTGCAGCGGCGGGACGTCAACCAATACGGGTAAAGCACACATTTATCTTGCTATTAACAATTAGAGTAAATTTTATTGGGGTGCATCAAGTTTTGTCGCTATACCATCTAGGTCCGTTAACTTAAAAAAACCGACCATCTAGGTCGACAAACTATTAAAAAGGGGAGTGGAGGTCCAAAACTGCCCATGGAGGCAATTTCGTCTACGTGGCGCTACCAACATGGCGACAATTTACAAAACACCTCCTTATCTCTCTTTTCTTCTCCACTCAACGCCCTTGTGTTGCCCTAGCCGCTGCCCCTGCTTGCCCCTCGTCGTCGCCGCCGCAGCCAAGCGCCGCCCCTGTTGGCCCCTCGCCGCTGCAGCCAAGCGTCGTCCCTGCTCGCTGCTCGCCCCTCGCTACCTCAGCCGAGCCCAACAAGTGCCTCCACACTCCTGTCGCCATCTCCCTCTCCGCGCGCAAGGCGAGGAGGTCATCCCCGGCGCCACCTCCATCCCCGCCCTCTCGCAAGAGCGGAGGCCCAGGAGCAAGGGCTGCAACGGTCGACGAGAGAGGAAGGACGGGTGCTAGAGCCTTGGCGGCGCCTGCACGCTGAGCAGGGCGCCGGGCTCGCGAACGCGCTGGGCATGGAGCAGGCCGCCAGCGCCGGGCTCTCAAAGCATGGCTTGGTCTGCGCCACTGCCTTCCACAAGCCCTTCAATGACGACGCTCCCGATGCTGACCTGAGTGTGAGGCTACCGCGGAGCAACGGCTATGTCTACGGCCGCAGCGGTGCGCGCACACCATGCATGCCCACCGCCAAACGCCTCTGCAGCACCTGCTCCTCCCGTGCCCCGTCCAGAGCACCACCACCTCCTTCACTCCACCCCCGACGCCTTCTCTCCAAGCTCCAGCGATCGAGCCGTCGGGGATTTTGAATCCCACAACCGCCACCATTGTTGCCCGCTAAGCTCGACCTCGTTGTCGCCCCACCTCTCTGACCATCCTCCGCCCAAACCGCCGTAGCCGCCGCCGCCTAGCAGTTCCATCGCCGGCATGGGTTCGGTGAACTTTCGGCCATGGGAAGCACCTCAATAGATGCAGCTCATCATATAGGTTGCGTAGGTCATCTCCTCGCCATCGATGAACCTCGTCGCCGGCGGGAATCGCCAGTCAAAGGAGCACGCATGGCATGCTCGATGTAGTGCCTGAGAAGGATGGGAGGGAGGGGTCTAGAGTGGAGAAAAAATGATAGATAGAGGGGGTCTTTTGTAAAATGTTGACACGGTGGCAGTGCCACGTAAGCAAATACCGCCTCTGTGGACAATTTTGGACTTCCACCCTCCCACTTTATTAGTTTGTGGACCTAGATGACCGATTTTTTAGTTAACGGACCTAGATGGGAGAGGGACAAAAGTTAATGAACCCTAATGAAATTTACTCTAATGTTATTAGGTGATGTCCCGTATATTGCTGCGGGAATTTTTTAAACAAAATTTTAAGTTGAAATTTGAAAGTGAAAATACTAAGGTAATTACATGGAAACATTCTTTTGTAAATGACATTATACGTGAAAACATGTTCATTTTGTTGAGAGATAATGACTCTGAATAATTTATCTTTCGTGTATTTCTATTGTTGAAATTTTGTAGCGTGATACTCGCAAAGACTAATAAGTTGCATGTATGGAAATTATTGGTCATAGAAAATCGATGGAAGAAAGATAGATGGTCCTAATTGATCGTGACATGGCGCCTGATGTAGTGGGTTCCTATATGACGTGGCTAGCTTGCATGTATACAATTAATGACTTTTAGTGGGGTGCATTTATATATGTTATATAGATTATTAGTGAACCCTCCATATATCGATTCTCACACGATGAGCAACAAAACATAAATCATATTTTTTTCATAAAATTCTTGTGATCTCTTTTATGGACTCTAGCATATCTGATAATCATAGCAACAGATTTATTGTTTTCTAAAACAAAATACTCACCTCTATGCTAAAAGGTATTCTAAGGCAATTCCCTAATCTATATATGAATTGTATGCCTATAACATTATGAAGATAGTTCAAACAAACACTAAATTTGTATCTAAATTATTCATATATGATATTATAAAAACAATTTAAAAATCCCTAATCTGCTTCTAAATTACTCATTTTTGTCTTTGTTACAAAAATATAAGGTAACCTCTAAATTTGCATCTAATTAAGTTACCTAACTTCTTCATCATCAGAAGTATACCTGATCGTGGGTCGGGTCGTGTCGGGTTCGGGTCGGGTCATGTCGGGTTGGCGAGTCAAAATTGTTGACCCGTGCCCGACCCGTGGCATGGTCGGGTCGGGTCGGGTTGTGTCGGGTTCGGGTCGGGTTTCGGGTTTCACGTGTAATTTTTCGGGTCACGTCGGGTTGGGTCGGGTTTTTTTTGTGTTTCGGGTTAAAAATTGGCCCGTGCCCGACCCGTCACGTGCTCGGGTCGGGTTTTTTTCGGGCGGGTCGGGTCGGGTTTATCGGGTCGGGTGGCCCATGATCAGGTATAATCAGAAGTAACCTAAAGTAGCATGTATTTTTTTTCATAAATATCATAAACATGCTGACATTACTTTGATGAACTCTAACCATCTCCAATAATCATAGCCACAAATTTTATTATGTTTTTTGCATGTGTTTGGTTCAAAGGACGAAGTCCGATGGGAGGGGACAATACAATTTCTGGAGATTTTTGTTTGAAAACCTAGTGGGACGGATCCATCCTGTGAGGGAAATATTCACCATAGATGCAGCACAACCCTGTTCAGCCAAAACAAGCGAACGGGGGCGTCCCTCGCGTTCACGCTGTCTCTATCTCTCCTCTCTCTTATCCGTCTCCTCACTTCGTCCTCGCGTTCAGAGGACGAAGTCCGACGGGAGGGGACAATACCATTTCTGGAGGTTTTTGTTTGAAAACCTAGTGGGATGGATCCATCCTGCGAGGGAAATATTCACCATAGATGCAGCACAACCCTATCCAGCCAAAACAAGTGAACGGGGGCGTCCCTCGCGTTCACGCTGTCTCTATCTCTCCTCTCTCTTATCCGTCTACCTCATTGGCCTGTGGGTGGAGGGTCGAATAGCCTCAGGAGGAGGACAAGTTGTGGCCACCGGATTCGAGGAAGATGACGGACACAGACTGCTACCGGCAAAGAATGAGCTCCAGCGGGACGGTGCAAGGCGACACTAGTGGGGCAGGGCAGCTCCGTCGCATGGCACACCATTGGTCCGACGAGCTCTGCCGTGAGGCACGCCACACTGGTCGGGCGAGTTGGACCCCGACCGTGGGGGAGGCGAGGGCCGGCCCCAGGTAGAGGCACGAGGTGGCGACAGGGTGAGCTTCACGGAGCGGCGACGGGGAGATTTGCGCGGGGCGGCGAACGAGGAGATGGGGCGGAGAAGCAGGGGAAAGGATAGGGCCAAAAAAGGATAAGGCAAAAAAGATTTTTTAAAATTATAAAAAAGTTACATAAAGAATGACATGTGGGCCTATTTTGATGAGGTGGAGCCTACTTAAGTTTGGCTATCAGTGTAAAAATCGTTATTCATTCCATTCTCTCTATCCTTGTACCAAACAACTAGAAGATGGACATCATCCCCAACAAAATACGAAATGGTATAGATCCTACAAAATAGGGACAGGATCATCCAATCTCACATCGTTCCCAAACCAAACACATCAAAAAAATAATCACCTCTAGCACTTAAAACATTGTAAGCTCTAAATTATCCACCTATGACATTATAAAATCGTTCAAACAAACCCATGAATTTATATCTAAATTATCCACATAACATTATGGAAATAGTTTAAAGAAATTCCTAATCTGTTTCTAAATTATTCGTTTGCTATTATTAAAAGTAATCTGAAGTAAAATTCTAAATTTGCATCTTAAGTTACCTAACTTCTTCATCATCATTGGAAGTAACCTAAACGCCCTACGTTTTTTATTATAAAAAAATATCCCAAAGTACTCCTATACTTATGCTTCTAAATTATCTACTTCTAATATAGCAAAATTTAACTCAAGATATACATGTATGCGTGTCACCATACACCGACCATGTAGAAGTATATGTAGGAAGTGACGAAGTATATCCATTTTCATGTCAGACACGTAGTTCAGGGTAAAGTTCCAACTACACACATTTGAAAACACAAATAGAGCTGCGATGCGCCAGTGAAAAACCATAAACAGGGATGGAAGAATCATATAAATTAATTGGTAACTAAAGCATATCACGAATGGAAAAATCAATTTTGATTAGTTGCAGTCCGTGCTTAGAATAATTTGAACAATTTTATAGAGATTTCATGCATATCTTCTATAACTATATAGAAGCACCCCACTAAAGAGTTCTCTCAAACCTCAGCAAGCCACATCAACACCTAACACCTTTGAGATAGCCTCTCTTAATTACCGAATCAATCTTCAGCGAGACATTCAAGCGGAAGCCAAAAAGTCTTTGCATGCGTCGTTGGCCAGTAAAATCATTTTGCAATGGGCTAATTTGCATGCACCCATGCATAATTATGAAGGCTAACCAATAGACCACGGAGACCTGGTGCACCGTAGTTATTCTCATCTGGGAAGCCGGTGCATGCGCTGAATTGGATGAAACTGTATGGCTGATTTGCATGCACCCATGCAAAGAAGAAATCTGTCACTAATTGCAGATCAAGAGCCTCCCTCTTCCTCCCCTCTTCTTTATGCATGGTAGATCAAGAGATTATTTTTGCTCGGCACCTTAAGCAGATAATCATGTTCATGCATCATCTGCTTCCACTATAAAATAGAGAGCTCAGAGCAGCATCAAAAAACACCTCATCCCGACCACCGACGAATAAGGAGTGATCGTCCATATGACTCCTAGCAAGATCGTGCTGAAGTTGCTGGTGAAGACCAAGTCGAAGCGGATGCTCTTCGCGGAGGCCAAAAGGAGTTTGTGGACTTCGTCTTCAGCCGATGCTCCGGCGAGGCTTGTGTCCGCCGGCACCATGCACGACAGTGTCGGGCGCATGTACCAGAGTGTCGATCACATGGGCGCATCCTACCAGGAGTCGGCCCCAACAAGACGGAGTTTCTCCACCCGTGGCGCTGCACCCGGACGCGTGCAACATGTTGTTGCTCTCTATTATATATTTTCATCCAAAAGATTCTCAAATTTATATATTTTTTATTTGAATATTGGTTCTATTTGTTATTACTTTATTAAAAAAATCTACCATTTCATGTTTTCTGCAAACTCGATTTAAGTGATTATTTGTAATACTACATGCTCTATATTATTGTGTTTTTTATCTTTTGATCATAGAAAAGTACTCATAAATCCCGCAGCAACGCGCGGGGAGTCACCTAGTTACATATATTGACATGTACATGTCAGCATTGGTGATAACATGACAAAATAATTATAAAGAAAGCGAGGCAATGAGTTTCATCAATTATATTGAGATGTACCTAGTTACCTATTGAAATTTACATTGGAAGCTATAGAGAAATTTACGTCGGAAGCTACAGCATTTCATCCAATTCCGTCCAATCACGTACCTCATGATCAAGTTCCCGTCGCAGCAGATCCGCCCAGGTCAAAATCACACTTTGAAACAGTCGCAAAGAACAAAGTTAAATTTTCTGCCGAACAGCAAGTTTACGTTCACAGTTTTAAAGACAGAAAACATTTTGAAAGAAGACTAAACAGAACAGGAAATGTAAGCACATTTAGAACATTGGGCCATTGTCTCCCACACGAAACACATCAGAACGTGTCTCAACTGTAACAGAGTTTCCATGTGCGGCATGGACCGTGGACTGCTAAAATTTATGCTTTCTAGTTTGTACACAACCACAAAACCCCTGAGATATTAATTCCCTCCCATCTTTACTCTACTCCTATGATCGATTTCAAGAACTGGAGTTTCGCGTTGATCTCTGTCAGGTCTGCTGCATCCCTCGAGCTGACAAGGGGTTCTACGCCCACAAACATGTATAACCCGGTAAGCTCAGCTTCGAGAGTCAAAGATGTTGCTGGGCAGTACCCCGTTATTGTTCTTAGCGTGTCAAGCTGCTCCCTCAACTGTTCCTCTGTATAGTTGTCCTGGTGGAAACAAGTGATTATTATGCTAATAAAGAAGCATAGACGATTGGAAATCATGCTGGGAAGATTATGGCTTCAAAGAAAAGCGGCGATCCCTCAACCGAGGTCGTCATCCATATACAAGAACAAAGGAATTGTATCCCGTCTTAGGAACACTTAGTGTAGTGACAACATAAGAACAAATTTATTTGTTTCAGATGAAGTATATTTTTCGGCTTCTTCCCCAACTACAGGAATGCATATAACACTAAATTCATAAACATCTAAATATAATGACAAATTTTAAAGCTGGTTTAAGTGATGTAGCGAACCATGGGGAGAAAAATAAAATATGTCATCAACTCACCTTCACCTCACCTAGAATATTCCTCTTGGGTCCTTCATTCATTAGCTTGTATTCAAAACCAGTTGATTCATGAGGGTGCTCAACATCTGGCCTACCTTCAACATTCGCCATACCTTCGCCGATGGCAGAGACATAAGGTTTTCTCCTACTGGACATTAGATCCTCAGCTTCATCCAGGGTCACCACAGATGCCCCTGAGATGAAACTGGAAGCACCTCCCTCACTGTGGAGCTCCACACCCTCTGTGTTTGTATCATCAACATCGGTCACAATGTCTCCCCTAACAGTATTTCTCTGAACCTGAATACTATCAATAGCTGCAGGTCCAGTCACTGTCTGTAACTCTTGTGCCACAAGGTCACTCAGTGGCAACGATTCACTTTCGCTAGCGATAATGTCCACTTGCACACCGACCACCTCCTCTGTAACAAGATCACTAGTACTTGTCACTTCCAGCACCATCTCCACTGTTACTTCATCTTCTCTCTTGCTGTCATCATTTGGCACTTGTGATTTAGAAACGTCAATGTCTTGTGGTGCCATGCTCCTGGTAGGCACTTTGCCGTCCATGCTTTTGCTCTCCTCAGTTTTGGCTGACTAGCAATTTCACAAACAAAGTTTAAACGGATATCTTTACGGATGTCAATTATTTTTTTCTTACAAATTTACAACCCAGGAAATACATTTCATGTCGAGCATGAGGTTAATCGTAACCAGGTTTACAGGGTTGATGTGGTTTCTAATTTCTATCAGTAAGCGGCTAGTAGTTTTGCATAAAAAACATTTATATGACCATTCTGTATAGAGAGTTATAGAATTTTGAAATGATGGAGTTTCTAATTTCTATCAGTAAGCGGCTGCCGGCTAGTAGTTTTGCATAAAAAACATTGATATGACCATTCTGTATAAAGGAAGTTATAAAATTTTGAAATGATGGAGTGAACTCTTACGACTCACCTTGTCCTCAACTAGTTCTTTCTTCCAGAATCCCTTGTTTGTCAGTTCGACACCAGTTGTCTGATTAGAGTGCTCAACATCTGGCCTACTCTCAGCATTCATCGTATCATCACTGATGGTTAAGACATTTGGTGTGCCCATACTAGAAGCTGGATTTGCAACATCATCCACAGTCACCACTGATGAGACAACACTAGTAACATCTCCCACAGCATTGTGCTCCACACCCTCTGTACTTACATCACCAATATCCATTACAACATCTTCTGTTAAAGTACTCTCGAGAACATCATCAACATATGCAGCTTCTGCCATTTCCTGAGACTCTTGAGCCACAAGATCACTCAGGTGCAGTGGTTCACATTCAGGCAGTTGAGTAGCAATGGCCTCAATTTGCACACCAACCACCTCCTCTGTAACAGGATCAGTGTCAATGGTGACTTCCTCCAGCACCATCTCCATTGTCACATTACCTTCCATCTCCACTGGCACCGATGATTCAGGAACATTAACCTCCTGTGGTGGCATCTCCTCTGTTTTCTCCCCTGCGTCTGACACCTGAGATTGTTGGCCTGATTTTCGGTCCAAATCTTCACGTTCTCCCTCTCTCTGAACCACAGTATCATCTTTGCCCAATATCGGCACTGGGAAGCCACTCACTTCAGCGGTGCCGATATCGGTGCCCGATGACACCATCTCCTTGCTAGACTCTGTTTCCTCTGTAGCTGTGCGCTTGCCATCCTCTGTTTTATCCCCATTGTCTGATGCAGATAACTCTTGGACTGGTTCCTCCGCAGCGACAGGAGCTTCTTCGATTCTAGTAACCATATCGTCTTCCTCCCACAACTCCGGCGCCGCTGATCTCGAATCATCAATGCCCCGCGGGGGCAGCGCCTCCATGGTAATATACTCATCATCATCCTCTTTATGCGCCCTGTTATCCGACACAAATGGCTCATGGCCGCCTAATTCTTGGAAACGAAATTTACCTTCTGATAATGCGCCCTCCTCGTCGCTCAACGGCAGCACCGGCTCTTCGGTGAGACGAGGTTCCCGTGACAGAGGCAACGACGGGTACCTCTCGTCTTCCTCCACGATGCCGCCGTCCTCTGCCTCGCTCCAGTAGTCGAACACATGGGCCTCACCGCCGGGCGCTTCCGACGCATCCAGGAACTCGTCGTCGTCGTCGAGGTCCCAGGCAGCGTGGTACGGCTGGGCCCGGGGCGGCGGAAGCAGGGCGCTCATGAGGCGTTCGGTGGCGGCGAAGCTGGCGAGGTAGGCGGCGAAGGGGAGGGACAGTGCAAGGCCGGCGACGGAGAGGATGACCAGCTGCGGGGCCACGACGGGCGCCGCCGCGGCCGCGACGCCGGCGATGGCCGCCTTCCGCGACAGGTCCCACCCTCGCCGGAGCAGCGCCCGCCCCCAGCTCTCGTCACTGCTGCCGCCGCCGTCTGCGTATGTGGTGGTGTCGCCGAGGTCGTCGTGCTGGAATCCAGCAGCGGCGGCCTGGTCGGATCCATGCGTGGGAGTCGGCTTCGGGTGCGGCGGCGGCGTGGGCAGAGCGGTGGGCGGTGGATGCTGCTGAGAGGGGTGATTGGGTTGGAAAATGGAAAGGCTGCGGGCGGCGGAGGGAGACGACGACGCGTGTGCGTGAGGCGGCGGGAACGGCGGGCAGGTGTGAGACGGGCATGAGCATAGCTGACACGTGCCAAGGCTACTTTTTGCTGGCTTTTTTTTACAAGAAAAAGGGTTTTTTCACAAAAAAAAAGTGAATAATCATCAAATCAATAAAGCACTGCATATACTGATCCCATAAAATGAATTTCGCACGTTGAAATCACAAATGTTCTCATCGAACAAAGATGAGAAACTAATTATGCTAACTGAAAATACGCAAATCACATAAATCCATGGTCATCAGCATTAGCTGGTTGCTCATATACTGGACGATTTCCTCTATCGTTTTCTAAAGGACTGATGGTGTAAATGGATACATGTATTATACACCTGTTCATAAGATTGAATCAATGGTAGAAGTCTTTCGACTTGTGTCATGTCTGTCTTTGAATTGTATATAGAGTCGTGATTTTCTTTTCTCTGTTGTACCCTGATCTCGTACTCATCTGATCGTACAGTGGTTCAATGTTTGTAAGGTGCTTGTACCCAAAACCATCACCGATTAGCCCAGTGTATGTGGTTTAATCAATTCAGGTGTAGACTTTTCGTCCCCCGGTAACCTAAAAAAAAGAGAGGATTGAATAACTTTTACAAATACATTTCCACATTTGAATCTGGAGCCCTCGAACTATTGTGACGGTAAATTGTAACTATGTTTTGAATATGACATGGTAGTTAAACAAAATTGATTGTGTTCTATTGACTTATATTCAGATCATATGTATAATTTCTGTACAGGTGACACACTTATAATGTACATATATGTAATTAACAAAGGCTGTTCTATTAAATGTAAATGTTACTACATATTTTAACGATACAAATATATCATATTTTAAGCTTGTTAACTGCTGCCATGTTATAACAAAATATGCACCATGATACAAAATGTTACCATCATCAATTTTCAATACTTACCGTTCTCCGTTCATAATAACTAACAAAACATACATTTATAAAGATAAGATAAATTTAATTGAAATTAACAATTACTACAGTTAATTATATTGTCCGACAGCAATGACAAAATTCAAAACCACAATTCAAAAGTAGTATATGTAAATTTGAAAAAAGTTAAATGATGAAGTGAATCATTTATTTACAGCAGAAATGAATAAAGTCCACTTACAATATCCAACGAGTCAAAAAAGTACATATAACCAAAACCCTTCATAATCCAAACCATAGGGATCATGCAGATCAAACTCAACAAACATAAAATTGTTATTAGTAGATCTGAAGTTGATATGTCTCACATGGATATTAAATCAAAGACCAACCAAACAATGAACAAAAATTGAAATCAGGGGGTTGAAGATTAGAAATATTTTAAACAACAAAATATCTGATAGAGGCAATCTCTTACTAAAAGCAAGCCACATATTACAACACACAATCAAAACATGTATACTCCCTCGCGCTCGTAAATATATGACGATGCTCTTCCTAAATGTCAAATATCTGAACGGAGGTAACATAAACAACACAACACACATATACATGCAACATGACATACACATGCGTTACGCAAGGATATATGATATCACTATGAAGAGCACAACTCGATCCCTTAACAAATCCAAGCTATCAATTGATCCACAGATAAACTTGGCACCGGCCCGGGTCAAGATCATGTCGCCGCCAGCGCGCCAGTGACCTTCAATTGATCCACAGATAAACTTACTTCTGGATGGATCTCATCACCTGCTGAAATCACAAAGTATGTAGTAGCTGTATGCCCGCAGCGAAAGCCCGTGTATATGTGTGCACAGGCACCCTGAGCACAGCTAGTACGTGGCTGCACTGATGCGAAGGGCGACGGAAGCAGCCGCAGCCGCAGTGGCGGCGGAGATGAGTAGCCTGTCCAACCTTATCCTCATGCCCTGCAGGTTGATATGGAAGACGGCGCCGCCAGGAGCGAGCCTGACGGCGATCGTCAGGACGGCGAGGCTCACGGCGGCCACCATGAAGGCGGCAGCGGCGGTGCCTGCGGGGTTGCTCGGGAACGGCAGCCTGGCCGAGGAGAAGACCAAGGCGTGGATGAGCAGCGCTTTGGCAACAGCGAGGTACTCGTCGTCCATTGGTGTAGCATATATGCGGTTCTGTGGCGATTGATCGATACTGTGTGTATTCCAGTGAGCGCGGCGTGGTTTAACACGGCGGCAGCGTACTATATATAGCTAGAGGAATTCATCTGATGCATGTTGGGATCGGATCTGGACTGTGAATCGGCGCATGTGTCGTGGGTTTAATTTGTTGTGTTCTCGTAGGACATAGCCTTAGACGTGTGTGTGTGGCTGTTCTTAATTTGTCGATGGGCACGATGCAAGAATTCTTTCTGACGGGGCGCTGGCTAGGTTTCTCGTCGATGGCATTGTTTATGTGCACATGAAGGCATATGCGTGAAGATGGTGGACTTGGCGTCAGTGGTGATGCAATCCTCACCTGCAGGCTCCCCGTGCTTATTGCATTGTCTGCTCATACGACGTGCCTGTCAATAATAAGGCCCGTTCGGTTGTTTTACGAGGCCGGGAATGGTTCCTATAGTACGGATACAACAAGAATTTATGATAGATACAGTAAAAGACCTAGATTTGTTTCGGATCAAAAACTAATTTATTCATGATAGATACAACAAAAGATCGGGAATCAATCCGCTAGTCAAGAATAAGCGAGAAAAAGGTAACATCAGGTCAATTATTTCTCTTTCTAATGCATGCAATGAAGCGCGTGAACCCTTACACCGGTATATACATCACTCCTGGACCCACAAAGCGAGCGAGAGAGAGACGAGGGAGAGGGACATTCATACCTTTATATTTTTCTAGTAACGAATGAAGTAGCTTTCAGCCTCACCAACTCGGGTGAGATGTTCGCCACGCCTCATATTCTGCGTCGCCACAAAAAACGAGGCAGTGATTTGGCATTGCAAGCGCGACATGGAACCAAGCGTGCCCTAAATCCATAAATAGGAAGACGTTAGGATTTAAACCCCAATACACCTATGACTTCACTACAGCGTCATAGGTTTGGTTGCATGGCTTAGTTCTAGCCTGGCTAGAACTAACCCAGGCCAGCCCAAGCTTATATAGCCTAGTGAAATGGACTCATATATATTTGGTTGCATGCACTTATTAAGTCAGCATTGAAATTGTTGCCTGGCCTACTTTGGATATAGTTACCTTTCCTTTCTCTTGCAGTGAGTTTAACTGTTAATTTAGCATACAAAGACATCTTGATATTAGCCGAAAATGTGAAGCAAATCGTGGATTGCTGCCACTTCCTTCATCTAGGAAAATAAAACTCTAAATTAATCTTCTAGATCTGAAATGAATTAATTTTCCAATCTCTGTTGCCTCATTGCATCACAACAGCTCGATCTGCTTACGGAACACTGTTGAGGCAATTGCGGCAGTGGGCATCTGGTTGTCGATAGCCGCACGGGCAGAGGAGAACGTCGGCAATGGCGTGGTGGCGGTACAACGCGGGGGAGGTGTGAGGGGATTCTATCCTCATGTACCATTACGGTTTGTGCAAATGGGTGGCATAGCTAAAATGGTTAGTTGCAAACTGAGCGTAGCTCAGCTGGTAAAGATTTGTGTGGTGGAACCTACCCACGAGGATTCAAGTTCTCGACTTGGCACTAATGTTCACATTTTTTTGGATTTATTTCAGAATTTAATCGACAATATTATTTTAATGATAGACGACGTGCCCGTTGATAATAAGGCGCCAATAATATTAGTGCTAAGCTTGGCCAGGCCAGGGCACGCCACCGCCTCAAGCGCTAATCTCAAAGCACATCATGGACCGTCGGATGCTGCGTCCCCGGGAAACAACACTGGCCTGCGTGCCCCGGGAAACATGTATATGGCCTGCGTGCAACCCGAGAGACGTCGTCGCCGGGGCGGATATGTGCCCTGCAGGAAAGGATGATTGCTGATTATATTAGCAAGCTCAAACGACCGACCCAAGGAGAATGTGAGCGAATGGAGATGGCAGCGGAGCAAACGCGGAGCATGTCCCAAAGTCGGTAACCTATATAGAAGCAGCACGGTGGAGCAATGGAGGGCAGGGGGCGTACGTACGCGGTGCGCGAGACGGTGATGCGCGGCACACTCCGGCCACGGCGCATACCACAGGCACTGAATGTTCAGGGACGAAACGATAGCACTTCGTGAACCAGTATATATAATACCTAATTACCTATATATGATCTGATGGTCGATTAATATTATATGTACGCACCTTATCAGAACTCTAATTTACAATCGTACGGGAGCTGTCTCCTTCCTGAAATGAAAATTTCTGCCACTCGTCGTACGTATGTGGATATATGGTCCGGTTAATAATTTATATATACATAAGTACATTGGATAGATCGATTGATGTCGACCTGTTATATATTTTAAACTGATTATAATTACGAGGCCTGCAGAGCGTTTATTTCCGCCTTTTGTATAGCTACTTCCTGTCTTCCTCCGTTTCGAATTATAGATCGTTTTGAATTTTTTAGGTTCACAAATTTTGTTATAAATCTAGACATATATCTAGGTGCATGACAAAGATGATGAATCTAAAAAAGCCAAAACGACTTATAATTTGAAACGGATATATAGTACTAGTAATACCAATACAGAAATGCTGGAAACACAATAAAGCTGTGGCCTAGGTCTTGCCGACGACCCCAATTCCCTTCTGCGTCGCTATCATCTGAACCCCCCCGTACCAGCGAAAACAATCTACGGAGTACGTTGGAAACTAGGACATGTACGTATTTCATAAGTAGTTACGTCATGTTCTTCGGTTCATTATTGTTAGCTCACGATGTACGTTAAGTCACATTTTGTTTAATTTGATAAGGACGTTGGTCACATTGTTGGACAGCATAGAGCAAACAAATCAAAAGATCGGCTTTAATTTGGTAAGAACAAGGGCCGGGTGGTGATTGTGCACGAGGAGAACAGAGTACATTCCAGAGTCGTGTGGAACATTCTGCGTCGAACTGACCGACGGCCCACCGGCCAATTCATCTATGATTAGCTCATGTTGTGCTACATTAAACATGAGCTAATCATGGACTAATTTGAATCAATGGATACTACTCTCAAATTAGCTGTGACTTATACAATTAGTTTTGTAAAATCAGCTATGACTTATACAATTAGTTTTGTAATTTGTTCATATATTTAGTCCTTCTAATTGCCATCTAAACGTTGAACTAATTTTAGTCTATGGGCTCCAAACGGGGCCTATATTGTAACAGAAGCATACTTTTATCTAATAAAACTTCAATATTCCTTAAATTGTTTAAGAACAAACTGAATGAACAAATGTATTCATGTTTGATGAGTGGTCTGAGATGATGCCTGTGTGCCGTTGGTGCCAAATATTTTGCACAAGTAGATTGGTCGCGTGTATGTTTCCATGCAGTTAATTAATGGGATGGGAGGTATACGATGTGTCGGTGTTCTAATTATCGGCAAGTAAATTTCGTGGATTGAGCGTGTAAGCTCGGATGGTTCGCGAATTATACACAAGAAACTATACTGGTCCAGACAACGTGTCCTACGTCCAGTTCGAACTGCTTGTGTTGCTCATAAATTTGTAGTATGGGTTTCAAACAGGCAAGAGAAGGAGGAGGACGTGCCATACGGGTGCAATGGCGCCGACGGCGGGTAGCCCTAGGAGGCAGAGGACGAGTCCACCCCGTGGGACTATTACCTCAACCCACAGGTGCCAGTGATTGAGTCGGCACTGAGCCACTGAGTGCTTATATTTTTCACAATGTTGTATTGACAATATAACGGATGCTTGTAAATGGTGGATTTCAAACTAGTTCGTATTGAGTATATATCCACACAAATATCAAGTCAAAGTCTGATGGTGTTCCATGCCGCTGGCCTAGATGGTGTTCACGTACTGAGAGGATGAGTTGAATCAGACAGTAAAGGGAAGAATTTGCAAGCAGTTAGCTAGAAAACAATCAGAGGCGATCAATTAGTTGTCCTTCTACCGTGTGGGCTCTTCGTTGGTGGGATAAATCTGCTGGACGAGCAATCAGAGACAAGCAATCTGCAGTGGAAGTAATCGCCGGTCGCGCAGCGGCCTGGCGGAGGGAATAGCCGAATAGCCACCGGCAACGTCTTGTCTCGTGACGGCGGCCTGTGGAACTGGCGCTCAGGAATTAAGGATCGCCTTTGTGCGAAACTAGCGGGCAAATCGCGTGTCGGGTCCACGGTTCAATTAGCGATCGAACCAGGATACACGTTCATACAATTGAGGGCATTTTCGTCCTTTTCAGTGTTTGGGAATTGGAAAAGGGATTAAAAATCAACAAAAGGAGGAAAATGGCAGGAAAACCAAGGTGCCAATGCTTCAAGTGGCTATTTTGCAAAGTCAATATTTATGATGACAATTTGCGAAGCTCAATATTTGCAATGGTAAAAATTCAAATTTTGGCGAGTTAGAGAGAAGGGAGATGGGGAGGCTGGGGACGAGTGGATGAGGAAGGGAGGGGAAGCCAGCAAGCTGACGGTTTTCTTTAGTTAACTCGAACTGATAAAATTTTCAGGTCTGACCTTTCGTGGCATCACAGGCGGAAGTTTTTTAACTGGTCATGATGCTTCGCATCACAAAAGGTTCGTGATAAAATCGTTTGTGATGAGGTGGTTGCTCATCACAGCAGGTTTTTAATATAAACCGACAGTGATAGTTTTCATCATAGTCGATTTTAACGGCTAGCTGGGTCACCTACTTCCGAACCGGCTGTGACGTGGTATCACAACCAGCTCATGCAAAATTGTTTGTAATGTCAGGTTGTAAAATAGCGTGATATCTTCACATTGGCGGCACCCATGGTGGAGAAGCTATTGCCATCATGGATAACCTAATTTAGGCCAATGTTGCCCTTGCCCTATAGACCATAGTCATCATCTCTAAATTGATAGGGACTAGAGAATGGGGACCGCGAGCCGCGCGAGGGCGGGGGATTCAGCTTGTTTCGCTTCTCTATTTCTGACTTGTCCTGGCTTGTCCCGGCTTATTCTATCTTTCATTCTTTCACAAAATATTATTGAAACATTCAAAACATCTCAAAAACCAACCAACCTTTTCACCAGCAGAACAACCTCATAGATGGAGTCGGCAATTTCAACAGGTGCCTCGGCGTGGTCCCGCAACTTCAGGTCTGGTCTACGACAATCAACAGGAAGCTAAAAATAATTGTATATTTTTTTACCAATCATACAGTACAAATTCATACGCTCACAAGCACACATGCACACTCGTCTTTACGAATACACGCACGCAACCCTACCCCTATGAGCACCTCCGAAAGACTGAGCCGACAAATCCTCAAGAATGACGAAGTGCATGCCTCACTATTGACAGACACGTCGCCTACCACTGAAAGAATAGCGCCGATTAAATCATGAAATAAATCCAGAAAAATGCGAGCACCAGTGCCAAGTCAAGGAATTGAACCCTGGTGTGTAGGTTACACCACAAGGACCCTTACGAGCTATTGTACACTCAATTTACAATAATTGTATATTTAGTGCGCGATTGTAAGAGGCTAGACATGAGTCGTGATTACTGTCAAAGTAATCCGTATCATACTATTTCTGAGGAATTATTATTTGTTACACATTTTATTCAACTCTAGATTTTTAATATTTGTAGAAGTATTCATGTTCAATTTTGGATTAAAGGCTTATGATTTGGTCAGCATATTAGTGTATGTCCGTCAAATTAGTTAGTTATAATATGCGAGTGAGCATCCACGTCGTCCAATAAAAGCAACAGAACAACTAGGGTCTTATCTGCATAAAAATGACCAGCAATCCACATATGTCACCAACTAGGGTGTGTTTAGTGGGGTGAAAAGTGATGCAAGGAGCGAAAAGTTTATGTATTGAGCCGCGTGTAAGAAAACTTTTTGCATTTTTTGTGGAACTAAACAAGCCCATCTTACATTCCACGTCGTATTCCTAACATGGTAAAATATGTTGCCGTCGCAAGCCAAGGGTCTTATATGCACACGATAAATTACTTGTCGTACTCGATTGCACGTTTTGCATTTTGATGGACTAAAGTAATATAACGGTGCAAGTTGTTGTAATCGTCGTAGGAAAACTAGAGAACGAGCCATCTCCATCTCGTAGAGAAAGTAGCGAGGAGGGGTTCTATTCTGCAGTTTTCAAGAATAATCACCAAATAATTAACGTAGAAGATATATTGCCCCCCCCCCCCCCCCCAAAAAAAAAAATTCTCATGTTAAAATAACAAGTGTTACAATCAAAGACGTTGAAATTAATTTTTCTAATTGAGAATTTGAAGATAGCACATAAATCCATGCTTACAAAGTAGTATTTAAATAATCAATTCTAACATAATTCGAGTTGTCATCAATATTGGCTGGTTGTTCATACATACAGGATGATTTCCACTTTCCAAAAAAAAAACATGTAATGTACATTCAGCTTCATAAAATCGAATCTACTCTTTCGGAAATGAATCCAAAGAAATGATAGGGTGTTCAAAGCTAAGGCGGCGGCGACTTTAACCCGTGATTAAGGATATCCTTAACGAGACAAGACGCAGGATCACGACTGGTATAGTGGACTTGGTGTTTTTTATCCCTTGACATAGCTAGTTTTTCATTATCTTTAGTTGTAGTCTTGTACAGTAGATCGTTTTTCCTTTTCGTAGTGTTGTAATGTTGTTCACTCCATTGCCAGGTTCGAGATTAGATGTGGCTTGTAAAACTCTGATTTGTTAATAAAAAGTTGGACAGATCAACAAGCAGAACGAACCAGAAATGGTCGAGCAGGGAACGGAACAAGCTGTGGTCTGCTCTCTGCCTCTCTATCTCGAGCTCGTGCAGTCGTGCGGCGTCTGCTGAAGTCGGGCATCTCGCATCTTGGACTACAAAACGATGAATGGGGAAAAAAACTAAAAACGTGGTCGGCAGGATTCGAACCTGCGCGGGCAAAGCCCACATGATTTCTAGTCATGCCCGATAACCACTCCGGCACGACCACTTATGCGCTGCAACTCAGATGGAAGCTTTTTCCCATTTTCTGACCTACAGCCAGAGCAATTCAAGACAAGAAAGACAGTCGACATAAAACCAGCATTTTAGCTTAATGCTGGAGCCGTGCGCCTTCAAACGCAACTTTGGGTATCAATATATGAAATTCAACTGTCATTGGACAGTTATATATTTAGTCAGGTCTCCTCCTAAAACCTAAGTATGCAATGCACCCTCTGTTGACTATCATAGATCTGCCAACTTGGTTGTGTGAAACAAATATATGTTCCCTTGAGCAGTTGAGCGCAATGCATGTAGCACTACTTTTTTTTCCCGTAAGGCAGGCATGCATCCCGAGAATCTGTATATTATAATTACAAATTTGAGCTATCGAATTCATATTTGAAAGCATGTGCATATAATGCCACTATGCCAGTTTTATGATCCGATATTCCGATGAACATTATAACATATGTAAAATATTAATGGTGAGCTGCAGAGGCTTTATTATTATTTTGGGACGGAGGGGGAGGCGGAGGCATCCCCACCTGCAAGCAAACCACATATTACAGCAAACACAGACACGTACATCGACACACAACACATAAAACGTCAAAACGACATACACACACAAATTAAAGGAAGAAATGAGAGCGCGAGCACACGCTAGAGCTACAAAGACTGAAGCCAAGACTTTGCACCTAACCGCCGTGCTGTGGAAGCATGCCACCGGCGACGACCGCTGTCGTTCCTGATCTTAACTTTTGATAACTCGCTTTTTGTTGACCTGAAGAATTGATAGTACCTCATCTCTTGCATGTGATCGAATCTAATTAAGTGATCCAGAACGAAGCTTAATTATATGCTTCGGCCGATCTCCTGTGCTCAAATCACAACGAATCGGACTGCATGCATATGCATGATCCAGACGCGTGGCTAGCTGGCAGACTCACCGCTAGTTCGACCATTCGAGGTTGCACAAACTTTTTGAAAGACGATCTTAAACTTTTTTTTTTGGAAAGATCTAGGTTGCACAAATCACGGGTGCATTAGAGCCACTGAAGCAGCTGCGGCCGCTGTGGCGGCGAAGAGGAGAAGCTTCTCCAACGTGGCCATGCCGCCGCCAGGCCCAGGATCAGGAGGAGACAGCATCCTTGCGAAGATCGCCAGGACGGCGAGGCAGACGGCGACCCACATGGATCCGGCGGCGGCGGCGGCGGCGCTCGGGAACGGCCGGGCTAGAAAGGCGACGGCGACGGCGAGCACGAGAATGCTGGCGAGGTGACCGGCCATTATTTGTTGGCGTAGGTAGGTATATATATATAGAGCTTAATTTCTGTACTGTGCCGATTGATATCGGTGATGGGGCTGCGCTGCTGCTTGTATATATAGCCAGATGATGCTCGGGCCAGGCCAAG
Organism: Urochloa ruziziensis; assembly: GCA_015476505.1. Classification (NCBI taxonomy): domain Eukaryota; kingdom Viridiplantae; phylum Streptophyta; class Magnoliopsida; order Poales; family Poaceae; genus Urochloa; species Urochloa ruziziensis. The sequence goes on along the minus strand of CM027119.1, from coordinate 67,529,591 downwards.
AGCTTCTCTCTGTCGACCAATCAGCTGGTAGGTAGTTTTGTTACGTTCGCAGCATATAGGGGAGGTAGTCTTTGTCATCAGCACAAGAACTAACATGCTCTCTCTGTCTCTTGTTCGTTTTGACGGTGGTAGCTATGGTTTATTGTCGGTTGCGCCGCTCACCACGTAGCTTCTTGAGTAAATATTCACAAGGTACAGTATATGCCTATTTCATCATCAGTGCTGACGCAACAATCTGGTATCGAGGAAGAAGGGAAAAGGAAAAGAAGCTCGCAAAGCGACTTTCTATGTCCTGCGGGATGCGGCCTGGCCCACGTGCTGGAGGGGAAGCGCATTAACAGTATGGGCCTACAAGGCTGGGATTGAACGACGACCTGGGGCCTGGGCTGGGCTGTGGACGGGGCAATTCATCTCACTACTGCGGCCCAAGGTTGGGCCCTGCTTCTGCCTCTTGCCAATACACATGACACATGCATAGGGCCGGGCATGTCGTGTCCATAAGCACATTTAGTACTCTCATCATCTCTAGCTCCATGTTAGAGTTGTGGACAGAATGAAAAGTATTTGGCTGAGCTGAGCTGAGCTACGTACTCTTGTAACCAGGGGCAGCTGGAAAAGTCGTATGCGTACGTCGCGGGGCAAAAGAAACGAAGTAGGTGTCATCATGTATGAGTACATGGATGCACCTCCGCTTCGCTATAGCATTCCATTCTCAAGGCTCCTCTCCTCCAACTTGGCAACTTACCTTGCTTTTTTTTTCTTTCTAAAACAGCCAGTATACTATATATGCATGTGGCGTGGCGTCGTTCATTGTGAGGCCAATAATGCATTATGCATGCATGCATAAGTGCCACACACACAGGAGCCATCAGGCACATCGATCAGGAAGAGAGTGGGAGGGAATGGAGATTGATCGACCAGATGCATCAATGCATGCCTGAGAGCAGTCATCACCTACCTGCTAGCACTCACTGACGGATCTGATGCTGGGATCGGAGGGCATACTACTCCGGAGTACGTCCCAACTGCAAAGGCGCGCGCGCGTGCCTGGCCTAAGTGTAGCAGCGAGCAACATGCAGAGTGTAGTCGGCCTGAACCGGATATCAGCTTTCCTTTATAACCTTGTTCCTCTTCGTCCAATCCAAGAAAAAAAAGGGTGAAAGCTATGGGCAGGTGGCTCCTGGTTACAACTAAGGGACGTAGGCATATGTATGATATACGGATCGGATCATGTTCAGGTCTGTACATGGAAAGATTCGTCGAATTTTATTGCCTGGTCGTTATTTAACTGCTGATACATATACATACAGGCTGCGGACCTCGACATTGTCGACTTATGGGAGCTAGGATTGATTGGCCAGGATTTCTTCTATGCACGCCACTGTCATCACCTTGTAAAATCAATTACGCAGTGAGCACATTTAACATATCAGTGTGTGCGTCACGTCGGTCTGTCTCTGTCCACAATTTCCTGCCCACTGTATCTCTCAGGTCGTCCTGGAGCCCGCTGTATCTTGTTCACTATCCCGGACAGATCGATCTTCCCGATTGTAATCAATGGAATGGAAAATGCATGGTTGGGGAGCCCAGCTTCTAGAAAGAGACGTCGTCGCTGGTGACATCGTTTAGCTTGGCAGCATCGTCAAGCACATCTCCGCAAGATCTGATAAAAGCAAGGCTAGCTGTTGCGTGCCCTGTTTAATTTATTTCTCCTATATGCATGTGCAAATGTAAGTCAACTGGACATGCCTGACGATTTTTGGATCCTTAATTACAGAGACGATGCACGCATACACAACATCATTAGGCCTCTGATTTCATATGATGACACAATCGATCAGGAGCCTAGTGCTTATCAGCCTTTATTATTCAGGCGGCGGCGTCCGTGCGTGCGTGCGCACTTGTTGTCTTGTTTACATACGCCAGGCACCGGGCGACGACGACAGCGCCCATGGCCATGCCGGCAGCTGCTCCGACCACGACGACCCGGAACCTCTGGCGACGAACGCGTACCCCTCTGGAGTTTGAAACGCAGCAACTCTACCATGGATTACTGCCACACCGAGGAAGCTAGAAGGACATGACGGAGGCGACAACGGCGTAGAACGGTTCTGCTTCCGCGAGATGATCGGCCAAGCAGAGGGCTTCACCCAATGCAAGGCTGATAACGAGGACCATGGCGAGGGCAGTGTCGTAGCTGTCCATTAGAGTTTACTCATTCACTTGTTAGGCTCACCCAGGATACGTTGTTGGGGGCAGTCGGAGTCGCTAGGGATCTGTCCATCGGGTGACAGATTGATATATATAGCTAGGGCAACGTGTGAGCATACCTCAGCTTATTTTGTCCGCACTGAGGACCCCGGCGCTATTGGGCAACCACAAAGCATGGGAACCTCCGAGCAATGCACTGGAATAAGATACTTCTATGGTTTGTTTAGCTCTTGCGAGTGCCAGTCATCTTCCATGTAATTAAGTTTTCTTCGACGAGTCAGCTGTAGTTTAATTAGTACCTACTTTCCCGGCACCTCCGCCGCAGGACAGCCATTGGGCTCCACACGATCGCTTTCCGACGATGAGGGAGCCGGAGCCACCCGGTGCGTGGTGACGTACCAGAAGCACAGCCTCGTCAGCGAACCCCCACGCTGTCCGCGCCGCCTTCCTCCTCCAGGTGCGGCGGCTCGCCGGGCGATCAATGCGGGCAGTCGTCGAGCCGGCCGGGAGGAAGAAAAAACAGCGGCCCTGTACTTAACTAAAGTCAATCACAACCGCACAATTCCGACCCAAGGTCGTAACTCCGTTTGCCGAACATTACCCTTGCTGAGTGACTCCTGCCTCGCCCTCTCAACTCTCATTTTTTTTTATCGGAAACACAATTTCCATTAACTTGAAGCTGACAGTAAGTCATCAGCTACCAAAGGGTATACATCAACCTGAGCCGAGTCCGGCCAGAAACATGCATGACCAGCGGCCATGTTGGCTCCTAGACTAGCCAACTTATGGGCAACCTGATTACAAGATCTTGGTGAATAAATCACCTTCGCATCAATGAAATTGATATCTAGTAGAAATTTGATCTCTCTGAACAGTGATCCACCCGTGGAGGCATTATACACACTTGTGGTTAGTGCAGTCTTGAGGATCAGGCAGTCTGTCTCTATCTCCACCTTCTGCATACCTGCTTGAGCCACATATTGAACTGCTTGCAAGCACGCCTGGGCTTCAGCATGTGAGGCTTCAGTTACAGACTGCAAATGCCCAGCACCAGATCCCATATAATCTCCCCATGGTCCCGAATTATAAATCCGCAGGGCCGTACAGTGCCCGGTGCGACATGTGCGGCCTGTTCAGGGCCACCAACAATTAAAGGCCACCGAATCTCAATTAGTACTAATTGATAAAGCTTAATTAGTAGAAAATAAAGGTTGCATGTATGAAAGCTCATCAAATTGAAAGTCTAGTACACAGACTTCTGAGGACCTGAACCTAGTGATGTTGCTGTTAGGTTCATTGTTGAAAATATTCTTTACTATGATCGTGTTTTCTCAATTGTTAAGGCTACCGTATGCATTTTGTTTCAGGGCCTCCAATTTGTAGGTACGGCCCTGAATCCCCAACCACCTGTGCCGCTACAGTATGTGCCGGGAAGGCAATGGAAAAAAAAAGCATAATATGGGTGCATTTTTGGCAAGTCCACAAGAAATCGATGCATGCTTTGTTCCCCAACAGGCCGCCGTCCTACGGATTTGCTATGCGCCGCGTATGCGGCGCTAGCGCACCCAACGCAAACAGTCCCTCCGACGCGGGAGCAGCGCCAAGGCATGCACGCACATGGGCTGTGGGCCCCGAAGCACTGCGTAGGCATTCAAAACGGGTAGCCACGCACGTGCTTTGGTGGGACCCTGTGCACGCATGGTCTAACAATAGATGGTAGCACGCATGCACGGAGGTTAGTTTTTCTTTTTTTTTCTCTTCTCTTTATTTTTCCTTTTACTTATTCTCTTCGTGACTACTTTTCTTTATTTATTCTCTCCATCACTGATTTTGTTCTTTTTTATTTGTTCTTCTTTCTATGACGTTACCTTGTTTTTACTTGTTTCACTTTTTTCTTCTTTTTTGACCGTGCTTTCCTTGTTTAGATTTTTTTCTCTATTGTTATTTTACTTTTCATTCTTTCTTTTCTAAAATTTTCTGTTACATCGTACGCTAACTTTTTTCTCCTAATATTTTTATTTTTGATTTTGTATTTTTCTATTTATTTTTTTATTTTTTGTTTTCTCTATTTATTTTTTAACTTATTCTCTCACAACTGATTTTTCCTTTTTCTTATTTTGAAGATAATTTGAGTGGTATAATTTGTTTTACATGTATATATTTTTGTTTCATGGGTTATATTATTTGTTTCAAATGTATAATATGTTGTCCCTCCTGTATATATTTTTGTTCCAGGTGTATAATATTTTTGTTCCTTTTGTGTATATATATTGTTGCGCGTGTTAAGATTTATATTAGTTCTGTATGATATTTGTTCAACGTGTTAAGATTTATGTTTCTTTTGTACGATATTTTGTTCCACAAGTTTCGAAGGTCTGTTCCACTTTAACTTACTTTTATAGGATAATATGGACTATTCTCACAGTGTTAATGAGTGTTCCTTGGTGTTGTTTGTAGGGTTCCCACAATGTTAATGAGACGTTCCTTATATTATTTGGACTGTTCTCATAGTGTTAATAGGGTGTTCCTTGGTGTTGTTTGTACTGTTCCCATAGTGTTAATGGGGTGTTCCTTGGTGTTGTTTGGATTGTTTCCACAGGGTCAATAAGATGTTTAAGGTGTTATTTGATTGCTCCTATATTATTCAGTGAGATGTTTCACGGTGTCAATAATTTTGTTCCAAATGTTAAGATTTATGTTCTTTTTATACAATACTTTTGTTCCTCAAGTTACATGATTTGCACTTTTTTAACTCCTATATGATAATATTTTGTCCTACTAGATGATTTGTTCCACCTGCTGAAATTTAGGTTTCTTCTATATGATATTTTTGTTCCGGAAGGTTAGATGATTTATTCTGGATGATAAAATGTGATGAATTGTTCCTACTATTTCAAAAAATGTTCTAATTTTTTTAAAACTCTAAACATAGTCAAGTGTGGTCTAGTTTTGAAGCTCTCGTCATAAGAAATCTAGTGGTGTAATCGAAATTTTATTTTGATATTCCATTTACGAGGTATGAATTTTTTAAAAAAACCTTGCTCGTGGGTCCCGCGTACGTCAGCCAGCTGAGAGTTTGCGAAGGTTGGTGCAGATGCGCTGCGTGGACTGCCGTGCCTGAAGGGGTCGCTGCGCGGACTGTCGTGCCTTGGGGGAGGGGTGTGCGGTGACAGCTGGCGCACCGCATGTGCGCCAGCGAGTCGTCCCCGCCCTCCTAGGCTCCTAGCTTTGACAGACGGTGCTTGCACGTACATACGGAAGGGACAAAGGGGCATGGCGCGCGATGTGGCGAACCTTAGCTTGTTTGGATGTTCTCCACTGCCATGGCACTAAAACGTTGGCCACTTATCTATACTATAAAGAGTGCCACAATTGAAACAGTTTCTCACCCAAAAAATTACCCTCCTAAACCTCACAGAGGACCCACAATTCAGAGCCAAAAGGTGGCCTCTGACGACTGGGGGTAGACGCGTTTGGTCGTCACCCCCTTTTTGCGCCTCGGCGCCATCCCGCCCCCCTATTCTTTCTCACCTTGGCATTTTTTATACCCGGTGCCTTCTTTTCCTTTTGATCGCGTTCTTTGTATGGTAATGCAATCAAGCCACCACTTTTCTTTCCTTTCTGTTCGTTGTATTCGTATGCAAAAAGATACGCTGTTTTCCTTCCAAAAAAAGCCCCTTTCCTTTCCTCCACCTTCCTTTGGAAATTCGCCTGTCTTCCTTTCCTTTTGATCGCGTTCTTTGTATGGTAATGCAATCAAGGCGCCGCTTTCCTTTCCTTTCTATTTGTTGTATTCGTATGCAAAAAGATACGCTGATTTCCTTTAAAAAACACCCCTTTCCTTTCCTTCAACTTCCTTTGATCGCGTTCTTTGTTCAATCAAGGCACCGCTTTCCTTTCCTTTCTATTCGTTGTATTCGTATGCAAAAAGATACGCTGGTTTCCTTCAAAAAAACACCATTTCCTTTCCTCCACCTTCCTATGCAATCAGGGCGCCTACACCTTCCTTTTGAAATTCGCCCGCTTTCCTTTCTTTATATGGCCGTGTGCATCAAGAAATTTGAATTTCTTTCTTTCTTTTGTAGATGGCTAGTGTCCATATATGTGTTGTGTATCAGTCAAGGTTTCCTTCAAAAAAAAGGAATGACATCTACGCAATCGGGTGTCTCCTTCCTTTTAAAACTTGATTACTTACCATAGTTGTGGGAGTCAATCAGGGAATCGATTAATTACCATAGTCGTGGACGTCCAGGTTCATCTCCTTAGCCCTCCTGCCCCCTATATAAGGCGCCACTCCTTATTCTCAAAGCACAAATCTCTCCCTTCATTCTCATCATCTATTCAGAGTTCATATTTCTTTGCAAGGGCGTCGGCGTCGAGCGCGGCGCAAGGGTGGCCACGACGCTCGTCGTGTCCAAACTCGCCAGGTAGAAGCGGAACGTGCTCCGCGTTATGACGGTGTCCGGTGCCGTCGAGTGCGTGGCATCGTTGCTCCACGACACCGGCGATGAGGAGAGCAACCTTCTCGGCCTCCCCATCATCAAAAAGCTCGCTGCGGTGCCGAGTTGCTCATGGATACATGTATCGTGAATATTTTCTTTTATATATGTTATAGATTGTTTAAGATTTAATTATACAAAAATTTCCTTCTGTTTCCGCCGGAGGCCCAAGCTTTCGATGTATGAATATATAATTTTTAATATGAGATGCTATTGAATAATTTTAATATGCGATCTAACAAAAGTATGCATTATTTTACATACTTATTTTTTAAAAAATTAAGATTTTTTTTAAATTTATGTTATTTTTATAACACGTGCTTGTGGCACGTGCCAACCTACTAGTTATACTAATAAATGTCGGTCACTCGAAAAAAAACAACAAAAGACACTAAAACGGTTGGCCATTTTTTTTGGAAAATTTTGTGCCGCACTTTTGTGAAATTAGTTGTAGCACACTAAATATTTTTTTCTATGCTGTAACACACTAATTTTTTTGCTTAAACACACCGCCTAGTGTGTTGTGACTAATTTATTTTTTACAGTGTCCCACAACAATATCGAAATCGAGTAGTGTCCTACAATAAAATTTCCTGTGAATTAAACCCACATGTATTGTTTTTATTCAGATAATTTTACAAAAGTGAAGTGTCCAGCAACAAAATTTTCCAAAAAAAATTGTCGTTCTGGTTTGACAAAGACAAAGCACACACTCAACCATAACCTCAGCCTCTCCCCAGTTAAGGCCCTTCTAAAGGAAACATTTAAAGGAGTGGATTCTAAAACCAAGACTACTACAACCTACTTCTTCGTCTCTAGCTGGTACAGAGATGGATATCTCACCATAAGTGGTTCATCTCCTAACCATGCATCCTCACAAAACCTAGCTTGTTTGCCATTTTTCACTACAAAGCTACCCATTGACAACAACTGGTCTTTTATGTCCATTAAACCTGCCTAAAATTGAGAATCTCCCGGTTGTTTAGTCACTTAACCTATTAAGATACTTTCTTTTAAGGGAAATTTTGCTATGGGACATTGTTATTTTGCGTAATTGGCCATAACACACCGCAAACGTCGAAACCGTTTGCCAAAAGCAACAATTAAAATACAATTTTTTCAGATCTGAGGAGAGATAAGGCATGGGAGTTGTCCTTTTTGCCCTCATCTTCATCCTCCAGCTCTCATTGTTAGCAGGCTTCCTCCCAGCGGCGACTGCACATTGCACAGAGACAAACGGCAGCGGAACATGGTTCTGGATGCACGACACGGGGATGGGGTGGCGGCGTGGATGAATCCGACCGACGGCGAGTCAGGTGGCTGGGAACGGGCGCCAGCCATCGGGCTCTTCGGCGAGGCGACCAGGCTCCGTCCGTTGGCTGGTGGCGGCGTGCTCGTGTGAACGACGGGTCACGTCGGCGAGGTAGCCAGGCTCCAGCCGCTGGGGGTTGGCGGCATCAGTGGGTCCTATCTCCCTGCGTCGGGGGAGCTAGCAGCGAGGGAACTTCGGCAGCCAACGGCAAGACCGAGGGGCCGAGCGAGAAGCGGAGGAGCGATGGGCAGTGCCCAGCGGCTGAGGGGCACGCACCCAAGCGGCTGAGACTCCGCGCAACCATGGTTGGCCAAAAGCTTGTTTCCCTCGAGGCCTGGCGCAATCCCGTGTTGTGCCGCCTAGTGTCTGGAGGAGTCCGTGACTCCATGAGTGAGTCAGGAAGGGAGGAGAATGAGGATAGGGACGACCGGTGGATGGATGAAGATGAGGGTAGAAATGACAATTCCCATGCCTTATCTTCCCTCAAATCTGAAAAAAAAATCTTATTTTAATCTTTGTGATGTGTTGTAGCCAATGGTGCCGATTTTGTAATGGTACCCAACTAATTTCGACCTTCGCGATGTGTTCTGGCCAATTATGTAAAAGAAACTCGACTTGCGAGGGGCAACCCGCCCCGGGCATTGTACGTAAGAAGAAGGCCTTCTCACACAGGCCGAGAAAATTCCCGAACCCTGGCCCCGTCAGACACTAGGAGACGTAACCCGTGAGACTCATACTTGGACCATACACGGTTCTCAGGCCGACCTGAGCCGTCTCTTGACTAGTGCTTTGGCACACGGGACCAACGAGGGAATTTTTTTATTTTCCATAAATTGTGCATCACCCAGGGCTCTCCAGCCGGTGGCCTTTGCCACTGCACCGTGAGCCCCTTTGCGATTATGCAAAATAACGGTGTCCCACATCAAAATTTCTCTTCTTTTAAACATTTTCTGTCATTCTCCTTCCTCACTTAAAAGCTTAAAAATCTATTTACTTAATAACCAAACATTTTGGATCTCTATGTTCAGAATATCTAGCCATCCCACAATTTTAGGTTTTTGTAACATATTACACTTGATCAACCAATATTTCATTTTACGCTCATCACATTGTCAAAAAAAAAAAAAAACTGGGCTTGTAATAGTCCAACTTTCCTTTAGAACTCTAAAGAAAGACATCAAGAACAAAGACAAAACTAGACAAAAACGAGTTTATGAGCACTAGTCTCCCCCAGTTGATAATTGGTGACGTTTGTACAAGGAACATTACATGTGATTCATCAAGCGTCTAACACCGTGGCAGCTTGGGCGGCGGTGTAACAAGAAAGAAACAGGCAGATGAGACTGAGGAATTACGCAACGCATGAACAATAATACATGTTTTACTATTGCTAATGTAAATGCATATAGACATACTCGCGCATATATTAATTATGCAGAAAGGATCCGGTGCTCCAGAACCTTCATGTGTGCTCCCGCGCACCTGCTAGATTCGTAAACGGGCGCACATCTTTTAATCATTAGATGCATCCAAATGATGTTATCTAGCATGTGCACACGGGAGCACAAGAAAGTGTCGAAGCATCCAACCTTTCTCATCGATCATGATATGAAAAGTGGGATTGCGGCGGCAATCAGTATCGTTGCGGCGATGAAGAAGAAACTCGCCGGAGCCGCGCCGCCGCCTCCTGCAACGTCGGGAGCTGGCGCTGGCAAACCTGCCATCGCAGCGATCCTGGTATGGAGAAGCAGAACCGCCGTGAAAAACGCCGCTGCTAAGGGAACATACTCAGCGGCGGTTGAAATCGGTCTGGCGCCGTCGTCGACCCGCGGCGGGGTGATGGAGCTGATGAGCGTGCACCAACAGACGATCAGGAGGGTAAAGGCGCGCGTGAGCATGTTTAATTTTCCTTCCGAGCGACTTGGAAATTTTGGAGTGCAGAAATGTGTGTCGGTGGTCCTTATTATAGGCACCAGGCATGCAAGTGCGTCACTTCTACGCCTACGCAGGAGGGAAAAGGACGAAGCCTCCAAAACGGGGGTCGGGCTCAGCGTGTCACTGTTGATGATTGCGTTTGTTTCGTCCGGCGTTTGTATCGACGATGCGTAGAAAACTAAGCTCTGGCTTTGGAAACCTCGAAGCTGCTCCTCGAGGACTCAGATATGAGATGACATGCTGCCCGGCGCTTTTTTATTTGTTGCGCCGCTACCAAAACAAAGATAAAGGATCCATCATCCATACCACGACAAAAGGTTTAATTTCAAAAAAAAAATACCACAACAAAAGGACACTTGTTGTATGTCAGCCCCGCAAAATTATATGTTATTTTAATTTTTCTAAATTTATATTTTATTTACTAACACCTAGAGATGTATCTAAATAAAACCTATAAATTTTAAAAGTCAAAATGACCTACAATTTAAAACAGATGGAGTATTTACCATATAAAAATAGTTTATTCCTGAATATACATCATAAAAAGAATTAATCTCTATCTAGAAGGGTTATAAAGGAAAAATACTTGAGAATTAGTGCTCTTCTTTTTTTTTTGTGAACAGGGAGTTCCATTAATTCATGGCAGGATTACAATCCAACTCGACTCTCCCAACCAACTCGGCTGGGAAGCTACTCGACCAGACTAACTCCGAGGAAGACACTGGGGCCAGTTTCGCACAAATGTGAGCCGCCTCATTGCCTTCCCGGTTTACAAAGGATAATTGAAAAAAGGAAAAACTCCTGCTTAACTCCCTTATCTCATTCCAAAGACCGGCGATTGTACTCCTCTCGCCTTCCTCCGAGCGTAAAAGGTGCACCAGAGTTGAGTTATCTGTTTCCAGCACAGCCTTTTCCACGCCACGCTCTCTTGCCAGCATTACTCCATCCCGTGCTGCCATAGCTTCTGGTGTCAGGGCGTCCGGCACATTCTCATAGGATCTTGCCGAAGCCCACAACAGGGTCCCCTCCTCATCCCTAATCACTGTGCCGCCAGCCCCAGTGCATGATGATCTGATGAACGACGCGTCTGTATTGACCTTACACCAGCCTCGTTCAGGCTTGCTCCAGGTTCCACTTCGCCGCACCGCACGTTCCTCCTTTGTCTGGCCAACACAGATCAGGTCCTCTATCATTCCAGCAACATGTTTGACTGCCGCAGCCGGGCTCCATTGTCGCCGTCCGTGGCGGCGATTATTCCTACCCGTCCACAAAGACCATGCTCCACAAATAAACAGTGCCGCATCCTTGTGTGAGCATAGATCCCCAGTCAGTAGATCACGAGTCCAAGTTGCTGGGTGTAACTCCGGCAATTTACACCCTGTCAATTCCTTCACCGCTTGCCAAAAACGAATGGCATGTGTACAGGTGATTGCCACATGGAACAAGGACTCACCCGGTTCTCCACATGCTTCACAATGATCCTCCTTCACCACATGTCTTCTTCGTAGCTCTCTTTTAGTGGGCAAGAAATTCTGAAGTGCTCGCCACCAGAATACGCGTATCTTGGGTGGCACCTTGAGTTTCCACAGCTTACTCCACCAATATTCTTCTCCTGATGCACCGGCTTCATTCAGCTTAGCGGCTTCTATCTGGTCGCTTTCCCGTTTCAACATCCGGTAGCACGACCGTACTGAGAACATCCCATTTTTCTCATGAGCCCATGCATCGACGTCCGTGGTGAGTCTCACACCCGGTTTCAGCTTCAGAATCTCCTCTGCCTCTAGAGAACCGAAGGACTGACGAACTAGCTGCTCATCCCATTGTCTAGTTCCTGGCAGAAATAGGTCACACACCTTCTCAAGCTGCACATTTTGAGGGCGAAACAAAGGTCTCATAGATGTGTTCCCCCCAATCCAGTTATCAGACCAAATATTAATGGAATCACCAGGTCCCACTCGTTTGATCAAACCTTTTCCTAGAGCTTGCCGGCCAAACAAAATCGCCCGCCAAGTTTCAGAGCTTTTTTTCCTCCTTGTCGCATTCAAGAAACTACTCGTGGGATAATACTTTCCCTTGATCACTCTTGCACATAGGGATTCTGGCCTTACCATCAGGCGCCAGCCTTGTTTCCCCAGCATCGCTTTGTTAAACAGCGGCAAGTCACGAAAACCCATTCCACCTTCTCCTTTGGGTCTAGTCAACTTCGTCCACCGCTGCCAATGAATCTTGTGGTTATCAACAGAACTCTCCCACCAGTAATTGGACATATATGTTTTCATCTTCTTACAAATTGGTGCTGGAAGCTTAAAGCAACTCATTGGATATGTTGGGACAGATTGTGCATTAGCCTTTAGAAGTACCTCACGGCCTGCACAGCTCAGCATATTGCCCCCCCATCCATGTATGAATCTCCTTATCCGATCAGCCACATAATCAAACACCCCATCTGAAACCTTCCCGACAGCCGTCGGAAGTCCCAGGTATTTTTCACCAAGTGCTTCTGTAGGAATTCCCAAAGAAGTCAGCACCTCTTGTTTAGCCTCTTGTTCACAGTTCGCGCTAAAAAAGACCGCTGACTTCTGTTTATTCACCAATTGTCCCGAGCCTCTATTGTACAGGTCTAGGATCTCGGCAATCCGTTGTGCCCCTCTTCCTGATGCCTCTGTGAAAATCATGCAATCGTCGGCAAACAGAAGGTGTGATATCCAAGGAGCATGCCTGCTCACTCTCACTCCCCTGGAGATGTACAGAGGGCCCCTAGATTTAAGAAGACAGGTCAATCCCTCCGAGCATAGTAGGAACAGATACGGCGAGATCGGGTCTCCTTGTCGAATGCCCCTTGTGGGTTTAAAGACAGGCGAGAGAACCCCATTAACTCGCACCGAGAAGCTTACTGACTTAACACATCTCATCACCAAATTGCACCACGAGACAGGGAAACCCAGAGCCATCATTACTTCGTAAAGATATCCCCATTCAACACGGTCGTACGCCTTCGCCATATCAAGCTTGATCGCACAAGCCCCTGATTTACCTTTCTTATTCCTCAGATAGTGAATGCACTCGTAGGCGATGAGCACATTGTCCGTGATGAGTCTGCCTGGTACAAAGGCACTCTGCTCTTCAGAAATGATCTCATCCAGTACAAGACGGAGTCTGTTAGCCATAACCTTGGAGCAGATCTTATAAATCACATTGCATAGAGATATTGGGCGGAATTGGGTGAGTTCTTGAGGATTAGACACCTTAGGAATAAGGACCAAAATAGTATGGTTCGTTACCTCCGGCATCTCACCACCATGCAGGAAACCCAACACCGCCGCCACCACCTTCTCCTTGACTAAAGGCCAATGCTTCTGAAAGAATCCCGCCGTGAAACCATCAGTTCCCGGTGCTTTGCTCGGGCCCATCTGGAACAAAGCTTTCTCCACCTCCTCCTCTGTGTATGGCCGATCAAGTATGTCACACATATCAGGTGTCACTTTCCTTGGCACATACTGACAAACGAGCTCTGGGCGAAGGTCCTCCTCAGCAGTGAAGAGACCTTTGTAAAACTCTGACGCCATACCTTCCAGGCCCTCTTGCGTCGTCTCCTGTGAGCCATCCGCACGTTTAAGCGCACGAATGCGATTGGTACGCGCTCGTGCCTTGGCTTTGGCTTGGAAGAAACCGGTATTCTTGTCACCATCTTGCAACCAATCTGCTCGTGAGCGTTGTCGCTCCATCTCCTCCTCTCTCGCCAGGGTCTCAGCAAGCTCCCCCATTAAAGCTCGTTCTCTTGCCGTCGGGCCCCGATACAACGTACTGCTTCTCTCAAGTTCAAGCTCTTCTCTCAAATGTTTGAGTTTCTGCCGAACTGACCCAAAGACGTCCCTATCCCAGGCACGAAACGAGCTCTGCAGGTCGCCCAAGGACGTTGACAAGGAAACCAAGTCTCCATTCCCAATCCCGGGATCCCAAGATTGGTTAACAAAGTCCACATACCCGTCATGCCTCTGCCACATGTGTTCATATCGGAACGGCTTAGCTTTCCTCCATCTCCTCTGCCCATTCGACGCTTGCTGCTCCTTAATCTCAATCAACAGCGCCGCATGGTCCGAGAATGTTGTAGGCACATGCTTGACCGCCGTCTCCCCAAACGCCTGTAGGAAATTGTGATCTCCTAAGGCTCTGTCTAGTCGGACTTTAACATTCCGATCACCCTCCTGCCGATTGTCCCATGTATATGGTAATCCGGTGAACCTCAGGTCCAAGAAACCACAGTCGACAATAACTTCTTGGAAACCCGCCATTTGCCATTGTTCCCTCTCATTCACCCCATAATGCTCCTCAGCTGCTAACACCTCATTGAAATCCCCGGTACACAACCATGGTAGATCAAGCTGCGCCCGGAGAAACCGCATAAGGTCCCAACTGTTTTTCCTCCGCTCCCTCCTTGGCTCCCCGTAGAAGCCCGTGAGTCTCCACTGCATGGCGCCTAGGGCTTCGCTCGAGAGAACTACATCAATAAGCGAGCGTGACTTGCTTTGCAGTGCCACTATAAAATCCATTCTCCAGAAGAGCGCTAGCCCCCCGCTCAAACCATCCGCCGCCACCGCATAGCCATTATGAAAACCCAATTCTTTCATCATCGCCAAAGATCGCTCCTCCGACAACCTCGTCTCCATCAAGAAAACCACCCCGGGCTTCAACACCTCAACTAAGAGGCGTAAATCACGAACTGCCTCGGACCGCCCGCAGCCCCGGCAGTTCACGCTCAGGCAATTCATTGTGCCCGGCGGGAGCTGCCGTCCGCAGCCGCCGCCGATCTTGCAACATTGTTGGTGGAACACATCTTCTGCTTCTTTAGCAACTCATTCAACGCTTCCTCACTGCCGTCACAGCTCCCGTCAAGCTGATTAACCCGCGAGCTCACCAAACCCGCTGGAACCAAGGCTCCCGACTCCTGTGACGGCCGATTAAGGTCAGGAACCAAACCCGCCGACACATTCTTTGACTTCCTCTTCCTGGCCGTCTTCTGCTCATCAGCCTTGCCGGCTTGGAACAAAAGCCGACTGGCCCCTGGGTGCCCCTTGCCCTTTCCACCACGATTTCCTTCATCCACATCCTTGCCTTTTAAAGGCGACGTTACCTCTTCCTCCATCTCTTTCTGATTATCCCCTCTAGGATTCTCCGTCTCCTTCTCAGACGATTTCTTGGTCGAAGCCCCTGCCTGCCTCGACCCCATGAACGAGGCACTCCTCAGGGATTCAGCCGCTGCTTCCGCAAAGCCCTGTAACTTCTTCTTCCTATCATCCACCCGGAGCGACAGATCATAAGGAAGCGTCCCTTCCTTCCTTGGCGCCGGAGTCTCACACACCTGGTCAGAGTGTCCCAGGATCCCGCACGAACGGCAGAAGTACGGCAGCTTCTCGTATTGAGCATCAAACCATTCCGGTGCGCCATCCTTGGACATCTTCAACAGGACCCCCCCCTCTTAATTGGTTTATGGAGATCAATGGCCACTCGGCCCCGCAGGAATGGGCCGCTCGCTTTGCCATCTCTATCCACGTCCATTTTCACCACCTCTCCCAAAAGTTTCATAGCACGAACTCCCCGGTGCTGATTCATCCAACCCAGCGGAATGTTGATCAGTCTCACCCAGATCTCCATGCGATCAAAGCGAATGTCTGACGGTTTCAGTTTCTCATCATACTCGCACAGGATCACCGCATATTTTCCAAACACCCATGGTGAAGAATTAGTGCTCTTCCGTTCGCCTTAGTAAGTGGAGGCCAATTGACCTAACAACAGAATATCTAACTCTGCCATTTCAAAAGATAATCTAACTATTAATTAGAGACTTTTTAGCCTTCATATTAATCATCACAAGATATGCTATAAAAAATAATGACAAATGCAATAATACTTATTGGGTCTATTCTATTTTCTGAAACAAATATCTAACTCTGCCATTTCGAAAGATAATTTAAAGTAATCCCTACATCTATATCCAAATTATGAAGTTATGCTATTTAGAAAAATAGTCTAAAGTAACCCAAAATATTCATATTAGTTACTTTCTTAGTTCCAAACTAAAGGTCGTTTTGACTTTTTTAGATACATAATTTTTCTTATGTATCTACACATAACCTAAATCTAAGGGCATAGTAAAATTTACTGCATTTAGAAAAATCAAAACGACTTACAATTTAGAATAGAGGAAGTTCTTAGCTTTGCCATTATAAAAAGATGTCTCAGGTACTCAATATATGCATCTATATATCCTCCTCTATTACTATTATATTATAGAAGAACAAACTAATCAGGGTATACATGCACCATGTGCGTCTGTATACATGTTTGCAAGAATGTAAGCATATCCATGTCAATATAAAAATATTTTTAGGTTCGAACTAAAGTCTATTATTCAAACGCTAAAGATTACAAAAATATATGTGTAAGTATTGTGTTTGATTCGAATATGAACAAATACATAGAGAAAATAAAATAATTTAAATAACTCATGGGCCCCAAATTATCCAAAACTTCTACTCCCTCCATTGTAAACTATAAGTCATTTTGGCTTTGTACTTTGTTACTTTGACCATGTTCACAAAATATACATCAACATCTAATATATTAAATAAATGCACTATGAGCAAATATTTTATGGTTTATCTAGTGAAACTATTCGATGTTGTAAATATTTATGCAATTTTTTATATTTTGGAATGGCTACAACTTGGTCTGTAAACTTTGTTAAATTTAAAAAAATGACTTATGACAAAACTAAAATGATGTATAGTTTGGAACAGATGGAGTAAGTTTCAAGACTTGCCTCTTAAATAAGATAACTAGCTTGTGTAAGAGCACGAATTGATGGACGAGTTCAGATAAACATGTGCTATTTTATCCGTATATCTTGTATAATTGAAACATTCTAACCAATATTATTGTAGTGTATATAAATAATAAAAAGAGGTTGATTGCCTTTTATGGTCGCTAAAGAAAATAATAGGCTATAAATTGTTGCTAAAAAATATCACCCTTTTTGGTGAATTCTGATTAAGATTGGATCACAAGTACTCTCTTGTTTCCAAATATTTAGTGGTTTTGAATATGCTCTCAGGTAGCAAGAGAAATTAATATATACATGCTTCTAAATTATCCAGTTATGCAAATTGTACTAACTCAAAGTATGCATGCATGATATGTGTCGACATTTCGACCATATGATACCGGTATCATATATGCAAAAGTGGTGAACATATAAATTTTCATGATAGAATTATTTCTAGGTTTCCACTAAACATATAGGAAACACACATGAAAGTGTGATGCAAGATTAAAACCTATAAATCGGGATGGTAAAACACATAGAGTATTGCCTAATCGGTAATAGAATCTATCACAATCTGGCTTGAGATTATGAACTATCGATGAGTATCCCGAGAGAGCAAATATTAGCAATTTTGATTATTTATGCTTCCCAATTTTATCCTAAAACTTCTAATACTTATCTTTTATGAAATGTTACATGTTGGCTTCCCTAGCTATTGCAGCTTATAATAAGATGGGAAAGGTCCTAATGGACCTAACACACTCTAAGACCTAGCAAGTTTGGTATTATAGGAGAAGCCCTACACTTAAGTCACCTGAGTGGCCTGCTAGACTTTGCACGCATGCAATCTCAAGTGACTCCTTTTTGCATCCACTCGAGACGCATAACAAGACTAATGCTGATTAGTGAACTAGCAACTTTTGTCCAATGTATTAGTTTTTTACATGTCACATTTGCTTGGTCCTAGATCAAATTTATACAACTTTGACCAAGTTTATAGAAAAATATAACAGGATCTATAATATCAAGTTTATTTCATTAAATTCACTATGAATATATTTTTGGTAGTTCATATATTTGGTATATATATATATATATATGTTGTTATATTTTTCTATAAACTTCATTTAAGTTGGACAAGCTAAGTGTGGCATAGGATAAGGTAAATGTGACCTGTAAAAAAAATAAAGGGAGTGCCAATAACCGATCACTTCCCAAATTGAACAACGGCTGATATAGAGGCTAGAGTAGTCAGACTTACCTGCATGCAAGGTATTGAGTCTTTGAGGCCTTCGCGTGCAGCTCTTGCGACGTGCAACTGTAAAGTGTCAAGTATATGCTATGCATAATGCACCAACAACGATATTTCAGGAATGTCGTGCAAGATCGGCAATGCAATTTAAAGGAGGAAGAGAAAAGAAAGAATGACCTGACGTCGGCCGCTGGAGAGTTGCTGTTGCCATTGGCGTTTATGCAGAGGAAACCATGGATGATGCAAGCAGCAGACGCGCTGGGGAGGGGGGGACGCCGCCAACTGAAAGTGCGCACACCATCAGATAGCCGTGGTGCCTCTGCTGCTGCTGGTGGTTAGAACAATAATAAGATCATTGAGCACACACTAGAGACGTGAGACGTCCAGGTTAATTTGGTTGCTTGGTCACCAGCATAACGTCCATCGGTAACTTGGATCTTGATTCTCGACGGGTACCCATGGCACCTTGGACACCAAATATATGTCCATGAGTGACTCATGACTCCTGGTAAAGGCTCTCTCAGTTGGGTCGCTGTGTTCATCTCTAGGTCGTCGTCTTCAGCATGGATCGAGGAGGAAGCGGAAGCTGCAATGTGACCTGTCGCGACCCATGGGCCTTTAGTTACCCACTGTCAAACTGAGGAGCAGCAGTTTGATTACAAAGCACTCAAATTCACTGATGTGAAATGGTCAAGCATAAATTGTATAAGGAAGCTATTGGGTACCTATCTATCCGGACAGCAAGTACCGGAACATGCAGACGTTGCTTTTGATGGGAGGATCAGGGTGCATTTTCTCTCACTTGGTTTTCTTTTGCAATGAAACGAAGGTCAATACAGTGCTTGGAAGCTGCTACAGATATGACGTGCTAGCTGTTGCTTGGCCCTGAATGTTGTATGCAAGCTGCACTACCAAATCACATTGGAAGCAATGTCTTGCTCATAGCAATGCAAAGTTGATGATCAAGAACAATACTTGCGGAAACTTCTTATTGCTGAAGTGATGATCAAGAACTCTTGGAGCACAATTTTTCAAGGAAGAATTGATGAGGCCGGGTGCTCAGAAATGGAAGTGCATGTTTGGATCAGTTGAGGATTTGCAATCAGCATTCCATTCAGGCACAATTCATCAACAATCAACATGTCCTGATTGATTTGCATAAGGTGCAGAGCTAATGACCCATCTCCTTCACTTTGCAAATACTGCAAGGGTGGCTGGACATACACCAATGCAATAGTTTTTTTTCCATCAAAACTGCAAAACAAGCAGGTGAAAGTTTTAAAAAAAAATCGAGGTATTTCACAACTTGAGGGCAAGATGGGTGGGACTGTGGGAGAAGAGTGTCCCGCGGTCGTGTGGTGTTGTAGTATGGACCATCGCGCCATGTGCAGGTCGGCCCAGCTGTTGAATTGCTTTTTTTTTTTTTTTTGAAAATAACAGCTGTTGAAATTTGAATTGCCATATACCTGTACTTGGAACTTGATTGGTTGACCACTCTATTCCCTCGTGCTACAGGACTAAAGGCGACAGCGCTCCCGGCGCAGATTTCGCTGGATTCAGATCGCCTGCAGTCGATTTCTTCGACTGCTGGCTGCAGTCGGCTCCACAGCTGAAAATTGACGACAGCCAGCTTCCACACGGTCCATTCATGTACGTGCTGGGCCTCGGCCCAATAACAAGCACAGAGCCAATGAAACGATGGACTCCTGCTATTTTAGCGGCAAGCTCTCTGTTTTGGCGCGAGGACTCCCGTTTTGGCGCGAGGGCGAGCCTCAGGCCGTCAGCGGCGATCGTCTGGTGCCCATAGGTGAATCTCCCTTGGTAGAGGAAGAGGTATAAAATCTGTACTTGCATCTCTTCTTGTGTATTCCTGTTGTAATTGTATTCTAATTTAGTCTCTGTCCACCTCCCTTGTTAGATTGTGTTGGAATTTATAGAAGAAAGCATCTGGTTGCTTTGAACAAAACGACCTGCACATCTGAGATGGAAGAAAATAGGTGTGCAATGTCATTGTTGTTGCTTCTTCATCATGAGACTAGATAGATTTTAGTTCCTGAAATTTTCACATGCCTTTTTGTAGGGAGGGCTTGCTGCCCAGATTGTTACCCGAAGTTGGCATGGAATTCAGGACTGTAGATGAAGCTTGGATGTTTTGGATTAGCTATGGAGGCCAAAAAGGATTTGAGGTTAGAAAAAGGTATGCAAACAAAAGGAAGGATGGGAAGGTTAGGTCCTGCAGATATGTTTGTGCAAATGAGGGTCACCGATCGGAAGATAAAAAAAGGGATCATCTGATAAAGTGTCCAAGAGCTGAAACTAGAACTGATTGTCAAGTTCGCATGGGTGTTGTACTAGACCAGGCGAAGGGAACTTATAAAGTGTCTGATCTGATTTTGGAACACAACCACATCCTTCATTTGCCAGAAACCTCGCACTTGATGGTGTCTCAAAGAAAAATTTCAGAGTTACAAGGTTTTGAAATTGAGACAGCTGATGATGCAGGAATTAGGCCTAAAGCAGCACATGAGTTAGTTAGTCTCCAAGTTGGTGGCTCATTTAATCTCAGTTACACTCTTCGTGACCATAAGAATTATTTACGGGGCAAGCGCCAACGGGAGATGGCATATGGTCAAGCAGGGAGCATGCTTATGTATTTTCAAGACAAAATTACTGAGAACCCGTCATTCCAATATGCATTGCAGTTGGACGAGGAAGAACAAATAGCAAACATATTCTGGGTTGATGCTAAAATGCTCACTGACTATGCTTATTTTGGTGATGTTGTAAGTTTCGACACTACTTTTGGAACAAACAAAGAAAGCAGGCCATTTGGAGTATTTGTTGGGTTCAATCATTTTAGGGAAACGGTAGTTTTTGGTGCTGTTCTCTTGTACGATGAGACATTTGAGTCATTCAAGTGGTTATTTCAGACCTTCCTAAAAGCACATAGTTGCAAGCAACCTAAAACAATTTATACTGATCAAGATGCTGCCATGGGAAAAGCAGTTAAGGAAGTGTTTGTAGAAGCATGGCATGGTTTGTGCACTTTTCATATTATGCAAAATGCCGTCAAACATCTATCTGAACCTGATGAGGAAGAATCAAGTGCTTCTCCCAAACAAGTAACTGAAGATAGCGAGAAACAACCAAGTATTCTCGCAGATTTTAGTGCGTGTATGTTTGAGTATGAAGATGAGGAAACATTTGAAGATGCATTCAACATGATGAGGAATTTTGTGGGCAATTCGGCAGAATTGGAATTTTGTGTACAAGTTGTTTCTGTTTTAGTATGCCAAAGAGGCAGAGAACTATACAGTATTTTGAACTCTGCAAGTTTCTGCTCATTCTCATTCCTGTAACAGCAAAATTCAGAACACAATTTGCCATCTATACAATTTGCAGAGATATTGCTGCTTCCTGTAGAATCAAAACTTGCTCAATTTGCTACCAATTTGCTACCACACACACAATTTACAGAACATGAGTCTGTACAGAACACACTACATCTTCAAGCTCCAGCATTTTAGCTGTGCTCTGGGTACTCCGGTGCTCCACAGCTCGGATGCTCCGGAAGTCCACCGGCGCGGCGAGGCAGGAGCCACATGCAGGGCGCTCGCCTCCTGCAGTGCCACACCCACCTAGCAACACCGCTCGCAGGGATGGAGGCAGACACAACCGGCGTGGGGGAGGAGGCTGCAGGCACCATCGGCGGGAGGGGGCACGGCCGGCGTAGGGGATGCCGGTCGGGAGCCGCAGCAGGCCGCACGCGGAGGAAGGCGCGGCCGCTTTAGCCGGATGCGTGGAGGGGCTCGACCGCCGGGCACGAGGAGAAGCCACAGAGGAGGCGCTCAGCCGCCGGGACGCGAGGAGAAGCCGTAGAGGAGGGACTCGGCCACCGGGGCGCGGTGGAGCTCCGCCGCAGCCAAGCTCCCGGTGGCGCTCTCGTTCCTCTCCCTCTCCTTTCCGCCGCCACCTGCATCTGGTTGCTTCAGGATCTCGTTCCAACTAACGGTGGCTCGATGGTGAAAGGGAAAAGGCAAGCTGGCGTCGTGGGCCTCGGCGTGGGCTGCTCTGATTGCTTGTGGTCCGGCCCGCGAGAGGAGTTTCACGACCGGCTGTTGGATTGGAGCGCAACGGCACGGATGACTCGACTGCCGAGTGCAGTCGATACGACCGACTGCAGCCGATCTGAATCCGATTTCGCTGGTTCCCTTCGCCTCCGGCGGCCTCTCCAGCGCCGAAGGGGAAGGAATCCGCGTCCGGTGTCCATTAGGCTGTCCGCAGTGAGCACTCTATGTCGCTCGGTAAAGGCCACCGAGGCGCTTAGCGTGCCGCTTGCCGTGCGCGACGCTGCAGCGGTGGGACGGTAAACCCCCGCTAAGTCGCGGGTGGCCATCCTGCACGGCAAAGCTAGCGTGCGCAGTGGCCGCACGCCACCCTGCCACCATGGCGCGGGGCCCACCTGGCCGTTCGTGCCCCGCGCAAAGGGGAAGAGGGAGGGAGCAGAGAGGGCGCTAGGGAGGAGGAGGAGGAGGAGGCTGCACGCCGGAGGAGGAGGAGCTCGATGCTGCCGCCGCTGGGACGCGCCCAGATCTGGCCGGCGGCGGGGGAGATGAGGCGACGAGGAAGACAAGCTCGATCCGGCGGCCGTGGGCTCCTCCGCGCCGGAATCGCACGCGCCGCCGCCATGCCGCACACGAGAGAGGAGAGGGGGCAGCGCGGCGGCGAGCTCGAGTCCGCCCGGAGAGAAGGGTCGTGCCTGCATCTGCCACGCAAGCCTCCCGCGCGCCACCGGCCGAGGAGAGGGGCAGCGACGTCGGAGGAGGGCGCGCAGCGCAGCCCTGCGCCCGCCGCTGCCGGATCCAGCGCGGGGAAAGGGGCCGGGCGCATGAGGGGCATGGCCGCCGCCAGCCAGAAAGAAAGAGGGAGGGGAGGGGAGGAGCCGGCGGCGCAGGAGGGAGGAGCCGGCGGCGCAAGAGGAGGACGGCCGGCCTCCTCCGCCCGTGCGCTTGGCGCCAGATCCGGCGCCCTCGAGCTCGCGCCGGCCGCAGGTGCCGCCGCCGCGGGTTAGCTCCTCCGCCATCCGCCGGAGCAGAGGAGGATGGAGCGGAGCGGCGGCGCTCGGGCGGATGAGCCAAGGCGCGCGCGGGGGGAAGCTTCGGTAGAATCGGGGAGAGAGAGGCCAGGGAGAAAAAACAGGGAGAGGTGGTGGGGCCCGCTGGAGAGTGAGGGGACGGTGGGTAAAAAAATTATGATTGTGGGCCCTGTGAGGTGGTAGTTGGTATAGAGTGTTGGATTTAGAGGTTGACGAGTGCAGGAGAAATAGATTTAAAGTAGAAAATCTTGCTAACGAGGACAGAATATTCTCTTTTAAAGATAGAGAGGAGAACAACCGGTGCGGACAGCCTTAGGGCGTGGCCAACGGGCCGTTACGAACTGTCGATAGGAGGCCACGCCAGAGAGAGAATCGGGGAGGGGGAAAACGTCGCTAGGTGTAGCGACTCTCTACAGCACGCGGTTCCACGCTAACATGGCCAACCAACGTGATTTTTGTGCC
The DNA here is from genome assembly GCA_015476505.1 of Urochloa ruziziensis. Classification (NCBI taxonomy): domain Eukaryota; kingdom Viridiplantae; phylum Streptophyta; class Magnoliopsida; order Poales; family Poaceae; genus Urochloa; species Urochloa ruziziensis. Next base: position 67,506,002 of record CM027119.1, on the reverse strand, counting down.
GAGCGGGGTGGAAAGGAGAGAGAGTTGGGATTTTGGAAATACTAAATAAATGTTAAACATGGGCTACACATTAATGTAGAAGAAGATTATGCTACAGCAGGGTTAGGCCATCTCCAACCCACGATGTCCATGAGCAGTTTCCATAGTGACAGATCACCAAGACATTGACTATAGAAACTACCCTACCCAACGCATCGTTTCCTGGTGTGGCCCCAAAATAAATGCCGTCTTCTCCTTTTTTTTTCTCATGTTGCGTCTCGTGTCCCCTTCTTTTCTACTCCGGCGGTCTGTTACCGGCAGTGGCGCTCGCCGAGACTTGCTGGCCGTGGCGCCGGGCAACTGCGATCGGGCAGCCGGCGCGGCTTGTGCAACCGGCGAGCGGTGAGGCCCCGCAGGCGGGTGCCACTGCTACACATGTACTGCACCTTCCTGCTTTTTCGTTTTGCATCTGAGTTAAGCTAGAGCATCGATTCGCCTTGCTCTGTGGGATTTAGCTAGAATCCAACGCTCGTGGATGCATGGACGAAACAAGCAAGCAAGCAATGTCGAGAAGAAAAAGAAAGCAAGTGACGAGGAGGCTAGAAAACAGACAAAAGAAATAGGAACATTGCCGCCGTCAAATGCCATGGAAGGCAACTCTGGCCTCCCCGCCGGACCTCACCGAGGAACGCTGCTAAGGGCGGCAAGGCAATTAATCAAAGGAGAAGCCCGACCTTCTCATGCTACACGTTGGTCGTCGATTCTGCGCCGCCCGGAGAAGATTCTCTCTGCGCCATGGATGCTTGCTAGTCTGCTTGAGCTCGATGTATTTCGTGGATGTTTCTGCGGCGAGCCGCTGTCGGGGAAGGCGGGAAGCTACGATGCGGGCCGGCCGGCCGGTGGGGTCACGTGCGAGCGGTGACCGGCGGCGACGACGGTGAGAGCATGGTGCGCGGCGCTCGTCTCGTCAGGCGGCGGCAGGGGCGGCCACGGGCTTTGTCAGGACGCGATGGGTCTCACAAAACGCGTGGGGGAAGGCGCTGAGCCATTTATTTCGTGGTTGGATATCGCGCCAACACCGTTTCCTGCATGAGAAACGATGTCTTGCTTTTCTTCTCTCTTTCCTCGTTAATTCAGTTGCCACATCATACTTTTGCTTATGTGGCAGCCTAATAAATTCTATAGACACCAGCTGACTTGGAGGGTTGGGGATAGCCTTACTGGACAGCTGATCTTTGTACTTTGCTATATCCGGTACTTTACTATAATCATTGCGGGTGCCCTAGCCTACTAATCTAGTTTGTAGTAGGATAGGTTAGGTTCCTCGGGGTGAGGCACGCTTATCCTCAGTTTTGTGGCCCTCCATGGATCCAACGCCGGCGGCGGTGCAGACATCATCGGCGCTGGTGGATTTGCCGGGATTGATCTACGGAGGTTTGAGTTACCTTGGGCGTTGATGAGTCGTCGTTAAGTTCTTTATCCCGCCGAGGCGATGCTGTTGGCCTGTTGTTGGTAGCAGTAGTGTCGTCACTCGTCAGCTTCTTCAGCGTGCTAGCTCGGAGGTTAGTAACTGGTTGGCTTGGGGGGTGGTCAGCTTGTTCCCCGAGATTTCAGATGGTGAAGCTCTACCTGTTTGGTTGTAAGTTTTTGATATGTTAGAGTGAAGTTATTTTTAGAGCTCTAGAGCCCTCCCAAACACCCCTTTATAGTATTCTCCGACCTGCTGATCTGGCTTTTCTAGTACTCAGTGGTGCCGTTGCTCCTGCTTCCTCTTAGAGCAAGGTTAACGAAGCCGTCTGCAAGCGGGCGTATAAAATGCCTCGTCGCTCAGCAGTGCATGTGGGGCTCGCCTTCTTTAATGGTTGCGTAGTGGAGCAGTGGCGCGCGGACCAATGACAATCCCAGGAACGGCTTGCGCCGGCTGCGAGCAGGCGTACAGCTAGGCGCCGGCTCCAATCTCGCTCCTAGTTTCTCTTTCATCCACGTAAGATTCTGTTGACGTGTATTTTCATTTCGTCCAGTGATTTGACACCATAATACTTGCTTCGTCTTCTCCTCGAGTTCCGGCGAGGTCGCCCTGTTCGTTCAGTGGAGTTAACGCGCCTCGGCTTTGGGGTGCTACTCATAGTGGCTCTGAAAACTGTCATCGCCTTTACCTCGCCGGTTGAGGGTTGAGGTTGTATCAGCTCCGCTTCCTACGACCCAGCTTGGCGATGGCAATCGGAAAGAAAAACTGGGGTAGTGGTGAATAGGGCCTGTGATGGTGTTAACGTAATTTTCCTTTTTACCAGGCTTCTATTGTGTATATGTCTTGTGCTTGAATCAATGAAATCAATCCCTTTTCTTAAAAAAAACAAGAACCCGATTGGTCGGCCCGGGCACGCATGAATAACTTCCGGCGGTGGTGTATTAATTGCCACCATAATATGGGACGTCCAGTGTAGTCGTCCCGCAATCTCAAATCTGCAGCCGACCGCATGAAGATGCGCGCGCGCTCGGGTCCGCCGTCTCCTCGGGTGTTCCCTCCCGTGGGTGGGATCCACACTGCACAACTCTATCTCTCATATTAAAAGTTTGTTGACAAAATTGTTGCAAAAATTTTAGGCTGAAAAATTTTGTCGCAAGCAATCAAAAGTTTGCTGCAAAATTTTTTTGCAAAAATTTTAGCATGGAAGAATTTTGTCGCATGCAAGCAAAAGTTTGTTGACAAAATTTTGTTGCAAGAAAAAGTTTGTTGCAAAAATTTCTGTTACAAAAATTTTAACGCTGAAAAATTTTGTCGCAAGCAAAAGTTTGCTCGCTCAAAATTTTTTGTTACAAAATATTTTTTCATAAAAAAAATTTTGACATATTTTTTTTTCTGTTGTGCAACTTTTTTTTGAAAATTTATTGTGCCGGAGCGGTGCATGCGGTGAGCAGTGTACAGAGGGCTAGCCGTGCGCAGGAGGCAGAGGATTGCATGTGCCGTGTGCATGCGTAGGAGCCGTACAGGGTGGGGACACTGACTTTTGTCCCGTAGCGTGAGCGCACCGCGCGGCCTCTACGCGCGGCCGCAAATTAGCCTGGCCCGTAGTCGTCCCCCTGCGGATCAGTAGACGTTGATCTGCCCCGGTTCCGCGAGCTGCATTATGACGATCTAAATCTCTGGAATTGGACAATGTTTGTTGCCAACATATATATCCTTCACGACCACCTTTTCAGAAATCTTCAGTCTTGAGGATCGAAACTGTCGTCCAAGACATCCTTCTCTAGTCACTCTACTTGGTGCAGTTCATCTTCCTCTTTCATTCTTTTCCATTCTTCTTCCTCTTTCCTTGATTCCTTTCCTCTTCTCAAGTTAAAAAAAAAATCCTCTTCCTCCTTCCTTCTTTTTAGTTTGAAATTAAGAAGTATTTGAAATAAAACAAATTCTTCTCCAAACTGTTGTGCTAACTGCCTAAGGCCAGTCTCAGTGGGAGTGTCATGAGCATTAAATATCATGCCACATCAACAATTTTGCTGACATGGCAGTGATATTTATGAGGGGAGTGTCATGGGATGAGAGAGGATGTCATGGTGATGACACTCCCCTGGCACAGTTCTCAAAATTTGCAGTCTTGGCAACTGTGCGGTGACACTCTACACTGAGACTGGCCTAAGCATACTTTTTGCGGATCCAAACTTTTGTGTCCTTTCTAAGTCTTCTTCTTGCATATAACAACACAACTCTTGCAAAAACCTGCATTTCCTCAGAGTTGTAAGTAAGCGGAACCGCTCTGTTTCTTTATCTTCCCGAGATTCTGACTGCGAGGAATTTGCCTGTGATTTTATATCCAGGTGACATGTCGATACAGAAAGATCTTCTTTATTTCTTCACCACGAGAGTTCTCGCTTCATTCAAATAATGCATCTAGCAGCTTCTGCCAAAAGGACGACCTTTTGCCTTATCGGGGGTGTGGTGAAATATACGCCGTGCACCGTCACTCTACGCTACCGAAATCACTACAGCATATATGCGTACTGATGATATAGAGCGAATGAATTAGAGCGAGTACCTAGTAAATTCCTTCGGGGGGACGACACACTTTCCACGGCCTTCTTCATCACCCAGAATCCGAGAGCGAGGTGTCTTCCTTGCTGCTAGCCTTCTACAGGCATATGCAGGGCTGCTCCTCTTCTTTGTTTCCAAGCGCGGCGCGCCGACTCATACAACTCTTCCAGGGAGGAAGATTGGGGAATACTATTGTGGTGCGAATGCGACGCGATACAGCCTATGCGGACGCGATACAGCCTATGTTAATGGAGAAAAAAAAAACAGTTTGTTCCGTGGAACTAATAGCAGGAGAGCATTGAACCACATAAATAAATCGTCCGAATTTTCTCACATTCTTTTGGGGGTCAATAGCTCAATATTAATGCAGGTAACTCGACGGGGGAAAAAACGACTGACGCGCGCCTAGGGACACGTCAGGGAATGTTAAAGAACAAGTAGATTTTTCGTTTCTTTTTGCGAGTAAAAATAAAGCTTTACTAGTTACTCAAAATGGTGTTACAATCTTGAGCAACTAGATGGTCAACACAGAACGGGCATCGGTTACTCAAAGTAGATTTTTCCTCTTGGTTGGGGCATATTGAAGTACAAATGATTTTCTTTTCAAATTTCTCGTTGCCATGTGTCTTGAATTAACTGGTCAACGCATAAAACTCAACGTGTTATCAATTTTTTTTTATTGCTACTCCCCAATTGATGCTATGGCCACATTGCATCAAACGATTTTTTAATAAAAAAATGCATCCTCGCTTTACACCACCGTTGAGGCCCAAGGAACGACATGTGAGGACAAGTCAATATTCTCTCCGTCCCCTAAAAAATACAATTTTAGTTTTTTTTCGCAAATTAGTGGTAGCGTAAAAAGGCACTCATACCTCATTAGTTGGCCACATGCCGTTAATTTTAGCATGCAAATTAAATCCAATTGTTTAATTAGACAAGTAGTTGCAAGTTAATTCCTAGGATTGAACTCTTTTGTGAGTTTTTTTTTTTTTAATGTCAGAATTGCACTTTTTCATATGACGGAGTGAGTATTTTAGAAGCTAACAACTCGCTCATTTTTTCCTTAAGGTTGAATTTGTTAGGTTAATTGGTCGGTGATGCACCTCAACAATACATTCGGACTGCATCGTTATGGTAAACGACAATGAAACAAACATCATCAGGTTACATTACATGCATAACAATCATGTACTAGGCGTTTTATCGTTTCAAAGAAAAATATGTACTAGGCGTTTTACGCGGAATTTATTTATCTTGGAGTATACTCCCTCCGGTGTAGTATTAGAAGTCGTTTAGGACAGCGACACGGTCACCAAAGCAAAACTTTGACTCTTTTTTTCTATAAAAATATTTCTTGAATAGTTATATATGTATATTTTTATGAAAGTAATTTTCAAGACCAATCTATTTATGTGATTTTCACATTTTCAAACTCAATGACTTAAATGTTATTCATGATTTATATTCCTAATGTTTGACTCAAACCCTGTCCAAAACGACTTCTAATACTAAACCGGAGGGAGTATATTCGAGTTCGCCGCTGCTTAAGTGACTTTAATTAACTACGCTAAGAGGTGGTTTCATGTTAGAACATCCCACACGGTGCAAATATATAAATAAATCTTATGTAAGTTAAAAGGGTTGGTAAGAGTGTTACTCCTCCCTATGATTTATATGTATATATAGTATACATCCAAGTCTGGTTTATACAGCTATCCAAGTAGCGTTCGTCTCTATGCGCGTTTCTCATTCGAGCACATTGGAATATTATTGGCCACGATTGGCACTTGTAGAACAGACAAATAGAAGACACCCAATTCTAAATTAAGGCAAGCTTAGAGCAGCCAAGGGAGAGAGCGCGCGCTTATACATAGTGGCCGGGCATCCCAAGTAGCGGCATAGTCTACTCCAAATGCCATAGGGGGATCTCAAGGTTGCTCAGGTTGTTGGTGTCGAAACGATGATGAGACGACGGAAAATACAGAAGCTAACGGACAATGCCTCATGGCGAAAACCTAAGAGTGCCATCTTGTTGTCTTTGGAGAGGTACAGCTCAATGGTCAACTGAGTCGGTGCATTTCAATTCGTATAACTAGACTTTGTAGAACAGTGCAGTACTGTATCTGCATCTGCTAGAGTGTATGCCGGCTTGTTCGTAATCGTCAAAATATAGTGGAAAAGAAATGAAAGAATACGTCGGACCTATAGTAACGCGAAACAGAAAAATGTTTGCAAAAAATAAATAAGCGTGGTCGGCAGGATTCGAACCTGCGCGGGCAAAGCCCACATGATTTCTAGTCATGCCCGATAACCACTCCGGCACGACCACTTGAACACAGAATCTATCTCTTACACTTGAATAAACTCATAGTAATAAACCAGATTAAAAGACAAGGACCATACACCAGCTCATTTGTGCAAGAATTGTATGTTCACAACACAAGTTTGGGAACGATTGCAAAACATGCCGCCGAGCAATGTGACGCCCACAACCCCGTTGGTGGAAGAAGTGTAGAGCAAAAGTGGAAAAAACGACATAGACCCTCTTTCGACGGCTTGATGATCTATTTCTGGTGGACCATTTGAAAACAACGCAGCAGAAGAACATTTAACCAAGAAACCAAATCGGTTCATGCGGTCGCCTACCTCATAAAAGAAGACATGCAACAGTTCAACCTCACAAGACAACATGTGGCACAACCTGGTTCTTAGACGTTGCTTGGTTCCCTAGTTACTTTTGTTCTTTGTTTTTCTCTCTTAGTTGTTTGTAGTAGCTCTGGTTCTGGATGAGGCGAGTTGAGATTGAAGTTGTTTTGTTGCCTCTAGGTCCCGGCACCCCTAAGTCGTTTCCTTTTGGTTGTGTTTGTGTTGTCGTTTCTTCCTTCTAATAAAATTTGGCAAAGCTTTTGTTGTCCGTTAAAAAAAAAAGACAAGAACCATTCATTTCCGTGGTGGCCAACTGGCCATAGTGATCACCGGAGCCCTTTGAACGAATGTGAAGAGAGAAACGAAATTGTGCATCGCTGATCCGTGAGTAGGATGAATCTTTTGTAGCAACACATTTATACGTATCTCCTCTTTTGAGGAAACAATTGCACAGCTTCGACGTTCACATGGGTACAAATCAAAAATTAACAGAGTAATAGTTTCGTATGGTGGAGGACGAGAAGAAAGCAAAATTAACAAAGTAATAGTTAATCCATGTTTTGCCAGCTCCCCTTCCCGAACCGTGCCTCGGCAGCTTATCACACTCACACATGACCATTGCTTACGGGATCCACCACCCATGCGTGCACGGACATGACGGAAGGGCTAAAACAACCTAACACACATGCACCTCTGTAGTTGTTCAGTCAGTGGCTCGGTGCAGTGTAGCGCTTCAGTTCCTCTTGGAGACTTTGGTTGGTGTTCTTGATCCAGGCCCTTTGGGTTCACCGGTTGTTCGTAGTAGTAGATGGTTGTGATTTGTTGTTACAAACTATAAAACTTTTGCACATATATAAGCGCATTCGCCAGGGAAAAAACAGAGAGAATGTTTTGCAGCGAGCCTAAAACAAAATTTACTCGAGTTACGGCATCAACTTGTTGACGTTTTCTTGACAGTGGAGTGCCCAACCATGTATGAAGCGAACCCCCAGACCGTGATCACGAGAGCCAAGATCTTGAACCCGCTCATCGGGTCATGGAACCATATCACCGCGGCGACGCTCGTCAGCGGCACCCTGACGGCGTTCAGCACGCCGGCGAGCACCGTCGACGCCAGGAACAGCACGCCGGTGCCACCAAGGACTCCCAACTGGAACGTGACGGCCGTCCACACCATCACATTCACATACGCCGCCGCGCCGCCGTGCGCGAACCCCGCCGCCTCGCGCCGCATCGCCGGGAACCCCTCGGCGACGGCGAGCCCCGCGGAGGTGAAGGCGAACGCGCAGAGCGACACGGCCGCCTGCTGCTCCAGCACGACGTGGAACGACCTCCTGCCGAGGACCCTGACGAAGACGAGCTCCGAGAGCGCGAAGATGAGGCCGTGGAGCGCCGACCCGAGCACGTCGAGGACGAAGCCCAGCGCGTACTGCCGCGCCGTGACGCCCGGTGGCCTGTCGGAGCCGGAGTCCAGCGCCACGATCGCGACGCCGGCCGTGATCACGGCGACGGCGTTGATGGAGGACAGGGTCAGCGTGTTCTTGGCGATGGCGCGGCCGAAGAGCGCAGAGAAGGCGAGAGACGAGGCCGCGACGAGCGACGCCGTGGACGCCGGCAGGTAGGCGTAGGCCCAGGCGTACATGAGGTTGTCGGCGGCGCTGAGGAAGCCGAGGAGCGCGTACCAGAGGCACAGGGACAGGGATAGTGGAGTCGGAGAGGCCTTGCCGAGGAGGTACAGCGGGAGGAGGAGGAGCGCCGGCAGGGGCCAGCCGGCGACGGCCGCCCACGAGAGGATCCACTTGCTCTGGCCGCCGTCCGTGTAGTAGAGCCGCGAGAGGAGGCTCGAGGCCGGGAACGCGGTGAGCATCGCACCACTGCTCAGGCATAGGAGCAGCCAGAAGGAGAATGGCTTGCTCCGGTAGGTCTCCAGCGAGGCGGCGATCACCTCGGCCGCTTTCTGTTTCAGCGACGGTGACGGATTTGGCTCGGAGATCTCGTTCTCGTCCATTGCAACATCTGTTACACGCAGCAAAACAGCAAGGAAATAAGAACTTCAGATCAGATATTAAAGTGAAAATAAAAGGAAGCTGAACATTTGTTGATCGTATAGTATAGTTACTGAACTGGTGACATGTATGGGCAGCGGTACTAAGATGCACAATGATATGTAGTTTGATGAGGAGTGAACATACATATGGAGTGAAACTTGGTCAGTTCAGAGTTAGGATTCTCAGAATTTGTGGCAAACTGACACAACTGATGATCTTTCGCCTTCTGCTAACAGTTTGAAGCAGAGCTAGTAACATATTGCAAACTGTGAGTACGTACACTGGGAAGGTAGAATCCCTATGGGGAATTCAGATACTTGGGTGTGAAGGGTTTACCCAGAAAAAGGCCTAAAGTTCATAAATAAACCCTATTTGGGTTATAAAAAACTACAGTACCACGTCATGTGAATATATGTCGTTCCACGTGGTGTTTTAGAAAAAGGTCCAGCCACTTCCAATCACGCACTTTAAATTCTTTTTGCTGGACAACATGTTGGCAGGGTCTATTAATTAAATAAAGCAAAGCGCATTTGTGCGTGTTTTCAGCTTCCTCCTAGTACAGTAGCTAGCTCCTAGGTAGACTGCGTGATACTCATTGCAATTTGCAAAGGCTCCACACACACAACTGCACATGCTAGGTTTAAACAGAAATCAAAACAGTTGAAAGAAGAAAACTAGGTTGGGTGTGCCGTGTGAGCTCAAGATGCAATTCTGATGCTACTGGGAAGAACGGCTGGTTCTAGAGAGCAAGCACACATCAAGATATCTCCCAAAATCATAGACGATATATACGGTGTGTGCTGCAAAGGGAGTTCGTTGGAGTGATGGAGTCCAGCAGAATCCACCCATCTTTTCAGCCTCGTTAACCAGTTTGGCAGCTGCCAAGAAACTGCTGGGCAACCAGCGAGACGCTCGAGTCTAAGCCCCAAACCCGTGACGCGCAATTGGGGAGAATTCAACCCTAGAAGAGAGGAGACTGGCTGAACTTGCCCTTGTCACTCAGGACTCAGGAGGTGAAGAGGAGACCAGGAATCGTCGGAATCAGACCTGAGGATGCGACCCGGATGGTGTGGTGATGGTGGCCGCCGCTGTTGTCCTCCTCCATCCTCCGCCGTCCGTCCGCTGCCTTTGCCTTGGCTTCCTGGAGGCGAGACGAGACAGCGCGCCGCAAGACCACAATCTCCGTGCCGATGGCGGCGGCGGCGGCGGCGGCGGCGCCCGCGCAACCCGATTTGTAGCCCTGCCTGGCTCTGACCACGGCCCACCCTGTAACGGAGACGGCGGTTGGTGGTGGTGGGCGCCGCGTGCGTGTATCGGTGGTGCACGGGACCAGGTGTGGATCCTGGTGTCTCCACGCCTGCTAATAATTAGATTTGTGGTGGCTAGATTGTTGTATGTATAATTTAGATGCAAAAAGGGGCCTTTTTTTATCGCTGAATCGCAAGTCGTACAGCTCGTAGCACCGTGGGAAATCATCCTGTCATCGTACGAGAGCCTTGGTTGGAGGACCAGATCTGGAGGATGACGCCGGCGAGCCGCGGCCACGAGCGGAGTGCGCATGTAGCTAGCGCACGCGGAAACCGTTGCGCGCCATCGTCGGCGCGGTCCTCGCCCCACACCGGGGAGTCACAAGTCTCGCCTGCGCCGCACGGTACGCGCGGGCGCAGCGCAGGAGCACAACCAAACCCCACCCCGGCGCGCAAGCAAAGCTTCAGCCGCCCCCGCGCAGCACGGGGCACGGCAATCCGGCCTGCCTGATTACAGCTGACTGACCAAGCAAAAGCTCCGTGCTATACTAGTCCACGAGGCTTTACTTTCAAAAAATATATATATACTAGTCCACGAGGAGCTTCTACATGCGAATAAGAAAAGCCAGAGAACCTTTTTTAATAAGCATATAAAAGCCAGAGAACGTCACGTACCTGCACTTCTGCAGAGCAGTGCAAATGGAGTACGCGGCCTCGTCCCGTTGAACTGATTGATGGTCAGCAGGACGTCAACAATCAGCACGTGGCGAGCTCAGGAGATGCGAGTCACCAATCCAAAGCAAAGTTGTAGGAAAGCATCCTATTCGTTCCTCTTTTTTTTTTTCAACTTGTTGCATATCATCATTGCAGACAATTGTGGCACAAAGGATACTGCCAGCATCACAGAATTGCGCTTTACTGACAAAATGTTATGCAACAGGCCTAACATGCAATCAGTTAACACATGATGACAGTGTCCCAATGCTTGTGGATAAGCATGGAGCACTTCTAAGGATATTCATATTCAACATCTAAGGAGGCAACGAGCAGCTGCGCGCAAACAATAAGACCATACAAACAACATATTTTCCCCTCAATTCAGGATGAACAAATATGATTTCTGTTAGACATGGTACAAAATTCATGGATTTCTTTGGATACTCGGCACACATATTGCTGCTGTGAATTGAATGGGGCACCTCAATTAATTCTTTTCCTCTAAATCTGAATAGTAAAAAAGAATCACTAGGGCAATGTGGCAAATTTTATACCTGTCTATTGTCAAAGAATGTACACTATACAATGTAATGCACGAAATCAAGACAGAATTTGAACATCTTGTCTAGCCTGGAACCATCCTGCCGTAGTAGAACAGCTATGAAAACTCCAGCCCAGACTTCTATGAAGCAGGAAAATTGTCGTGCTGATGTACCTCACCATCCATATAACAGAAAATAGAATAAACAGGTGTATTTGTATCTGACAGATTGGATCTGCATCATCTATTGAGAGGTTCAAGCTGCACCTCCATCACACCAGAAGTACTAGATTCTGAGTTCCTGGCTGTACCGTCAGGATGCAAAAGATCAACTGAATCATCTTCCTCGGTGTTACCTAATACCCAGTGCCCTCTGGCACTTCTGTCGCTCATCCTTCGTTTCACCTCCTTATATTCCAAGGACAGCACAATAACTATAACTGAAAGCACCCACAGCATTAAGGCCCAAGTGAGCTCCTCTACGTTCTCACTGTCATACCTATGGCCTAAATGCTTCATTCCCGTGAAAAGCGCCGCGATTCCAACAACAATCGCCGACCTGCCTGTGATAACATGCAGGTACTCCCACAGGACCCGATTCCGAGATGGAACCTCCCCATTAGCTGGCTTACTAGGCCGGAATTTAGCATTTAGCGGCTGCAAAACTGCCAATAATAGGGCCAACACACCAAACTTAACATGCACTGAGCTGACAAAGAAGCCACGGAGCTCAGCTGCAGCGAAGAGGACACCAAGAAACATTATAGCAATTCCTGAATACTGCAGGTAGACGTGTATTTGGTACCACCCATCGCCTTTCAAGCTCTTCAAATACCGGGCTGCCATTATTCCACCAGGAAGCAAGATGCCCCAGGCAACAAACATCATAAACCCATGAACAGCCAGAACAGGACGCAAATCTTGTTCTGCCTCAGCCGAACCTCTTAACAACAAAACTCGTATGGGCCGACTGCTTGTGACTGAATGCATGTTACTGTCCGTCAGATCATCTCCCGACCAGCTTGCACCCATGGCCCAAACAACCTTAAGGGGTGTGGTCGGATCAATGATGTTATTGCATTCTACCTTTCCAGTACAAGAAGGTTTAAGAGGGCGGGTAAATTCAAATGTAATGATGCCATTTTCTGACTTACACCGGACAAATGTGATGTTCTCAGATGTTGGGTGGATACCTGCTGCACTCTTTCCATCAATCCAATAAGATTTTACTCGCCCAACCCCATCGTTGCCAACCCAAGCAACATAGGCGTAGCTATTCACCATCCCACTCCCGAACCCAATAGCAAGGTATCCACTTTTCTTCTCGGCGCGAGCTGCTATTGATATAGAATCCGCAGGACAGACTCCAAAACAAAGTAACCTGTTGGTCATCTAAAACAACACTGTTATTATACATGTCGCTAAGGCCTCCATCGACCACTTGAACCTTCCATCCCATCTTCTGTTCATACAGTGACTGATAATAGACCAGATCAGGTGTATTCCGATCAGGCAACCAAACAAGCTCTTTAGGGGTTGCTAGTACACCGTGAGCATCAGGCCCACCAGCATATATGACCTCAGTTTTGTTCCGCAATGTAGCATTCCCACCAATTGGATCTGAAGTGATATAGAGTGCCACGTCATGCCCAGCCTGCACTGAGAACTTCACCGGCACACCCCTCTCGACCTTCAGCAGTGGCGCCTCCTTCTTGTTGATGTAAATCACCTTGTCAGGGTTTGGTGGGTTTGGGTAGCGCACTGCTGGAGCAGATGTCACCACAAGCGGTGTTTTCCGATCTGCGATGATCCTCTCCTGATCCTCCTTGTTGTCCGCATCCAACGGTCCAAGGCAATTGTGGACCGTCTCTGATAAATTCAACCGCAGAAACCCATAGGCCGTGTCCTTTGGCCCCCCATGGTTTTGTGGGAGGTAGTGCTGCCGCAGAGTGTCCGGCGGCCGCAGCTTCCCAATCGCCCAAAGCACCGACATCTCCTCCGTGGCGCCCACCGGCACGTCATACTTGGCATCCTCAGAATCAAGCTTCCTCACATACCTCACGAAGGACACTCCATCACGCCGGTGCCCATAGACCAGGCTCGAATCGTTCTTCCCGTCCTCATAGACCTTGTCGGGGCAAACCCCGGACACCGGCGAGTCATCCTTCCCCAGCGTGCATTCGGTGTAGTCACTAATGTAGTAGTCCTCAGCAAACGGCGTACCTTCCTCCGTGAAGCCGGCGACGACTACATCGGCGTGGATCATGGCGGGGGAGTTAGGCCTTGGGGTCCGTCCACCCGAACGCCATGTAGTACTCGGAGCCGATGGCCCCCTCGAGGCCGATCTCGACGGTGCCGGCGGAGGCGTTGAGCGTCCAGCGGAGGCGGTAGGTCTCCGCCTCCGAGAGCGGGACGCAGTTGTCGAACATGGTGGGCGCCCGCTGGGCAGCGGCGTCGGAGGCGCCGAGGTCGGTGCCGTTGGGGAGGAAGACGTGGCCGAAGTCGGAGGAGGTGTCGGGGTCGTAGAGCGCGAGGAGGCGCGGGAGCGGGCGCGCGAAGGGGAGCTCGAGGGAGGCGTTCCGGAAGGTTTGGTTGAGCGGGAGCGGCGAGAAGGCGCGCCCCGCGGCGAGTTCGGCCATGGAGGCGCCGTCCGCGGCCCAGAACCGCGCGGCGGGGGAGGCGGCGAGGAGGTCGAAGCGCGTGAGCTCGAGCGCGCAGGAGCCGTTGGCGGCCAGGCGCACCGTGCCGCGGAGCTGGTGCTGCAGCATGGTGAGGTCAGCGGAGAAGTTGGCCGGCAGGCTGGCGTGCGGGCACGACGCGGCGGCGGGGAGCGCCGCCGCGAGTAGCAGCAGCAGCGCGCCCGCGAGGAGCGGGGGGAGGAGGGGATCGGCCGCCATGGCGGGCGGCCGAGGCGGCGGGATCGAGATCTGAGGCGGCAGGTGGCGGAGGGATCTGGAAGCGAAGGGGTTGGGGAGTTGGGTTTCTGGGGAGGGGGAGGCGGCGGCGATGTGGTGCGCGCGAGGCGATCGGGCGGCGGGCGGATATTCGCAGTGGCAGGGGGTGGTCCGTCGGGTCGCAGGAGGTGGGCGGCTAGCCGGCTGGCCGAGATCCGCTTCGGTTTTGGGGTCAGGCGCGGGCGCGGCGGCCGTGGTGGCGACTGGGGCGGGTGCGTCCGAAGTGAAGGTGCGTTGCGCCGGTAGCCACCAAGCACAGGCAACCGCACTGCGAAGTCTGCAAGACTGCAACTGCAAAGGTGCCAGGTTAGAAAATTCCTGGCAGAAATCTGGTGTAAAAAACTCCAAAAAAATGTCTCGTTAGCTTATGAAACTGCTCGAGCCGTTTATTTATATTCTTCTAGAAATTCAATAAAGCTATTGCATCTAATAAGAAATCTCAAGGTACAGCGGCTTGTGAAACAATTTGCTTAGGCTGCATGAGAGAAGCTTTGTAATCGAACAAAGGTACTCAAGATCGGTGGATCAGCTACTTGTTTTGAGGCTAAAGGCATTCTTTGCTTGATCAGGAGGCAAGGAGCGGTATTAAGGAACTTCTAGAGGATCGATGTCTTTGACTCTGTCTGTCTTCCCGTACTTGTACCGTAAGTTTCTTTTGATTGTGAGATCAAGAAATTTTTGCTGGCAATTCGCCAAAAAAATGCTGGTTCTTCCACTGCTATTGATTAACAAAACATTCATTGTTAAGTGCTAAGAAACATTTTGTCACTTATCTAGCCTAGGCAACTGTTTTATTTAGGGACAATCCACTTATTTTGGTATCAATATGTTATTCACAAGTGGGGGCGTACCTTACTACTAATTATGGCGACTCCACATGTTTGTTGGAAAGATTATGTGCTTTTTATAGATGTGGACGTTGATGCAGTTGGAGAAGTGGGGAAAAGAAACTCCCTATGTTCACTCAAAATCATGTAAAGATGCTAGATAAGTAGATAGATGATGGATAAACATGCCATAAAGGAAGAGGAGATGGAAAAAAAAAGAGAGATGAAACGAGATAATCGGTCTACCCACCTCTTCTCCAGAGTATGAAAAAATATGTGTTTTGCAAATACTTTTATAATATTTACATTTTATTTTTATTGTAATATCTATATTCCATTAAATTGCGGGCGCAGAGATATCGTTGCCTCGTTGGCCACCAAATCCTCAACCTGCCATGCAGTAAGTTTCTGTTCTTTTTTCCTTTAAATTGAATTATATGACGTGTATTTAATTTATTTTTTCTATTTCATATGAATGAAGTCAATCAATAGTACAACTTGGGAAAATGACATGTAGATATGAAAAGAACCTTTCTCATGTGTTTTACCTATTCTTCTACATTTTGATTACGAAAAGAAAATAGCTCGTAGATGGCAACATCTGAGGAAGACCTTGTTATGTGGTAACATGATGAAAAAGAAAAACTTAGCCCATTCTCTATCTCAAATGTTTGAGTATTGCACTCTTGATATAAAACTTCGGCACCATTTGTGAGCATTTGGACTAGATATATTAGAAAAATATACAATGTAAACTACCTCTTCAATGTAAACGTGAAAACACATATAAATGACATATTTAGAAGTAAAAAAGGTTAGTTGAGACGATGCACATCCATAGTGCATCATAAATGTACCTTGTCACAACAGTTAGGATGCAAACTCGTTATTCATACGAAATATGCAAAATTCATGAATTTGATCTTCTAGTGCACATGCCAATGAAAAGGCTGAAACTTGTCATTTTGGTATGATTTTTCTAGATTTAGTTTGCGTCTTAAAGTTTGCCGCAAGGTACATAGTCTAGATTCACTATGAATGCACATAGTTTAGGTTTTTTTAAGACTAACAAGTATGTATTTTATTTTTTAAAAAGTGTTTTACATTTCCATCGAAAAGGTACTTTGCACCAAAAGCATAAGAAAACTAGGTGACTTTGAGTATGTTGATTATGTATAAGGATAAAATACCAATGGGCATGAAAAATCCCACAGTTGGATTATAGATAATATAATACTACATATCTTTTCAATCTCAATCGAGTCTATTGAAGAAATGGAACCAACAACTAAGAAAAGGATATTAGCGCGTTCCAATATTTGTACAGGAGACAAAAATACCAGGCCTTTACCAGTGTACAAGTACTGCCAAACACCATTATCGCCGGGTCAAACAAGCATCACGCCCGTCGCACGTGCCACGGCAAACGAGGTCAAACTCGAACCAAACGAACCGACACCATCCGCGTAATTAAATCTTTATCCAGGGATCTAATCAAAAAAGCTATTTATCGATAAAACCCCGCGAGATACCCGTCGCCCGAAGCTTCTTCCTCGCAGAGCGCCGCGCGTCGTCGTCTGTACCCACCAGACCTCGCGCGCCACGCCTAGCCTGCGAGCCATCACCCACCCACCCACCGCCTCGCCTCGCAGATCTCGGGAGCCTGATCCCCCCGGGCGGTGACTCCCCCGCCTCCTCAGCGATGCGGGCGCCGGCGATGCTCCGGTGCGCCGCGGCGCTCGCGGTCCTGCTCGCCGTCGCCGCGCCGGCCGCCGGGTTTTACCTCCCCGGCGTCGCCCCGAGCGATTTCGCGAAGGTTAGTTGGGTCCCCGCGGCTTTCCTCCCCCCCTCCGTTGTGCACCTGTGAATGGTTGTGCAACCGAGTTCGTGTTCGGAGCTGGATCTGGTCAACGGCGTGCAAGCTCCCGGGGTCGCGATCCGCAGATCCAGCTGACTATGTCGAGGGTCCGTGTGTTGTGTGGGGTTAGTATGTTGGGCATGGGATCCATATGTTGCACCTCAATTCGCGAGCTTAGCGCGGCCTTTCAATTTGGTTTGCTGTTCTGATTATTTTGTCCTAATCTAAAATATAACCGTTGTATTTTGATGTGATCAGAAGTTGCCTGCGTGGAAAAGTCAACATTGCGATCTTGTATCCGTACACTAACAAATAATTTAAGTAGAAAGCTAGACTTTGGTGTGGTTTCTGTACTAGTACTACAAAATATTTGAATTGAATATTGATTCATAAGTCCTAAATGAGGTGCTAGTACATCAAGTAATAAGATCTCTTGTAGAGGATCGCTTATGGTAAAGGAGTGGCGTTCATTGTGTTAGCTCCTGTAACAAATTAGCATCAGACAAGGCTACTGATATCATACCATTTAATTTGCTACAACTACAATATGCTAAACTGGTCTCATCATTTGGCCACAGGGTGATCCACTTCAAGTGAAGGTGAATAAGTTGACATCGATCAAGACTCAACTCCCGTATACATATTACTCCCTTCCATTCTGTAAGCCAACTGCCATAGTCGACAGTGCCGAAAATCTTGGTGAGGTTCTTCGTGGTGATCGCATCGAGAACTCTCCTTATGTGGTTAGTACCATATAACATAATAGATTGAGGTTTTTATGTCCTTGGGTAAGGTACCTAAGTAGATTTTATAATTCTGCTTGTTATTTGGGATATAGTTTCAAATGAGGGAGCCCAAGATGTGTCAGATTGTCTGCAAAGCAACCATCAATGAGAAAGAAGCCAAGGAGCTCAAGGAAAAGATAGAGGATGAATACCGTGTGAACATGTAAGGACTATGAACCTATGTGGGTAATGGTACACTTCAATTTGTCAGTAATTTTCTAAAAGTATATAATTTGCTTCACAGGATTCTGGACAACCTACCACTAGTTGTTCCTGTTACAAGGCAAGATAGGAACACTATTGTTTATCAAGGTGGATATCATGTTGGTGCCAAAGGCCAGTATGCTGGAGTAAGTCCTTATGCTCAGTTAATGCTTTCCTTTTCTTTATACACGCATTCTTTGCCTTTTGCTGGACTAATCTACTTATTGGACTAACAACTCCTCATATACAATTTTTTCAGAGCAAGGAGGAGAAATACTTCATCCACAACCATTTGTCATTTAAAGTAAAGTATCACAAGGATGATGATTCAGAACTTTCCAGAATAGTGGGATTTGAGGTTCACCCATACAGGTTTTCTTTTAACTTTGCTTGGTGGCATTTTATTGGTCTTGTGCTTTATGAAATGGATCCTAAGGTGGTACATGTTTTTGCCAGTGTCAAGCATCAGTTTGAGGATAAATGGAACGGTGTAGACACTCGCTTGAGCACTTGTGATCCCCATGCGAGCAAATTTGTAATAAACTCGGATAATCCTCAAGAGGTTGAAGCTGGCAAGGAAATCATATTCACATATGATGTTAGTTTTGAGGTACTGGGATTCAGGAGTTACCTAGTTTAACTTTGTTTAGCTGCTGTAGCGTAAAAAGTTTTCTACAAGCTAGTACTCGTTGAATGTTTATCTGTGATGATTTTGAGGGAATCTTCCACTACTTCTGCAGGATAGTGATATCAAGTGGGCCTCCCGTTGGGACACCTACCTGTTGATGACTGATGATCAGATTCACTGGTTTTCTATTGTGAACTCTCTCATGATCGTGCTTTTCCTATCTGGTATGGTAGCCATGATAATGCTTCGCACTCTCTACAGAGATATATCTAGATACAATCAGCTTGAAACTCAAGAAGAAGCACAAGAGGAAACCGGCTGGAAGCTTGTTCATGGAGATGTCTTCCGTCCTCCAACCAACTCTGACTTGCTCTGCGTTTATGTTGGCACTGGTGTCCAATTCTTTGGCATGCTGCTAGTTACAATGGTCTTTGCTGTGTTGGGTTTCCTTTCTCCATCAAACCGGGGAGGATTGATGACTGCAATGCTTCTAGTCTGGGTTTTGATGGGGCTGCTTGCTGGCTATTCTTCTTCACGCCTCTACAAGATGTTCAAGGGTTCAGAGTGGAAGAAGATCACCCTGCAAACGGCTTTCCTGTTCCCAGGGATTGCATTCGTTATTTTCTTCATCTTGAATGCTCTTATATGGGGGGAGAAGTCATCCGGTGCTGTTCCTTTCACCACAATGTTTGCCTTGGTCCTCCTCTGGTTTGGCATCTCAGTACCTCTTGTCTTTGTTGGGAGCTATCTTGGGTTCAAGAAACCTGCGATGGAACCTCCAGTGAAGACAAACAAGATTCCACGACAGATTCCTGAGCAAGCTTGGTACATGAATCCAATCTTCACCATTCTGATCGGTGGCATTCTCCCATTTGGAGCAGTTTTCATTGAACTCTTTTTCATCCTCACCTCCATCTGGCTGCACCAGTTCTACTACATCTTCGGCTTCCTCTTCCTCGTATTTGTTATCCTCATCATCACCTGCGCCGAGATCACAATCGTGCTCTGCTATTTCCAGCTCTGCAGTGAGGACTACATGTGGTGGTGGAGATCTTACCTCACCTTCAGGATCCTCAGCTTTGTATCTCTTCCTGTACGCCGCTTTCTACTTCTTCACGAAGCTGCAGATCACTAAGCTGGTGTCTGGCATCTTGTACTTTGGGTACATGCTTCTCGCCTCCTATGCTTTCTTTGTGCTGACCGGCACGATTGGTTTCTGTGCCTGCTTCTGGTTCACAAGGTTGATTTACTCGTCAGTGAAGATCGATTAGGTGCAAACACGACAGATGATAGCACATGTTTCAGTGATTGAATCGAGGGGACTGTATGATTAACTGGATTGGGGAATTGTCCCCCTTTTTGTTCAGGTTTTAAAGAAAAGTTGCTTTTTAGGATTTAGTCTATGAATGGTTATGTTTTGTTGTTGTCAGGTGATACACATTAGTGATTTGAAACTGAGAAAGATATAAGTGTAACCGCATTGTGATGGGAGCTGTACCTTTTTGACATTTTTTCGGGTCACAATATAAATTCAATTCATTATGTCTGGTATACTTGTACTATACTGGTTGAATCTCTGTTCTGGCTCCGGCACCAGTGTTAAATACCCTGCTGGCAAGAATGTAACCTCAGTTTCTTAAAGATTAAAGTCGGTTCTTTTGGTTCCAATCTTATTTGCAGCTATGTGCATTTGTTGTGCTGTAAGTCTAGTGTTTTGACATTTTGTAAGTGCAGTGTTAATGTGTTATCATCAAGTCATTATTATGATACTACAAAAGTTTGCTTGAAGCATCAGCAATTCATTATAAAGCTGCCCTGCATGATTCCCAGCCCCCTTCTGGGTGTACGGAGATGAGATTATGTGATGCTATACTTGTTGCTGATCACAGCAGGGTCACAATCACAAGAGAAACCCTGGGATGGGAAACTTGCAGATCTGCTTCTCTTTCGGCAGCTGCCTGTTGCATTGCATTCCTCTCTCTGAGTCGATCGGTGATGGTCAGAACTCTGAAGGACGACCCAAGCTCCCAGTCCAGCAGTCCGGCTAGGAGAGTAGGGTGGAATGGCGCCGCCAGAAAATGGAGGACAAGGCGGGCTGGCGCGTAAAAGGATTCAGTTCCCGCCATATCTGCTGAAATCCAGTGGCGTCCCGGCAAAAAGGTTGGCCACAATCCACAGAAAAATCATCCTGCTACTCGGGCCAGACACCCGCAGCCGCAAGTCAGCAACATTATTGGCGCTGCTGCTGTCTCCTCTCCCCGCACACACCAGTCCCACTTGCTCTCCCTTCTCGTCGCTCCCGTTCAGCGCAGCACAGGCACGGCCGATGAGGTCGCCCGGAGCACCCGCAATGCCGTGGCTCCTGGTACTCGCCGGCTTCGCGGCGGATCTGTCGGCGGCGACGGACCACATCGTGGGCGCCAACCACGGGTGGAACCCCAACATCAACTACTCCCTCTGGTCCGGCAACCAGACCTTCTACGTCGGCGACCTCATCTGTAAGCCTCCCTTCACCCTGGCGGAGCATAACGTAGACCCGGCTCGGTGCTCTGACGACGAGGTGTGGCCGTGCAGCGTTCCGGTACCAGAAGGGGACGCACAACGTGTTCGAGGTGAACGAGACCGGGTACGACAACTGCACCATGGCCGGCGTCACCGGGAACTGGACCTCCGGCAAGGACTTCATCCCGCTCCCCGAGGCCCGCCGCTACTACTTCATCTGTGGCAACGGCTTCTGCCTGCAGGGCATGAAGGTCGCCGTCACCGTCCACCCGCTCCAGCACAACGCCTCATCCAAGGGGTCCAACGGCGGCGGCGCGAAGGAGGGAGAGGCCTCCGCGGCGGCGCTCACGACGAGGAGCTTCGCGTGGCTGGGAGCGCTCGCGGCCGCCGTTGCTGCTTTCTGCTAGGAGTTTGATAACCAGATTTCCTCTGAACATTTCTGAGTTATCTATTGTGCTTTGCACCTTTTCTGTTGCCATTTCATGTGTCTTCACCACCCTTGTATCAACTTCTCTGCGAGCGAAACTGCCAGTCTCGAGTAAAGTTGAGCGTCGAGAAAACGGATACAGATTCAGCAAAACATGCTGGAAAAGTATCATCGAGTGACAACACCAACTATTTTGAGAAGAAAGCTATCTCCTGACAACCCATCCATGCATTTCACAAAACCCGGTTTAAGAAACAGCACGCCATGTATTACAGGTTGCGACCACTCTGAAACAAGGAACAAACCCTATAGGCTATAGAGATTGTCGAATAGAATCCCTTTTCTTATGTACACCACTCGCTATCCTTTTTTATGTCTATCACCCACCGGTTAGAGCTCCACGGCACGGTGTGCCACTTCATCCTACTTCAGGGGCTCGTCTGGGCCATTCAGCTCGCTGTTCACAAAGGCAAAGGGCTCAAATTCTGAAAGAGGAAGTTGGGATTTTACAACGCTGAGAATTCAATGAATGTTGTGTATGGTGCAGTTGCGTCGGTATAAAGAAAGCTTACTTTGGCCGCATCTCTTCTGCAGTCGCTGCAGACTGCTCGGTGCTAGAAGTAGCAGCTGAAGAAAGTGGCTTCTTAAACTGAACGATGATAACAGTCATGTTATCGCATCCTTCGCCACCAGATGTAGGTGCCACACAGCGGTTGAGCAACTTCTCACACACATCAGATAGCTTATCCTCCTGTGTATATTTTTTGGTGGATGAGTGAGAAAAAATCGAAATGTAATGGTACCAAATACAGTGATGTGCTAAACTTACAGTGTTTAGGTGTTTATGTACAAAATCAACCACTTCTTGACTTGACATACAGTCCCTGTCATAAGGAAGATGGGGCATCATCAACAAACCAATATCAATAACAACAATACAAAACAGAGAGTAGATGATTTCACCAGTTAAATTTAGCGCAGTAGTACTAATGCCAAACTTATCACTGAGTAGCATCATGTAAAGCGAGTAACCAAAACATCAGGTCTACAGACTCAAGATCAGGGATTATGCTTGTCTATCAAGGCTTGCTAGCTTTATTCTGTGAGACTATCGATGTCTTATGCCGTCAATTGCGTACTGTGAATGAGTTCCCAGTACCATCAAGTTACATTTGTCTAACGCCACCTGCTCAATGCATATGCATAATATTTGAACCTGATGAAAGCTAGACATACTTGATTTCTTTGACATGCCCTCATGTCGGTCTAGGCATATAGACGACGTAGGTAAAACACATAAGGATCACCCAGTTTGAATTAAATTAATAGTTTACAATATGGATGCATCTATCCATCTGTATGCTACAGAACTGCAGTTACATATCAGCAACTGCAAACCCTGGTGCAAACTACCTCCCAAGAGATTAGGTCATATCTGAATTAGAAGGATGGTGTCAAAAATACAGATTAAATATGCATGTAGTGATATCTGCATCAAGTCATTGTGTTCCAGTTCCAGTTACTTTTAATGTTCACAGCTCATGCACTAAACGTTGTCCAAATTAATGATTGTGTTATCTCTTTCTTCTCTAGAGTTATGATACAAGGAGAACTGATCAAAGTTAAATGTGGCATTCTCCGAAGGAATTTTTTTTATCACAAGCAGTTGGTGCATGCAAATGCAAACATATAATAATGTAACTCATTTATAATTACAAATTTGCATTTAGTAGAGAAACTGAAATGATACCATATGCCATCACATGCTAAAACAATGAACTCATCATCTTCAGAAAGCTTGACCTGATCAAAAGCCAAAGCAATCCTTAGCAAATTGTTCAAAAAAGGAAGCACTGATAGAAAGGGTCTGGAAAAACTCACTGTTTTCAACTCAGGTTCAGCAGTAACAATCTGTCTCTCAGCTGGTAAAATCTCATTTTGCTTAAGTTCCATGTCACCTAAAGGAAGATCCAAAAACAAATAAAAAATTATTATGTATGTAACAACAAAATATTTTCTGCTTGAGAAAGAGGAGATACCTATTGCCCTAGATAAGTTCAAACTTCCATTGACCCTCCCAGCAACAACAAATCCACCAGCACTCAAAATCCTCTCTTTTTCTCCCTCAAGATCTGGCTTGTGATCCGTTGACAAATTGTAAGCCTGCACAACAGATGAAAACAGACACATAATCTGGTATTTATAACTTATGCTTGGAGATAGAACTAAAACCAACTTGTGGAAATCATAATGTACCTGACCCTTCCGTGAGATAACACACCGGGAATCCCCAGCATTTGCAACAATAAGTTGATCATTTCTTATGACAGCCACACAAGCTGTGCTTCCAGATGTTGGTCCAGGAAAACACGAATTCGGACCCTAATATAGTAACTTTGTTAAAAGGGTTGAGATGTGCCCTTAAGCTAGAATTCAACAAAAAATATGGAAAATAAATAAATAAGGATAGGTAAAAGGCCCACTGGCCCGGTATTGCATATCATGCAATTAATGCAAGCAAAATCCATTCTACAAAACTATTTACATTCACTTAAATGAAATTGGGAACATCGGAGTACATGAAGTTTGAAATAAAGGCACAGAACTTTTTTACGGTATAGTTGTTAGTTTGTCACAAAAACTTTTCTACAAAGCTCATCAGATGTTCGACACTTTAGCCAGCTGAAAAGATGGGAACCTTGGCATCCTATCAGCTGACAGGGAAATGATATTAAGTTGAGACTTTTGAGTGGTGAAGACTGAAGAGTACCATTCCCTAGACCCCTTTAAGTCCATTTCAAAATATGGCCTCCAGTTAATAAGCATAGGAAAAGCTTTTATACCATGAAATGTGTATTATCAGATAAACTACTTCAAAGCTTCACGCTAGAGAAGGTAACAATTTCACACGTCAGAAAATGATGAAATAACAGAACAGCCAGTTTACCTCCTCATTGTTCCATCCGTCCCCTAGATCATCTGAAGCCTTGGGGGACCATATTATGCCCTCTAGCATACCTGAAATCTTGTTCCCCTTATCTCCCAGCTCAGTCAATTCTCTCCATCCCCTCTGACCTTTCATCATCTCATCCATTCTGAAGGATTATAATGTCAATAAGGTTCACTAAACCAACAGAAGTTGCCAATTTTACAAAACTGGCTTCATTCTATGGACAGAAAGTTACCTTAAGAAAGCTTTATGGACAGAAGCAGGCAGATCACCCGATGAGTTTGCATCATTTATGAGGACTTGCTTATGCAAATGTCTTGCGCAGAACTTAGATACAGCTTTTCCTGAAATAAAAGGGGGGTAATGTGCCATGCTACCAGAAAAAAACAATTGCTTACAGATGCATTATTACAAGGTTTGTAAGCAAAGATTATTCACATCAATTAACAAGTGATATTTACAGTACGTACTACTTCCAAGTTACAAGTCCTCATTACAAAAGAAATGCAGAACAGTTGGATTTTTGGCTTGTTACTGCCACAACAGAGCTTGGCATTTTGGACAAACAAAGTTCAGAATAGTAACAAATCAGTGCTATGCAGTGAACAGGTCTAATTGAGATCATTGCAAAGTTAATATTGCTCATTAGCATTTTCATTTTTCAAGAAAATTCACTGTGTGCTCAGCATTCAGCAATGAACTTCACTTGCAGTTTTTCTTCACTGGGAGCAATAAGATACCTAGCACAATTGACAGGCTGGGCAATAAGTACAAAGCATCTATATGGGTGATTTTTGAAACAGTATGGAAACAATACTTCAGAAAATACCCCTCTCCTTGTTCATTTCTCATTATATGCCCAAGTGAAATTAAAATGGCGCAATCCTTTGCACAAATTTTTAAAAAATAGCAGCAACTCAAAAAAAGGTTCTTCCAAGAAGTGTGCACTGTAACTTCTCAGCAAGGAATTGTGTACGACACTGATGATTGCACCAAACTGTTGCCATGGTTATAAACATTCACAGAAGATGAGCATGCCCCTGGCTGACAATAAAATTTCTATGGAATCTTACAGTTGATCCATTTGATACATGGAAGTACTGAATTTACCGTGCTTCTGTTATACTACAGGAAGCCTATATATCTAACTGTTAAATGGACAGAATGAGAACAATCCAATAAACGTATTCTCTAGGAAACTGAAGCCAATGCAGATTCACCTAGTAATAAATGCAACTGAAGACAGTATCATAACCTAGATAGGAAACAATGGGGACTTACCTCCATGGCCATCATAAACACCAAAAAAGGAAGTGCAGTCATCAAGGTCTGGCAAAGCAGCATGCTGCAACGCAATACACAGTGCATCAGTTTTCAAAGCAGAGCAGAAACGCTTGCACAGATGATTCGTTCCAAGTGACGCAAACAAGTAAACAACTCATATCGCAAGCAGGCTAGCGCGTGCCAGCTCCCGTCATAGCTCATCGGAATCAACTTATCAGACCAATTAGCGAGCTCCCAGTGCGAGTGCGACAAGCCGACAAACAGCTACCTCAAGCCTTTCACTCGGAGGTGGAGACGCCATTGGCCCCATCGAATCGCGACAGAATCCGTTATAGGTTGTCGCGTTCCAGGACGATGGGAAACACCAATTGGACACTCATTCATCACGCAACTCTGCAGATAATCGGGACCACTACTCTAATCAGCTGCAAACATCCACATACACAGATGCATCTAACCCGAAATCGCCCCTCAACCTTGTTGCGGTAGCAATCGAACGGAACAGTACGGGGCAATCCCACCCAATCGGGAACGGGCGAACAGCGAAGGAACCAGAGGCAAGCAACTCACCGCGTCCTCCATGGTGGTCCGCCACCCCTGCATGGAGGAGAGGCCGAACCGGACGCGGTCGTTCTCTCCATCGGCGGAGGCCTTGTCGGTCTTGGGCGTGCTGAGGTACACCCCCATCTGCTCCCTCCCCCCGCGTCCACGACCCGGGGCAGCACCCTGCAACCGCAGCAAACCACAAGGACCCGTCGTCAGTCGCCATCGCCGAACACGCATTCAGCCGCGCCGCGGCGAGGTCGATCCGCGAGCCCCCACCGCCCCCGGATTGCCGCCCGACCGCCCGGCCCCGCGCGGCAAGCGATTCGGTGTGGGGCGCGATTGGGGGAAGGTGATGGGAGCGAACTTACGAGGATGGACGGAGCGCCGGCGGTGTCGCGGCGCGAGACGATGACGACGGCGACGAGGAGAAAGGGGGGGTGAGGAGGGAAGCCGAGCGGCGCGGCGATGCGAGAAAGAGACGGTCGAGGTGGGGTGGGTCGCGTATTTGTAAGCGGTGTGGGCGAGGAGGAGATGCGTTTCGGTGCGGTGCGGTGGGGGCGGCCGCCCGCAGGAAGAGAGAGAGAAGGGAAGGAGGGAGAGGGGGAAGTGAGGGACGGGGCCGGGCCGGGGTGGGGTGGGGGATTCGGGGAAGATTGCGTATCTGGTTTTTCTATTCACCGCCAGCTCCCCAACTTGTCTCCCTGCCCCCTCCCTCCTTCCTCCCTCCCTGCTGCTGCCACCGGCTCCATTCCGTTCCATCCACCACAGGCCATGGCCATTCCATATGGGCTGGCGATCTCTCCATCTCAATTCTCATGCCCTTGCTCTTTTTCATGTGATTTGGAGATGCACGGTAGCATTTTTTTCTCCATGATATATCTTGTTCAATCATATACATTGTGTTTTTTATATCCGCTGATACAATCTTCGCGTCGCTTCAACCAAACAAATATGAAAGAATCCCACATAACACACTGTCTAATGCGTGCCGAGTTAAACATGAGGCTTCAACAGACGCCACGAATTATTGTTTCATCCCTCCACACAGCATGTCTGCACTGAATTCCGGTCCTGTGTAGGGGGGAGAAATTTGTGTGTTGAGTTTCCTATGTTGTGTTTTTTTCCTTATTTTCTAGTGTACTTGAAAATTCATTCATTTCTCCGTGGTCGTGCAAGATGTATGTCTATTAAACTTGGCCCCCAGAAATCATATAGTTGCCATTCGCTAAGCGCCTAAGCCCATCATTAGTTGGAGCATGACCTTTGTACGTAAGTTACTCGTGAGGTCTAAAGGTTTATGATCGCAACTATTACAAACCATGGTCTAGCTGCTATGTGATATATTCTTCAAATTCCATGAAACCCACTAGCACGCTACTACTCATGTATGGATATAACATTTGCGAAGGGCACGTGATAGGAAAAGAAACACAACGACAACAGTGATCAGATCAGTGGGTGTCAGTAGCAAACCATGAACCACATGGAAAAGATCTCGATCCCAGCACTTGTGATCGGGACTCGTCTCCTAATCTGTACCGCTGAGAAAAGACGCTGAAACTCAGGCCTTGTTTAGTTCCACCCGAAATCTTTTCACCCATCACATCAAAAAAGAATCTTAGATGCATGAAGTATTAAATGTAAACGAAAAAGGTGAAAAGTTATATGGATGGGCTGTAAATCGCGAGACGAATCTAATGAGTCTACTCAATCCATGATTTGCAACAGTAGTGCTACAGTAATCATCCGCTAATTATGGATTAATTACCCTCTAATTACCATCGTTAGATTCGTCTCGAGATTTCCAACCTATCCATATAACTTTCCATATTTTTCGTCTATATTTACTACTTTTAAATTGATAAAATCAAAACCCGAAATCTTTTCGCGAAATGTTTTCATCAACTAAACAAGCGCTTAAGCCCACGACGATTCCACAGGCCAGCAGCGGTTATCGCAGAATCCTGCGCCGTCGCCGTCAGACTTTTATGCCCCCAGGTGGCCGGAGCCCCGACCACCACATGCCATTGCAGAGATTTTTTTTCCCCCTTGCCTCATTTTCACCCTCCCTCACCGATGGCTGTAAAAGCCAACTAGCACTCTAGCAGTAGCAGCGCTCGCTGCCTGCACGGCGAAACGGAGATCAACAGCTCTGAACAAAAGGTCCTTTTCGTGGCACCTCTTTTTGCTGACTCCACAAGTGCCGTTGTTCCATCTGCAGCAGGGCTTTCTTGCTTCTACTTTCTATATGGAAGAAAAAGAAAACGAGAGAGGAAAGGGCTGAGCACACGCGTAGTCGGTGGACAGCGCGACGACGCGATCAACAACACCTGGCACCGGCGCGCCATGATATAAACAGAACAGCGGCGGCTGCCTGCGTACGGGGTGCCGCCCTGATGACGGCAAACTGACAAAGCCAGCATCCGGTGTACTTAACTCGCCTTAAAAGATCGCGAAAGAAAGGAGCACGTCAGCTAATCCCCAACCCCAACAGTAATCTACTACTCCCGTGGGGCAAAGTTGGCGCACCCGTGGCATCAAGCTAGTATAACAACACAAAATCCGCTGCAGGCATGACGCCCCGGCCGAGGGATACTTTTGGAACTCGAATTATGTCACCATCTCGTGGCCCCGGGCGCTTGCTGCCACAATTGTCTTCGGGACACTCTTTTTTGCCGCGGATTTGTATCGTTCCCTCTCGCTTTATTTTTTCTTTTTGGAAAATTGATTTGAATCTTGTTCAAGTTCAACTCGGCCATACGAGTCAGCAATGCGCAAAGATCTTTCTGAACGCCACACCCGTCGGCTCCCCCGTATTGTTCCTCTGGTCTCCTCCAAATCTTTCGGCGCTCCCGTGGCATGTGTGCCCCCGATGCGGCGCGCTGAGCTCAGATCCTGGGGACTTGTCGCCACGCCATGTGTGATCAGTAGGATCAACCCCTGCGCGATCACGCAGGTCGCATTGGCGATTCGAGCTAAAAATAAGGTGTCCATGCGTTGCTACCTGGCAAGATTCGGCGCGGACATGCCATAGATATCGTATCAATTCTCTATTGCTTGTAGTTGTAGCCCTAGCGCTAGTAGCCACGACGGTGTCCAGATTCCGCTGGATTTGCCTTGCCAATTCTGGTAACTTGCGCCACCGGCATGCGGATTAGTTAATTCATAATTGGAGGCTTTGACAGTAGGTTGGGTTAGCCAGCTGGGCTGCTGCTGGTCCCCAGGTCTTCTTCTCCCGGATGATCCGGAATGTGGGCTTGTTGTACGACGGATTTTGTGGCCGAATCGTCCGGGAAAAGGCTACGGGATGCTGTAAACATTTCTTTCCAGCGTGCGTGGCTCATGTGCACACAAGTTGCTGTTAAAATACGGGGGGCAAAGGACAGAGGGAGTATCCGTACGCGATCAGCTGCACGGTACACTAGGCGCAAGACTCGTGTGCTCGTGCATGCTTTTTGAAAAGATGGGGATTGTTCCCCGTTAACGGTGTTTAGTGCTATCTGCTAGTAATTCTTTTCTATTCTACTCAATTCCAAATCATAGGTCCTTTTGAAATTGTTTAGATTCCCACTTCTACTTACTATGCATCTAGACATTGCGCATGCCCAAATATTTAACAAAAATTATAAATACAAAAATAACAATAATTTAGGATGGAGGGAGTAAATAACATCACAAGAATTATCTTCGTGGGATAATAACATCGTAATGCTACTTCTCTTCCGCTTGCCATATTCCTCAATACTTCACCATATATTTCCTTAAAAGAAATCTTTAGCATAAGTGTATAGTCCTCAAGCTTGAGGTTTCAAAAAAAGAGTAATCCTCAACCTCAAACTGCTCCGTCACTGTTTTTTTTTTTTTTTTTTTTTTTTTGAGAACTACTGCTCCGTCACTGATGCTTCCTCTCAGAGACTCAACAGTATGGTCGGACGGGAAACACGGATTGTGTCCACCAAATCTCCCCAATATAGTCCGTCACGGCCCAGAGCCCACCTGCGGCGGCCCATGCCCGCACCACCGACCGTCCAGCCGGCGAGACGATAGCGAGTAGTACGCCGTACGCGTGTCGGCGCACGGGCAGATTCCGCGGCACGACGCCATCGCTCCTTCCCTCTGGCTGAGGCGCTGAGCTGGCAGCAGGCTCCCTTGCCCGCCCGACCAAGGAAACGTTGACGAAACAAAAACCGCTCGCGAGACGCGCACCAGGGCGGGCAGCGCAGCGAACAGATCTCCGGTCTCCCTCCACCCCGCTCCCGATCCGATCACAGCTCCGAGAGCCACCATGGCGGACGGCCGCTGCTGCACGTTCCTGGAGATCCTCCTCGCCATCATCCTCCCGCCGCTCGGCGTCTTCCTCCGATTCGGCTGCTGCAGCGTAAGCGCGCCCTCCCCTCCCCTTTCTCCCCGTCCCCGTGAGCAGATGCTCTGCCTCTATACGCGTATCTTCGTCCGGATCCGCGCCGCGATATCTGTGTAGAGACTAGAGAGGTCGAACCCGTTGCTTGCGTATGGCTGGTTTTGAGCTAGGTTTCGTTGGTGTATTTTGCGATTCGAAGCTATTGGGGCTGTGCTTAGTCTGAATCCCAAGTTCAGGAGCGTCACAAGCTATTGGGACTGGGCTAGGTTTCGTATGCCGTTTCTGAATCCCGCGCCCTGTCCTCGTAGATCTCCTGCTTTTGTTTCATTCCTTTAGCGTGGCAACGAGTCACCTGGGACTCAGTTCGGTTTCCTGCAGATGCTAGGAATGGAGCATGAGTTCACGCTTTATTTCTTTAAATGCCTCCATCATTCTGTTCCATTGGTGTAACATTGCTACGATCTGTGTCTAGGAGTAGTCAGCCATTGCACGGGCTACATGCCTGCATTGTACCTAATGGAAGAGTTAGCGGATCCAGTACATAATTTGACTTACCGAATCATGAAACGCAGTGGTGGGCTGGTGGCATATGGAATTCTGTTTTATCATGATAACTGTACTGATTTTACCAATCCCTGTGACATACTGATGATAAGCCTTTCTGTGTGTATTTCAACAGATGGAGTTCTGCATCTGCTTGCTGCTCACAATCCTTGGCTATGTCCCTGGAATCATCTACGCCATTTATGTCCTTGTTGCTCTCGACTCTGACCGGCACGAGAGGGAATACTATACCCTTGCGTAGCCCATCTGTTTGTGTCACGCCTATGAGCTTTATGGTGCACAGTTGAGTTGAGTTGAGTTAGGATTTTTATGTGGAATATTTAATATATGTCATGGTGGTGTAAGTGAACAAGTGGTCCTTTCTGTTGCTGAATCTTTCTTACGTGTCTCGCGCCGTCATATTCAGTCTGTTAAGTACTTGAACTGTGGTCCAGTTTATCCATTCTGTAATTGTGAAATAAGAGAATAAGATGGGACTCCCGATTTCTAGGAACATTTGTGATTTATGTTTTTTGCTATCATGCTATTATGAGGTTGCATTCTCCCCTTCTTTTTGATGTAATGGTTGATGTGTTTTTTTTTAACATGGGTTGAGCTTTGAGATGATGTCTACATGAGCTATTTGTTCATGCTTTGCTAGTCTAATTTCACTGCCCAAAAAAAATTCTTACATTGTAATCATGACCGGACTGCAAAGTTTAAGCATGGCAAACAACGTAGCACCTGTTTTCTTTATAGCTGTAATCAACATTTTACATTCTTTTCGAAAGACATTTTTATATTGAAGGACATTGGAATTCATGGTTATTTTGATGTGGTGTACGGTGAGTTACTTGGAGCAAATTTTACTGCTATCTCTATTGTTCCAAATATATGACATTTGAACTAGTTAGCTAATTAGCTTGTCTTGAAATATCACATGTTTAAGAATCAGAGGGAGTCCAACAAATTTTACTATCTCCGTTCTTCTAAATATATGACATTTGATCTAGTTAGCTAATTAGCTTGTCTTAAAACATCACATGTTTGAGAATCAGTGGGAGTAGCATGTACGCAAAATGTCTAATCAAGTATGCTCGTTAACCGTTATCAACACTTACTGAAAAAAAAACATGTGTCGTGCAGAAATTAGGATTTGTCTGTTGCTCCGACCTCTTGACTTTGCCTTTTGCACATACTATCCCTGATTTGATAATATAAACCAAAGATATGATATGCCTCTTGTCGACACATCATATCTTGTTGCTGATACTACATCAAACCACTGATTCTGTCACTCTGCCGGCCTGCTGCCGTGAACCGGTGAACGCGAGATCCGTGCTTTCTGAACGACATCTCCATCCATGCCGGGTTGCCGGCGACGCTTCAGCGAGCAGCCTGTAAAATAGAGCCGGGGCGCTTCGTTCCGGGGAGCTGAACGTTCGTGCCCATGTGCCGCCCAGCGATTCTGCTAGATTGCGAGCACCTGTGTAGATTTCGTGCAGACTAGAAAAGCTCGGGCGCGGCGTTGCCGCTCCAGCTTGGGTTGGGCCATTGGAGGATCCATGAATAACTATTGACAATATTGCTATATGTTTTTGGTAATTTTGATGAAAGCATTGTAGTATTACTTTTTATTTGAACTGATTGTAGAAGGGAGCAATTTGATTACCAATTGCCATCACTATTGAAGCTAAAACAAGGAAGCTTGAGATACAATGGTGGTTCAATTTAAGATACACATTCATTGTTATTGCAAACAGGTAGGCCCTTTTATTTAAAAAAAGACATATATGAGTCAAAATGTTGCCAGCCAAAGTAGCAGAATGGTTTGGGAAAATGAACACTGCTTGCATATTGCCACTGGGTGACAACTGAGAACTAAGCTGACTTGCTTTGTTGCACTCCGAAACTTTCAGGCTATTCGAACCTTCCTTTTTCATACTTCTCATATTCCAAATACAAACTGTGTGGTCCGTCGAGTTTGTGGCAAACATATTTGGGTTCTCCGGACGAAAACCTATTGAAATGATTCTATTGTCATGTAAATTCCATGTAGTTGACACCTTACTCCTTTCATCAAAAAGTTTCCAATCATTCCCCCAGCAAAATATAGGGGCTTGTGACTGTCTGGTGCTTGACAAAGCGAGAAAATAGGATAGCCACACAAGTGGTCATCCATGAGACAAATTTCACCATGAAGTGTAAATCTGGAGTCCCATAGATAACAGAATCTGAACCCCCGAATAAACACATAAATATTAAAATTAATAAAAAGTTACCCTGTAGCAAAACTGTAATGCCAGTATCATTTGCCCAACTTATCATCGTCTTGTGAAAAGCCACACATAGCGGCCAAGAATCAAAATCACAAGCCAACAACAGATGACCACATGTTTACTGACAGCACAACATCCATATTACACATTTGAAGCAAAATCGACTTTTGCATTGGGCTATCTAATGCAGGTGATGATTGACTGCCAAGGGCTATTAAACCTTCATGAATAATAGCACTGTTACAATATAAAGAGGGTCTCTATCGCAACCTTCTTTCCTGTCTTTCCCTTGCCTTTCTCCCTTATTGGATCATTCAGAACATTGCCAGAGACCTTATCCCCCAGCATGTTCCCCTTCCTAAGCCCACACACCCTTCTGAGAACTTGATACACATTCTATCATGAAACTCCAATGTGACATAAGCTGGTCGACGTAATTTAATTTGGCATATTACTTAGTCCTACAAGTACAATCTTGTGTAGAAAAATACCAAATGCTCAAATAATTAGGCAGCAATGATGATCCACATTAACAACAACTGAAATAACACAATAACAACAATTGCACTCCATAAAGGGCAAAAGAAGGAAAAAAATAATCACCTGCGGTGTGGTGGGATGAGACAGAATGCCCCACTGGGGAAAATACTCGAACAGCGGGTCTGACACGACATTTTTAGTACTGAACCTGGCAAGATGGCGCTAATCTGATACGCTCATATGCCAATTCAACCATATTGTGTTTTTACATGATCAAGTTATGAGATTGTAGACCACACTTGCCAATTTGCTTCCCTGAAATAAGATTAAATTTGATTTGATTAGATATTTGCACGAACATGGTATACTTGTACCTTTCCCAACATGCACACAGTATGCAATTTGTAATGTTGAAGCTCCAATCATATTGTGTTTTTTATCTGATCAACCATGTTCACATAAACGAATTACCAAAACTTGAGGTAAGCAACTAAATGTACTGACTGGAAGCTGTGGCATATTAGCAGACGTATTTCTTTTATTCCTTTCTTTAGGTTCGTAATAAACGCATAACAGCTAAAGATGCAAATACTCTGTTTCTTATACGTAGCTTACAGAACTTAACAGCTAAACTTGCAATCTTTTAGCCGCTGGTTATTTTCACTGCCATACCAAGCCTTGAAGACCACGACTAAAATAAAACACCCTATTAAATTTCAGTAAAATTGCCGTGGTTAGCAGCATGAATGGCTATATTATGTAAACACATTTGATTAATGATTAGAGGATTGTTGTACTAATAACTTCAGCATGATATGTAATCAAGATCTCAAGGAAAGGTTCCCGCATCAACTATTGAAGAACAAAGAGAAGTTATAGAGAAAATCACCTGCTACACTGCTAGTATTTTGATGCTTAGGGTGATCCGTTCAAATGTTCTCTGCACAAAAAGTTATGGTTGTCACCATCGTCCTTTTTCACCATTGTTGTACGCCTTGATGGAAACAATTTGGAGGTCAACATTTTTTTTGTGTGTGGTAGAGGCTACCTGTGACTGATCCTTGGAGTGGAAGTCGTCTGTCAGAGCTCAGCATTGGTCTGACATGTAAGTAGTCCAATGGTACTCACAAAGAACATTGTAACATTTGTACTTACCAAAAAGATAAGAGAGGAGGTTGAGGTTCCTGAGCCAGACAAATGGAAGAACTCACAAGGCCTTGTGACTGTAAATAGATTATCCACGTTGAGGCTCTAGTTATAATCAAGAGTACGTGGGCATGCAAATTTCAGAAATTCTTAATGTCATTTTGTGGTTTCCCATGGAACTGGAATTGCTTGTAGCCTTATATACATCATAATTACATAATCATCTCCATAACAAAATGATAAATTGACATTCTATCAGGAAGAAAAATATTGTTTGAGTTATTATAGAATCATCTCCATAGTAGAATGACAAATTGATGTTCTATCAAAAACGAATTCAAGTATTGTTTGATTCTGCTAGACATTAGCATCCTGCAGTTTCAAAATTTTAATATGGTATTTGTAGTGATTTACCTAGCGACAGGGAGCCTCTATTACAATTGCTCTTTGTCAGGTGGCAATAATAATGGTGGATGAAGAAAATAATAGAACAATTCGATGTAAAGAAAAACTAAGAAAAAACAATTCATGGTAAAAATAATGCATACTTGAATATAGAAAATGTGTGTAGCAGTCAACCCAAACTGAATTGAAAATGTGGTATATGCTAACTTGACATTTTATCAAACACTTGAGAGGCACAGAAGCAAATAGGTAAGGACGTTGCTAATCACCATGGCTGGGCTACTGAACTTTGCTAGTAGGCAGCGTTTCTGGCTACCACTTCCGAATCCGAGGGCCTGGGGAGGTAGAGGAAGAGTGAGGTCAACCCACTTGTGGGGTTGTTGTCAGCGATTAGGCATGGAAGGGAGGGCCCACAGGCGGCCATGGATGCGGCTCTGCAGCTCGTCGGGAGCTCGACACCGGAAGGGAAATGGAGGGTCTCAACTTGGTAGAGGTAGAGCTGCGTGTGGAATTGCTCACCGTCGGACCAATTGAACCTGTGGTGGTGGATTGTCGGAGATCGAGGTGCTCTTCCTGTAGGAGCAGAGGAAGAAGAAAATGGGAGCGCAGGGAGCCGATTTGGCCCCGTCTCTTCCTGCCGCTGCCGCTCCCCCGTCGGTTGGTGGCCGCGGGGCACCGCCGCTCCCGGTCAGCGCGACCCCTGGCATGGCCGGGCGGCGGGCAGGTGCTGGGGCCGAGCGTGGCGGCGCGGAGGGAGCTAGGACCGAGGCGCCGACGGGGAAGAGCACGCGCAGGCGAGCGTGGAGAGATGGGGAGGTCGAGGCTGCACCGGGGAGGGCGGCGAGCAGCCTGCAGCTTGGCCTCGTCGGCGTCGGGCGTCGAGGTGAAGAGATGGCCCGCGAAGCTTCGCGAGGGACCCGATCCACAAAGAAATGGGCGAGGACCCGCTAGACTTAAATCGGACGACTGATATCGCGAGATGGGAGGATCCAACGGTTAGCGGGCTAACGGGCGACGTGGATTCACAAGATGAGCGCTTTCCTGCCGCAATTCGTTCTTTAGAGATTTGTTTATTGACGCTTCGGATTGCAAGGATCCTGTCTCTGCATTGCTGTACCTGTACGGAGGGAGGAGCCGCTGCGGATGATCTGCTACGGCGATGTGCCGGCCGGTCGATTCAGGTGGTATGGTAGTAGTGGGCGCGTGCCGAAGGAACAATAATATCACGTCTGATTCGCTCGCCACGACGGCCGATGATTTCCAAGTTCAGTTATTTGTCTCCGAAGGAGGAGCGGCCGCGCTGCTCAGCCCAATGGGCCTTGGAGAAACATGTCATGCCGCGGGCCCGACCGAGATGATGATGATTAGGCGCGCGATGGGCTTCCAGCGACGCCTGGCCCATATTCTCTTGGGTTTTCTAGTCCCCTCCCTACTAGGCCGCCGGGTCGAGTAAGGCCCATCGTGGAAAGGGTCAGATCTCCTCCCGGCGGCGGTGCAGCGCAGCGAAGAAGATCGGCGGTGCAGGGAAGCGGAAAATTCAGCTGAATTTCGAGTACGGCGGGGCGACCGTCGTGGTCGGCATCTCATCCCCCCTCCCCAGCCCTGAGTCGTCGATTGCGGCGGCGTGGAGGGGCGCACCGCGCATCTGATTGGATCCGCCAGGCTGGCTACGGGTTTCGAGCGGCTCACGGCGTTTTTCTGCGTCGCGGTCAGCAGTTAGGTACCGCGGCTACGGTCGGCTCGGTTCAGATGGCCGGATGTCCCAGTCAGGGGCAGAACAAAGGCCACAAACAAAGCATTTCACACGCTTTCGTTCTCATCCGGATGCGGCCTGGCGCTCTGTTCCACCGATGACCGTTTTGAGCCGCCTACTGACCTTTTGCAATTTCGGACCTGTTCAGATCGAATAAAATGATGAAAAGTACAGAAAAATAGGTAGAAATAAATTGACAGAATAACTTTTTATTGAAAAAAACGATTTTTTTAATTTAAACAGGGCTTTCGTTGGACACTGCTTACCCGTAAAAAAACGGAGAGTGTGTTGCATCCATGATTTGCCTGCTCGTGCTGGCTCGATCGTCGTCGCATGGAAAAGGCCGTGTCGTGCGGCTAGCCGGCTACAACGAGGAGAAAGGACCTGGACAGGGTAAGTGATGATTACATGCCCCTTGCCCCCTTGTCGTCACGTTTCTAGCCTGGCCCTACGTTCATGCTTCCCTACAAGCTGAGCACCGAACATGCTTGGAATGGAATAGCAGCGGCCAGCAGGGGGTTCCATCGTTCACGGCATCACCTAAGCCTAGTGCAGCTACTGTCTGGCGCCTTTTTCAAAGAATGGTCAGGATCGATGCTGCTCAAGGACACGGATCGGGTGCAGTGGCCGCTGCCACTGCAACTT
Organism: Urochloa ruziziensis; assembly: GCA_015476505.1. NCBI lineage: Eukaryota > Viridiplantae > Streptophyta > Magnoliopsida > Poales > Poaceae > Urochloa > Urochloa ruziziensis. The sequence continues at coordinate 67,468,215 of CM027119.1, read as the reverse complement.
AAGCAGTAGGAGCCCCTGAGCCACCCGATTGATGAGGAACGGCAACAGATCAGAGTCCGTATTTACTTTTTCCTTGACTGGCGGCCAACGCGGTTTTGGAGGGGAAGTCACCTTGCTTGGTGCCATTTTCTTCATCCAGGAGAGGGTGAAGCGCCGGCCGTGCGGGAGGCCGGATGGAACCTCCTCCATCCGGAGCTGCCATGGGAGGTGCCACGACGTCCGTCTCGACGCCGAGCAAGGTGCGTACGTCCAAGAATGCTAGCGCTGCACAGGTCTCCAATGCTTCAGTGTCACCTCCTGACAAGGAAGGAGCTCTGGCAAGCACCCCAACAGCTGCAGTTGATAGCACCATGGAGGACAGACAGTAGGTGCTCGATGAATCGTCTACAAGGTTTGTGCCACATCTCTGAAATATTTCATAAGACTGTTTGGAAATCACATAATTTTGAGTATTGTAGTAGAATAAAAAATTGATACATTATTCACACCTACAGAATGGCTGCAACTCCATTTTGGATTCCTCAAATGAGCATGACATTTAGTAGTCTTGATGAAGCTTGGCAATTCTGGGTCACATATGGTGGTAGGATGGGTTTTGATGTTAGAAAGTGCTACGCAAACAAAAGTGGTCTTGATGGGCTGGTAACAACAAGTAGGTTTGTTTGCTCAAATCAAGGTTATCGGACTGAAAATAAATTTGGTGTTCGCAAGCGCAATCGAGCCCATACTAGAACAGGCTGCAGAGTTCGCATGGGTATTACTTTGAACAGAGAAAATGGGACTTATGTGGTACATGACTTATTTGTTGAGCACAACCACATTCTTCAAACTACACAAACAAGTCATTTGATGCCATCACAGAGGAACATTTCTAAGCATCAGGCTATTGATATTGAGGTGGCTGATGATTCAGGTACTGCACCTAAAGCTGCACATGAGTTTCTTGGTCGATATGTTGGTGGGTCTGCTAACGAACTAAACGCCAAAGAGAGATGTTGTATGGTGAGGCTGGAAGTTTGCTAAAGTACTTTCAAGATAAAGTTGTAGAGAATCCTTCATTTCAGCATGCCACACAAATGGATTGTGAAGAACAGATAGCAAATATATTTTGGGCTGATGCAAAGATGATTGCCGACTATGCTCACTTTGGCGATGTCATCACATTTGACACTACCTTTGGAACCAATAAAGAATATAGACCGTTTGGTGTGTTTGTGGGTTTCAACCATTACAGAGAGACAGTGGTATTTGGAGCAGCTTTGATGTACGATGAGACATTTGACTCATTCAAGTGGTTATTCAATGCATTTTTGTCAACACATAAACACAAGCAACCTCAAACAAATTTTACTGATCAGGATGTTGCAATGGGAAAGGCTATTGCCGCGGTCTTCACTACAGCATGGCATGGTCTATGTACTTGGCATATATCACAAAATGCAATGAAGCACTTATGTTCTTAGAGTGAAAAAGAGTCTGAGAATGAAGAAGAGTCAAGTATCTTATTAGATTTCAGTGCTTGCATGTATCAGTATGAGGGAAAGAAAGAATTTGAAGAAGCCTTTCATGCTATGAGAGAAAAAGTTAGCAAGTCGACTTGGATGGACAACATTTACTTGTTGAAACATAAGTGGGCTGAGTGCTACATGTTGGACGTATTTACTATAGGAATGCGAAGTACACAACTGAGTGAGAGCTTGAATAATGCATTGAAAGGCCATTTGAAATCAGATCTTGACATCCTTAGGTTCCTAAAGCGTGTGGAGCAAGTTGTTCAAGAGAAGAGAGATAGGGAGTTACAATCTGAATATGAATCTAGAAAGAACCAACCAAGTATTGGGATGATGACACCTATATTGCAACAAGCTAGTATGGTTTATACACCTGCGACATTTGAAGTGTTCCAAGGCGAGTATCATAAGTCCCTGGCAGCCAACACGATAGGTTCAAATGGTACCAATGAATTTGTCATTGCAATTGGAACTTTTAGAGAAACATTCACACTTGAAGAAGAGCGCAATGTTATTGTCAACCCTACTGATCAAATTGTCTCATGTAGTTGCCGACTCTTTGAGCGAGTTCGTATATTATGTAGGCATGCACTCAAAGGTCTTGATTTGGTGAACATTAAGTTATTGCCTGAAAGATACATATTGCAAGGTCAGGGATTATCCAAGATACGCATGGGAGGGATATAGTGGAAAATCCAAAATTAGATGCTACACTTCGGTACAAAAATCTCTACCAAAGATTTCTTCCATTGGCTTCACGAGCTGCTGATTTTGAAGATTGCTACTTGCTTTTGGAAGAGGCACTTCATAACGTGAATAAGCAGGTGGAAGAAAAAAAATCAAAGAAACTCCTAAAACTGATGCTGAGAAGTCTAGTGTTGAAGCAACATTCAGCTTACCTGAAGAATGTGCACACATTGCTGGTTTGAAGAAAAAAGAAAGGCAAAAGAATGGATCAAAACGAAATAAAAGTTGGGCTGAGAAATTCAATAAGAGAAAGAGGAGCAGTACACAGGAGGACAATGCAAAGAAAAATGGTACAAAAAAGAACACTTCAAAGAAGAAGAAAACAAGCAAACCTGTACAACATGAAGAAAGTGGAAGTCTTGCGCCGGACTCTGCTCAATCATATGAGAGAAACAGATATTCTACCTTAGAAGAATATCAAGGACATGAATCACTTAATAGTTTCATTCAACTTCTTATGGTATACTGGCACTTTTCCTTTTACATAGAAAAAAGGATCCTAAAAATTGACACTACAATTTTATCTATGTTCCTTTCACTATTTTATCTATGTTCCTTTCACTGTATCTCTATTTTCAGAGTTCCAGTGTTGTTGAGGATGTCAGTAGTATTCACTCTTTTGGAGGGATGGATGGGTGGTATTTTTAGCTGACCTTAAATGTAAGTCTAGGTGAATTATACATGTTAGATTTAATCAAGAGATCATCATCTTTATTTTGTTTTATTTTATCTGCAGGAAGTTTACTGAAAGCAAGATAAACTGGGTGGACAAGCTTTTGTATATGACTCTTTTTTTTTGAAATAAAGGGCAGGAGCACTGCCATATCATATAAGAAGAAGAAGCAGTTGTACATAACGCGCCGAAGCGTACACCACCACACAAACAAACGCACACAACATCACGCTACGCCACCACCACCTGAGAAAGGGGCTCAAAGCAATCCGTTGAAAACTGCGCCGTCGTCGCCAACGCTGCGCCACGCCAGAAGTCGCGGCCCGCTGCAAGCCTGAACGGCTACCTGAACTCCTCCACCATGGGACCATCACCCTCAAGCTGCACACCCACGATCGTCGATCCCTCTGCTTCAGTGATGCTTCAGTAGAACACTCCCGTCACAACAACAATGAAAACCACTGATCCTGGCCACTCTGCGTGGGGGCCTCGCCTCTCCTACCGCCTCACTCCTCTGCCAAAGACTCAGATATATGAAGTTGCTATGAGAGCGCCACCTCTGCCCAGCCGTCACAGTGATCACCACGGCACCATGCGTGCCAGCTTCAGTCCTCCAGCGCCCATGGACCCTCTGCATCAACCTCGCCATCCACACGGACCAAGCGCACCTCCAAGGCCGCTGCGCACAGACGCCACCACCAAAAAAAACCCACCTCCGCCACTGCCATAAGCTGCGACGAGCCTAAAAAAACGAGCCCTCAAGGGGGGACACGACGCCGATGGCGCCGTCGTCGCATGTCCAAGACTGGACAAGGTTTTCACCCCAAGCCCCCCGTGCAACAAGAGAAATGTGCTTCGTAATGACGCCCCCAACGGAGATAGCGACGCTCGAACGACGCCGCCATCACTACCATCAGCACTGCCGGTGTAGGCTTTCGCCAGGAATAGCACTTTCCCTATTGCACGGTCGCATACCACAACAGTAGCCCGGCCCCCGTCTCCGTCGCAACGTCTCCGCCGGAGAGACGACTCAGCCTGTCCCGAAGTGCTACCATAGTACCAGAGGAACACACCACAGCCGCCTAGCCCCACCACCAAGGCGGCGCCGATCCTGCATTGCCATCACATCACAGAGAAGGGGAACGACCACCTCACCTCTGCTCCCGACGTCCGCCCGCAACAGGCCATCAGCCACACGTGCACCTCCAATCCCCGTGTTGGCCTGCTACGCCGTCCCGCACCGACCGAGCAGCCGCTGCCGCAGACCGTGACAAACGCAGCTGCCGAGCGCAGCCACCACTGCAGCACGACATCCCGCCGCAACTGCCATGGCATAGTGGCCCGTCGCAACCGCACGACAGCCTGCACGGCCGCCGCCGCCGAAGCCTTGCGCTAGCCACTGTCGTCGGCCCTCCAGCTCCCACACACGCACAATCGCACACCCTTGCTGCGCAACCACCGGATCTGAGCAAGGAAGGGCCGGATCCGTGGTCTTGGGACCCCGCCGCCGCGGAGGCCGCCGGCGCCGGCGAGCGGCCGCACCCGCCGCGCCAAGCTCCGACCAGGGGATATAGCCGTGCCGCCGCCGTCCTTAGGCACCTCATGGATTTCCCGAGGGCCCTCGGGCAGCGGCGCGATGAGGAGGCCGGAGGTGAGGGAGTGGGGCGGCGGCGGCGGCTAGAGTTCGCCCTCGTCGCCCGTGCGGGGCGAGGGAGAGCGAAGCGTTTTCCAAATTACCTTGTATATGACTCTGAAGGCATATGTTCTTGTGTTAAGCTTTTGTGGTTGACAACTTTTGTTTAAGCTTTTGTGCTAAGCACATCTCAGTTTAGGGGAATATATATGTAAGATTTTAACTATAGTTGCATGAGTTAGTGACTCATCTCAAAATATTTGTTAACTAAGGCTGAATGGAGAAGAGAAAAGAAGGAAATATGGGAGTCTGATCTGAACCGTACTTGTCATTTAGATGTCTCAGTGTACTTCTGCTGCTCCAAAACTGGTCTCAATACACTCCAAAACCTACAGGTTGCCGTTCCTCGTCAATTGGCAGTGGCTACTGCTTAAGTTGCAGTGGCAGTGGCCACTGCACACGATCCGTGTCCGCTGCTCAAAGCATGCTCTTCAGACTTCAGGTGGTTTGCTTTCGACGGCAGCACAGCAGAGGCCAGTTCCCGTGCAGTAATGCACGTGCAGTTACCGCCGCTGACAGGTGGCCCCAACACCCTCCAGTCCCGCACGTCAGTGGCGTCCATTGCACGGTTGCGAGCGACGCCGCACTGGATCTCCATCGCTTGCATTGACATGGACTTTGACATACTCCACGCAACATTATCCGGGGCAGCAGTACTTGAGGTGTGTGCGTGCGGCCGTGTGTCAGTGTGTGTGGATGCCACTTAACCTTGCTCATCCGATTCCTTGCCCGTGTTTAGTTCGCGAAAACATTTCGTGAAAAGATTTCGGGTTTTGATTTTATCAATTTATAAGTAGTAAATGTAGACGAAAAAAATGAAAAGTTATATGGATAGGTTGGAAATCTTGAGACGAATGCAACGATGGTAATTAGAGGGTAATTAATCCATAATTAGTGGATGATTACTGTAGCACTAATGTTGTAAATCATGGATTAAGTAGACTCATTAGATTCGTCTCGCGATTTACAGTCTATCCATATAACTTTTCACCTTTTTTTTTACATTTAATACTTCATGTATCAAAGATTTTCCTTTGACGTGATGGATGAAAATATTTCGGGTGGAAACTAAACATGGCCCTATGGCCGTGTTTAGATAGGTGGTGAAAAGTTTTTAGGGGTAATAAATGCACCTTTGACCAATAATTGAGGGTATTAATTAAAGGCAGTTTACAAAACTATCTCCACAACCCTAGGTAAATTCTCGAGACGAATCTAATGAGGTCTTTGACCACACGATTAGAGGATGGTTACTGTAGGTTACTGTACCAAATCATAGATTAATTATGCTCATTAGATTCGTCGCGCAAAGTTACACCCATCTATGAAAAGGTTTTACAAATAAATTTCATTTAGTGCTTCACGCATATAAGATTCTTTGCATTTAATGTCTCTATTTTTTTTTGAAAGGCATCTAAACACGGCCAGTGCGCTGCTGCACTACCTGTATGACTTTGGATGGCATGTTGTGCAAGCAACTGCGGCGGGTAGGCCGGCAGCCGGCCCTTCCCGTCAGGGCAAATGCTAGCTGAGCTTAGGCAGCCTGCTACCGTGTACTTGTCCCACTTTTTTTATTAAAAAAAACTGATTAACTTGCACGCTTGTCCTGATACTATCCGTCCTGGAAGATTGAATAGTTTCCATCAGGACAGATGGAGAGAAAAAAATCGGCCATGTGTTTACCTGACCTACTACACCCAGGCTAAATAATACTCCCTCTCTCAAAAAAAGAAAGCTGGTTTGGGTTGCGTGTCCGTTAAAGCTGTTCACGTTTGATCAATTTTTTAGTGAATTGTATTTATATTTATGGCTCTAAATAAATTTGTTAAAAATCTAAATTGAAAAACGAATCTAATGATATATTTTTCATATCATAAATATTTATATTTTTTTATTTATAATTGATCAAACTTAAGATTCTAGAATTTCTCGAGAAACTAGAAGTGCATTCCTTCTTAGACCTTTGATTTGATGTCGGCAAAGCCAGGTCGGTAATCTTTGCCGGACACAGAGTACGACCACGTTGGAAGCAGACAGGCTTGTTCCATCACCGCGAATGGTGGCGGCCAGCGGGCAGCCAATAGCGGCCGGTTGCGTCGCGGCCCCCGAAAACCGCCCCCGCCGCTCCCGCAGCAATGATACAGTAGTACTCTGTGTTTCCACCGCGAATGGAATGGAAGCCGCGGCCGTTTCCTGTTTCCGCAGCGTAAATTTCGTTGCGAGGACGGGTCTGGACAAGGGCGGATCGAGGGCTGGCTGCCACGCCAGCGTCCACCAACCGCGGGCAAGTGGAAACCGAAAGCGAGGTGGGGGCGGCGCGGGCGCGCGTGGCCGCGTGGGGAGGAGGAGGACGGGACGGGGGCGTGGGGCGCGGCGGGATCATGGACGTCGCCACCAACCGCGGCCGGCCGGGGCGGAGCGGGGCGCGCCTGCCTGCCTTGCCTTGCCTGCCGTGGAAAACGAGGGCCACCCACCCAACCCGCCGCACCCGCTCGCCTCCCGGCTCCCCCTCCCGCACGCGGTGGGTTCCACCACTGACTTCCCCGCGGCGCCGTGCGGTACAGTCCGCCGCGCTGCCGGCCGCGCCAGCCAGCGCCAACGAAGAAAGGCCTAGCAGCCGCCACCGCGCGCTGATTCGTGAGCCCGGGACACGGGATCCCTCCCGTGATCTCCCCTGCCCGCGTGCGCTGCGTCCCCGTTCCAGCTTCCATTCCATCCCATCCCACAGACCCACACCCCACCCCCCGCACGGTCTCCGCCGGCTGCGGCGTGTTCGCGGCCCCGGATCCGGTCAGCGCTGGCGTCACGCCCCACTCCGCCCCCTCCTCCCCGCGCTCTTCTGCCCTGCCTAAACCTAATGCGCTCCGATGCGCGCCTCCACTCCACGCCGCCCCGCGCCTCCCCAGTCCCCACGCCACACGGCCGGTCCACCCGGGAGGAAGAGGACGTTGGACGGGCCGAGAGGGGGGCGGCGGGGCCCGGCCGCCTTCCCTTCCCTACCGGCTCCCGGTCTCCCACTTTCCGCGGCTGCTGCTGCGGATGCGCTCCCCCACCACCCTCGTGCTCTCTCCCTTTCTCTCGCGCCAGCCGGAGACGATTCCTCCTCTCCTCCTCCTACCCCAGCCAGACAGCCGCGGACGGAGGAGGCGGAGCGCACTCGCACCACTTTCCTCCCCGCAAATTCCGCGCCCCCTTCCTGTGCATTTGGGAGCTCCGATCCCGCAGCTCCCATCCATCCAAGCCACCCTGCTCTGTCTCGGTTCTAGGCCTTGACTGTTATCCAGTTCCCCAGCTTGAGTCGCCCACCACCTCGGTCTCCTCTTGCTCGCCGCGTTCCGTTCCGTCCTTCGCTTGCTTGTCTACGCTCAATCTGTTGCCGTGGTCAGCCCCTCTCCGCGTTCCGGGCAATTCCCGCTCGGACGCGTAATCAGTCGCTGCGCCGCCAGCAAACACAGTGCAAGCAGCCCTGTGCCTTGCCTTTCTAGTGTAAGCAAGCTTTCACCTCCCCAAATTTGCTTCTTTTGGTCAATCTTTCCTGGGCTACCAGGTCTCAGCATCACCAGCAAGGCCACCCCCCCTTTTATCACGATCTTTCTGTCTGATCACTGCAGCTTACTAAGCTCGGAACACCTCCTTTTCAGACAATTCAGTTCCTGGCGGCACACCTGTGTGTTTGATCTCGTGCGGCAGTAGCTTCACCAAAGATCCCCCATGCCGCGGACTCCTCCAGAGCCGCTCGCCATGGCGTAGCAACAGCCTCGCTCGTCCCGACTTCCAATTAATTGGCCAGTGCGGGCCGCGGGATTCGGCTTCTTCCTTCTCCGGCTCCCGCGCCCGCCATGGACGGCCTCGCCCCCGACGCCGACGCGGCGCCGCTGTCGGCCGCCGCCGCGCCGCCGCAGAAGCGCGACGAGTGGACCGAGGCCGGCATCGTGCGCCTGCTCGAGGCCTACGAGGCCAAGTGGCTGCTGCGGAACCGCGCCAAGCTCAAGTGGACCGACTGGGTCGACATCGCCCGCGAGGTCTCCGCGCATTGCGCCGCCGACGCCGCGGCCGCGGGCAAGCCTAACAACGCCCCCGCCCCCGGCGGCGGCAGCACCAACAGCAGCAGCGCCAAGACCCCCAACCAGTGCAAAAACAAGATCGAGTCCATGAAGAAGCGCTACCGGGCCGAGTCCGCCGCCGTGGCGCGCGCGGGCCCCGCCGCCGCCGGCCCGTCCTGGCGGTTCTTCGCCCGCATGGACGGGCTGCTCAAGGGGCCGGCGGCCGTCTGCGCCGGCCAGGTGCTGCAGCAGGCGGAGTTGGGCCTTGGTAGCAGCATAGACCTGCGAGCTCCGGCGAAAGCAGAGGCCGAGGTGGTTGAAGCGGAATTCGCCGCGCAGTTGCCGGATGCTGGTCCGGCCGGTGCATTCTCTGATCTGATGAACATCGACACGAATGGCGCTGTCCCGGACAAAGCGGAGAAGGTCGACAACAGCGTGCAGCAGAAGGAGAGCAGGGCTGCGGATAGCGACGCCAACGTGAGCTCTCCGAGGAGTAAAGTGGCGAACGAGGACGCCGAGGAGGTGGACAAGGTCTGGGACCGGCCCAAGAAGAGAAAGAGCACCGAGTTTGATATAGCCAAGAGCATCGAGCTGCTGGCTAGCTCCTACTTGAAGATTGAGCAAGCGAGGATGGAGATGTACAGGGAGACAGAGAGGATGAGGGTTGAAGCTGAGATTAAGAAGGGGGAGATGGAGCTCAAGAGAACGGAAATCATGGCGAAAACACACTTGCAGATCGCTAAGCTTTTTGCAAAGACATTGAAGGAGGGCAGTGGCAAGACTGGTGGCAGCTCTTCAGTAACAGCTGAGACCAAGAAAGGCGAGAATGGTTAGTCTTGACACAACATCCCGATAAAATGGTTAAGTTTCTAAAAATTCGAAGATAATAGATAGGTTAGTGTAAAGCTTTCTCTCTATTCTATCAGAATCAGAGTGCCCCATTGGCTAAGTCTGTACCTCTAAGTCGATTCCTGAAATTCATGAATAGGATGGAAACGTTCACCCTAAATTATGTTTTTTGGCTAGGACTGTAATATTTTTGTTTTGCTGTTTTTTGGCTGCCTTTTTCTTATTCTTCTCTATTTGTTAGCAATCCATGTGTGTATCATCATTTCTACATAAGACTCAAACTATCAGTACAAAATATTTAGCCTGTCTGTAAGAAAGTTGGGCAGGGCATAGTAAGCCCCTGTAATATGCATGAAGTCTGGGACCATATTTTCTTTGTGTTGTGTTAAGATCTTGCCATAGTACATGGACATGAATGCTAGTTTAGATATTGTCTGGGACCATATTTTGTTGGTGATAGAATAGAAAGGATGGATGCATGCTATGTCCAGCAATAGTCGAAGATTTTGTTTGAGAATGCAGATGTTGCTGTAGTGCATGGATTTTTTACCTCTTTCACAACCCAGAAAAACACAACTTTACCTAAATAAAATGCTCCTGTATGCTATGGACACATGGACCTAAAATTCACTACTCTGGTAAATACAACTTTCCAATAAAATGATACCGCAAGTCCATATTTTATCCTGTGAAATAAATTGTAAATGTGTAAAATCATCTACTTACTCCATACACATGATTTAGCACACTTGATTGCTAATGATTTTATCTAAGTGCAGTTCTGAAATTTTTATACATCCCCAAAAGCATAATCTGCAAGCGTGATCCCATCATTCTGACAACATTCAGGTGCTATTAATAGACTCTTCTTAGGCCAGTCTCAATGGGGAGTTTCATTGCACAGTTACCTAGACTCAAAACTAGGTAACTGTGCCAAGAGAGTTTCATGGTGATGAAATCCCTCTCACATATGATGAAACTCTCTTCATAAATGACCCTGCCAAATCAGCATTTTTGTTGATGTGTCACAGTAATTAATACCGTGAAACCCTCCATGAAACTTCCATTGAGACTGGCCTAAGAAGCATTGCTACGTCAATAATAGGATTAAAATATTGAAGTTTAGGATTGCTTCTTGTTTCTTCTGTATCCAGTTGTTTTTTCACTTTCTAAGAAGAATCCTTAGCTCCTATATGTAACCAAGGTTGACCTAAATTCTGATAGAAGTTGAGGTGTACTTCTTTTATTATGAATCCGAGCACCTGCATTGTGCTACGGCTATGGTGTTTAACTGTGTTTTGATAAAACAAACAATAGGGCTCCCAACTTCCTGAAAGGTTTGATCGAGAAGTTAAACTGCTCTGAGTTATTTTTGTTCTTGTGTGCTTATTCTTGTTTCGGTTCAGTGCTTTACTCCTAGTCTTTCTGTCGTGGTTACCATACAAAATCTCACACCTCTCAAGCTACTCAGGTGTTACCTTGTCTGTTGTGTAGCCCCAAACATATAATTGTGTTGTATCAGAGATTACGTTTCTATATCACATCTCTTTTACTGTTGCCGTGTTGCGTATGTTTTCCGATTCAACTTACATTCTGAAAAGAATTCAGGCTACCAGAAGAAATATACTGAATTATGTAGCTGCGTTCTCCACCCCTTATACTGTTTTGCTATGGCCATTTCACTTCTCACGACTCACCCTTGGGCTTGTGAATTTCAGGTTCAGGGTGATGTGCCATTCTCTCATGCTCAACAGCTGATTCTTAGGTGTCCTTGATACCGCACTGTACCTGTGCACCAAATGTATGTGTCTGATTGATCCAATTTCACTGTGCGTGGAGAAATAGTTAGCTGTAAAATTAAAGTACAGATGCAATAATGGTAGCGACGATATGGTTCTTACCCCGTTAGTGGTTAAAGAAGCAAATTTTGAATCAGCAAGCTACCAGTCTGAAAGCTATCCCTCCTGTCCCTGAAGTCATCTACTGACAATCGTCATTTGTATAAGCCATCTCCATGTTCTGAAGATCTGAAGCAGAAGTCCCCAATGCTGTGATGAACTGTATCTTGCTGAAACTTTATTCCCCTGACTGTATTGTAACTAGTTTTTGGAGAGTTTGACTGCGGATCCAATTCAAAGGTCGGCTAAATGAAGAACGAAAGTAAAAAATGTATAAAACGAACAGTGTTCGTTTGTGGAATTGTAAAAAATGCCATGCCTTTTACTGCAGTATGAATAACCGCTCCCTACCTCCGTTCCAAAAAGCCCAATACTAAAGTAACATTGAGGATAAACCTATGAGGAAACCTCACTTGCAGTCGTGTCAACGTGTGTTCCTTTGAGGTTGGTACCTGAACTTTAGCAACATCATCTTTCCGTTCATTACATTGTGGAGCCTCTTACCCGAGCCCCGAGGATGATGTTAAGAGAAACTTCCCTGGCACTTGTGCAGTTGTGCTGACTGCTGGCAAAGAAGAGAAAGAATATTTTTTTTAATTTATTTAGAATAGAAAAGGAGCTGGATGTTCAAAAGATGAAAAACTCGAGTGCTTGGATGAGTAAAAATTGCTTAGGATGGCCTCAAACCTCTAGTAGTACATGAATTTGTCTAATTAATTACAAAAAAACTCGAGTGCTTGGATGAGTAAAATTCGCTCGGATTCGGCTCCAGAAATAGTATTGCCAGTTAGACTTTTTTTTTTCATGTATATAACGGGAATAGTAATCACATACACACTTTTTTTAGAATTACACGGTACAACGCAGACGCTCACAACACGCACGCACACTTGCACACTCACCTCTATGAACACACGTACGCTAACCCTACCCCTATGAGCATCTTCGAAGAACTGAGCACCCGACGGATCTAGATATTCCCGAAGTCATCATTGGCGCCTCGTTGTCGACGGGAACGCCACTTACACCGGTTAATCCTGGAAAATCTCAGGAAAAGGTGCGAGCACCAGGATTTGACCCCTGGTGGGCAGCGTCCAGTGGGACCGTCTTACAGTTGGACTACAAGTCAATTCGCATCACAGACACACCTGTCCCCACATGTCACATGTCAGTGGCCATGCACTCAGCCCGTGTGGGCAGACTCGCAGCGCGGAGTCGAAGAGGCAGTCACCACTTGGTCCACCCTTTCTGGCCCCTCCCTCTGGCTAAAAGAACTGCAAAAAAAGATCGAATTTTTTTCTGTCTCCGTTCTTCAACTCGAGTTCTTCCGTTCTTCGGAGTTGTCAAATTGAGCAGCTCGAGTTGGCTATGGTGGTGACCTGGAACAGGAAGCGCTGCGCTCCCCCTCTGATCCCCTGACTGGCCTCCCTCCAGTTCGGCGCGAGATTTGGGCGGGTGGAGGGTGGGAGAGCGGAGGCGGCCACCATGTTTGGGTCCAGGGTCCAGGATGAGGTGGAGATGCAGAGGAGGCCTAACAACAGGTGCGGGCTTGATTCCTTATGGCTTTCCTTTTCCTCTGTGATGTATGGTTAGTTTTAACCATATATGGATCCCCTGTTGGAATAGATGAGTAGCTGCTAGTATTTTGCTGAATTGGGATTGACTTTGGGTAAGCTGTACGGGGTCCGGGGAGCGAGGCGATGGAGGCGGGAAGATTTGTGTTCGATTCCAGTCGAGAGGAGGTAAGAGGTGGTGGCGTATAGCTTGCGCGATAGGTTCTTCACTACCTCGAGGAATTGGAGAAGATCAATTTGAAGCTTTGATCCGATTTGAGCCTGGATTTGAATTGCTTTGCTGAAGAAAGGGGAGGGGTGAGTCTAGGATTGAGACCGGGAGATCTTTGTTGGAGATCAATCGGTCAAGTCCAGACGAACGCTTTGGTGCTAGTCGGATTAGATTAGATGGTTTTGGTGGGCATGGCAGAATCTGATGATAGTTTGTGAAAATGGCAGTATAAATGGAAAGCATTCACTACATTTCATTTGTTCAATCTTAGTTTCTTTGTCCTTATTTATATTCGTCTCATGTGCAAGCTTCATTTTGTCTTTGAACTAGCCTGACTCCAATGCAACTGTGCGGGCAAAATTGAAGAGCACAGTTCTATTTGCTAAACACTATAACCTGCATGGTTTGCGAAATAGTTACTTTTGTTCTACAACCATGACAGCTATAAATCTACATATGACTAAGCCACACTGTTATAATCTGGCCTGCAAAAACAACTGCTTAGATCTTTTGTAGTTTGTCTTGGTTAGTGATTGTGAAGGAGAGTTTCTAGGGTTCTATCTTTCGAAAGATTATTGTGGGAATTTCGAACCCTTAAAGGAACGGAAGCGCCAACCAGTTATCTATGGATATATAGATGTAGCATGATGAACTAATGGTTATAGCCTATGTGTGTGAAGGTGTTTTGTGAAATGCCATGTTCAGATGTTTATTCTGTTGTTTCTTTCTTTTGGAGCACTTTAGTCTCACCCAAAACTATTGGTTGTGATGCGTTGATCATATTGACACCTTATGCCAATTCTTCTAATTTTCTTTTCTTTAGGATATTTCCTGACGAGAGACAAAATCAATCTAAGCCATTATATCATGTTGCACGGGCCGACAGATTTGGTGCAAATAGAATGGACATGAAGAATCCTGAGAAGCTTAAGGTGTTAAATGAAGGCAGCAAACCATGGCACCAACGTATTCTAGACCCTGGAAGTAATGTTGTACTAAGATGGAACAGAGTGTTCCTTGTGGCATGTTTGTTTGCTCTTTTTATCGATCCTTTTTTCTACTACCTTCCATTGGTTAGAAAACACGGCGGGTCTTCATGCGTTGCCAAGGACCAGGGACTGAGCATAAGAATCACTGTCCTACGATCACTTGCTGACTTGTTTTACATATTGAACATAGCAATCAAGTTTCATACTGCATATGTAGATCCAAAGTCCCGAGTCCTAGGAAAGGGAGAGCTTGTTATGGATATTAAGAAGATTCAACAAAGATATATACGAACTGATTTCTTCGTGGACGTACTTGCAGCTGTGCCACTTCCACAGGTAAAGACCCCACAAAGTTAAATTGCTGCAGATCTCAAGCATAAATTAATTGCTTCCTATATTTTTTGTATTTTGCCTTTTCTACTGGCGCTACAATCAGATGTTGTATTTATATGTTCAATAAAATTAACATATTAACGTATGCATAATCTTTTGAACTAAATTGGTTGAGTAGCGTCTTTCTGATTCTCTTGGTAGACATTTTGGTTGAACCCATGTCGTTATTTCCCGTATTGAAGGAAGTCAACCGGCCAGCGCTTCCTGGTAATGTTACTATTTCCTATCTTAGCTGATTGTTGGCATAACAATACAATTGTACACCCAGATTGCGACTTCAATAAGGTGGACCCAGGTAGCTTTCTACCTGGTAGGGACAAAAGACAATTGGTTTGCTCTTTTAGAACTCAGATGTATTCATGTCATATATCATCTGAATCTAATTGACATCCACTTTAGATTATAAGAAAAACATTTAAAATTAATGAAATTTATTTGTAATCAGCTAGCTTAGCCAAATTCTTGTAGAACAATGTTGCCTGGGTAGCTGATTTTTTTGACTGGTGATTATCACAAATACCGAATACATGACTTGGTTTGTTGGTGCAAACTACTGCAGTGATGACTTGAATCTTTCTTGGACGCCTTTGTTTTGCAGGTTACTGTGTGGCTAATTATGCCTGCGATAAAAAACTCAGATTATAACGTCCGGAACACTACATTTGCTCTCATAATTGTGATTCAGTATGTCATAAGAATGTATCTCATCGTCCCTTTAAGCGCTCAGATTATCAAAGCCGTTGGAGTTGTTGCAAAGTCAGCTTGGGGAGGAGCAGCGTACAACCTTCTGCTCTACATGCTTGCAAGCCATGTATGGCCATCCATTTTCAATTTCATTTATAAAAGTCCTAGGGATGCTACTTTGAATCAAGCTTTAATGTAGCATATGTTTCTCCTAAGGGATATGCATGGTTCTATCTGCTATTGAAAATGATGCCTTGTCTTTTCATGTGGAATATAAAATTACTTTTTTTTAAAACTCTGATATGGCATATCTATTATTCTGGAATGCACTAGAATTCAGTCTTCCGATCCACACAAAGAATCAAAGACTATTTCAAGTAGATATGCATGTGAGCTCATTTGTGATAAACAATGGCACAATGCTATAACTGTCATCTTGCATCTTTTTGTTACACATTTTTATGTTTGATACTAAGATAATGCTACTTATGACATATGTGCATTGCTGCAGATTACTGGTGCAATATATTATCTTCTCTCCATTGAACGGCAGATTACGTGTTGGGATCAGCAGTGCCTTGCTGAGTCCAACAAAACACTTTGCGACCTTAGATTTATAAGTTGTGAGAATAGTGGTTCTAGCAGTTATTCTGAGTGGCAAAACAAGACACAAATATTTGACAACTGTGATGCCACTGATGATTCTATATCATTTAGCTACGGAATGTTTTCTAGTGCACTGAGTAAAGGCGCTGTCTCATCTCCATTTCTTGAGAAGTACTTCTTTTGTCTCTGGTGGGGCTTGCTGCAGCTTAGGTAGTGATCCATCACGATCTTCTGTTACCTTGGGTTCTTTTGTATGTCTAATACAATTACTAGTGTTAAAGTTGTTCTTTCTCTTTTTGTATCCTTTTCAGTTCAAGCGGAAATCCTCTTGTGACAAGTGCATTTATCGTAGAGAATGCATTTGCGATAGCAATTGGTGCTATCAGTCTCATACTCTTTGCTCAGTTGATTGGGAATATGCAGGTAATATCATAAATTCTCACTTATGAACTACAATAAGATAGTTCATACTTCTTATGCGTGTCTTGCCAAGTTAATACTAGGATTGGCTTAGCATGGATAGTTACATTATGTGATAAATCTGCAAGCAATTTTGAAAACCGAACTAATTTATACTTCTTATGCGCGTCTTGCCAAGTTAATCCTAGGATTGGCTTAACATGGATAGTTACATTATGTGGTAAATCTGCAAGCAATTTTGAAAACCGAACTAATTTGCCAAGATTGCCGTGTAATCCATTTTGTTGTGCATAATATATGTTGTAAGTTTCTGTCATTTTTGCTAATGGATGCATTAATCATATAAAATATAAACTTCCATTTCATGGACTGAAATTTCTTCTAAAAATTAGGGCTATTACTGTTTCCATGTTCAGTAAGGCATTTTCCATATGGATAGGCCACTGGAGATCACTTCCTATTCTTTTGTCTTCTTTTAGACATATCTGCAGTCTATCAGTAAAAGGCTTGAGGAGTGGAGACTGAGGCAGAGGGACATGGATGAGTGGATGAGACATCATCAACTCCCTGCTCATCTTCAAGAACGTGTCCGGCGGTTTGTTCAAGTTAAATGGCTTGCGACACGAGGAGTAGAAGAGGAGTCCATCTTGCAAGCTTTGCCTGCTGACATACGTCGGGATGTGCAGCGCCATCTTTGTTTGGATCTTGTTCGACGTGTAAGTTGTGGCTATACTCTCATCTTGCATCTGAGCAAGTAGAATTTGTAGATCTTGAAAGTTTCTTGATGGAATATTTACTGTACTTGGATGGAAACAAACACAGTCTGCTGCTAATTGCCATCACTTAATAGGTGAAACTTGATATGCATTACACGGCATGCTTCTGATTCCATTCTGCAACTGCAATGCAGGTCCCTTTTTTCTCTGAGATGGATGACCAACTTCTTGATGCCATCTGTGAACGACTGGTGTCTTTCCTGTGCCCTGAGAATACATACATCTCTCGCGAGGGTGATCCCGTGAACGAGATGCTTTTTATTATACGCGGCAAACTAGAGAGTTCAACAACCAATGGTGGCCGCAGCAACTTCTTCAACTCTATCATCCTGCGCCCTGGTGATTTCGCTGGTGAAGAGCTGCTCACATGGGCCCTGCTTCCAAAGACCAACGTCCACTTCCCGCTTTCAACAAGGACTGTACGGAGCCTCACAGAGGTGGAGGCCTTTGCTCTGCGAGCTGAGGACCTGAAGTTCGTCGCAAACCAGTTTCGGAGGCTTCACAGCAAGAAGCTCCAGCACACATTCCGGTTCTACTCCCACCACTGGAGGACATGGGCTGCCTGCTTCATCCAAGCGGCGTGGCGGCAGCACCAGAGAAGGAAGCTGGCTGAGAGCCTCAGCCGATGGGAGTCATACTCATGGTGGTCAGAGGACCACCCAACTGCTGATAAACCCAGGCAGGAGGGCACCTCAAGTGGCGGCACAAGGACGATTGCTGAGGGTGCCATTGCCCATATGCATAAGCTCGCATCTGCTTCCAGAAGGTTTCGTGCCGAGGACACTGCTATTCGCAGGTTGCAGAAGCCTGATGAGCCTGATTTCTCTGCAGATCATTTCGATTGAACCTGATGCTTTGCAGCTGGAAATACATGTGCAATTACAACCTTAGTGTCCTACTGTAATTTCATATATTCTTACTGCACAAGAATATTAGGTGTTGTCAATTGTGATAGAAAAGGTGTATAATGAAATCCTTAACTTGTGAATCTACGCTGATAATGTATAGACTTCATCTTTTCAGTGCATATGAACTTGACAGTTCTGAAAGCCTCATATGTTGATTTTCGGAGATGCCAATAAATCTGGACGATGCTCTGTTCAGACATTCGCACTGAGTGACAAAAGCTTTAGCTCAAGCACCGTCCGATGTACATCGAGATTCGTGATACTGAAGCTCTCGTGCTATTTGGCTTTGCTCTCTGTGACCGTCTCTCGCCTTTGGTCTCCGCCTCCGTCTTTCTCAATGCTCCTCCCTCCCCTATCCGCGCCGCCGGCAACTGCAAGCAAACTCACCTTCGTCGGCGTCTTCCTAGCTCGCCCTCACCGCGGTAAGTGGGATTCAAATGAGCTTAGCCCCGCTGCGAATTCCCTCTTCTCTCCGTTCGATTCCGATTCCTTTGCTTCTTTTTTCTCTTGGCAAAGTTATGCTCCGAATCCGATAGCTGAGTTTGATGTTCATTTCACTCCCCAATCCAGCTGTGGCATGAGGCCGGGGCGGCCCAAGATCGGCGACCAAGCGACCAGCGACGTGGTGGTGCGGCTACGGACTCCGGAAGGCCGCGACGAGTGGCTCTACTGCCACTCCGCCGTGCTCGCCGCCGGCAGCACCTACTTCGCCGACCGCCTCTCCGACGCCTGGCCGACTTGTCAGATCCTCGGCTCCCGCTACTGCGTCGAGGTCTACTGCCAGGAGCCCGACCTCAGCTCCCACGTCTCCGCGCTCCGCCTCCTCTACGCCGGCGAGCCCTGCTCCCGCTTCGGCGTCCGCGGCGCGCTCGGCGTGCTCCGGGCCGCCGTCAGCCTCGGCTGCGCCCAGATCGCCGCCGCCTGCGCCGGCTACATCGAGGCCGCCCCCTGGGACGAGGCCGACGAGGAGGAGATCCTCAGGGCCGTCCCCGGCCTCGGCGCGCCGTACGAGTGCATTCTCGCACGCCTCCGGCCGATTGACCCGGCGCCGGTGGCCGGCATCTTCCTCTCGGCGTTCCGGCTCGCGACGCGCTCGTCGGCAGCTGGGCCGGCGCGGGAGCTCAAGTCTGCAGCTCAGGAGCAGCTGGAGTATATGCTCACCGAGGATGACGACGCGCCGCTGATAGCCCTTGACGACGACAATGTCAGGTCTCAGGTGAAGGATTGTGTCACTGGTTTGCTGAGCAGGTTCAGTGATTTCTTGAGTTCTGTACTGACGAAACAGAAGGAGACGCCTCTTGTTGGTTACGAAGGGGAACTTCGGCTGGAGCTGCATACTTTTGTTTGTGACGTCTCCTGGGTCTGTCAGATCTTGAGCAGGCTTGAGATGATGAAGTGCATTGTTCTCTACTGGGTTGGAGTATCATCTGATGTGGTTGAAGCTGTGGAGGCAGTATGCCCTGGGTGTGACTGTCTGAAGACCAGGCTGAAGGTGGTAGAGGTGTCTGCAAAGGTACTGGAAGCTGTTGCATTTGGCAATATTGTTCTTCCAACTGAGAAACGCCATCATATGGTGAATGTCTGGATTGCCTTTGCAAGGACAACAAAGGCATTGATTGTTCAGGCCGATCGCGATGATGATGAGGATGGCGATGCCGAGACACCAAAGGCAAACCTGGACAGCGAGGTTTGGCAGGGCCTGGAGTCGGCATTTGTTTCAGTTGTGCTGACACTGCCGTCAGATTGCCAAGCTGGGATTTTATCAGAGTGGCTCCAGTCAAAGCATGTTCGATATCCTGACTTGACAGAGGCGTTTGAAGCCTGGTGTTACAGATCAAAGGTTGCCAAAAGAAGGCTCTCTTTCTTGAGCGATGTTGACCGCGTATCTTGATTCTTGACTTCGCTCTGTGGAAAATGCGGTTTTGTTCATATTCCTACCATCTGACTCTCAGACTTGTCACGTATAGGATTGAGCCGCTGCCTTTCACTGAAACAATCGTAATGGAGTTCCATTATCTTGATTCCAACTCACCACAGATCAAGTTGTCAGTTAAGTTTTGGTGGATTATCTGCCTATGAACTTACATTGAGCATAGCTGATTGAATACACACAGCTGTATACACCACTATCGAGATCAAGTAGCCAACAGAACATCCTGGTCGACATACTCAAGTCCTGATCTGCACGTGATGGAAGCTATGCTGCAAAATTGGTACAAACGCTGATGTGATGACAAATGACCAAATCAAACCGGAGAGCGGAGACACCTGAATTGAACAAAGTTCATATGCTTTTGCCATTTTGTTAGAAGATGCACAGCTATGTTGGTGCTCCCCGTGCTCAGGTTTTGTTGCAGTTTGGCAGTGCAGACAAGGGCTCTTGCTGCCAGAATGAGATACCTGTGGTTCCTATTGAAATTGACAATTATCAGTTATATCACAGTATATGTATTGAATCTTGACAACATCAAGCGGCCGACTCTTGACAGGCGAGGCAGCCAGATTTTGGTAGATTACACGCTGTCCCTTGCTCCGGTAGGCAACAGTCTGTGATTAATAGGGCATCATTTTTTGCTCGCAGAAAAGAAGTTTGTAATAAGTTGGTGTTAGATCAGTTAACCTTTTCTTTGAGAAAAGAATCGGAATTGTGCGATCTGTTAATTGTTTGAGTGTTAATCATGTGTTGCTGACGAGCATCCAGGTGCCTGTCTCTTTTGCTCGTGAGGGTTGTTTTGCTGAGTCACCACCGTGTTCGAGTACGAATTAATAAGTTCTACTTAGTCAAATGGTCACTAACAGCGCCCATGGCCTAATGGATAAGGCGTCTGACTTCTAATCAGGCGATTGTGGGTTCGAGTCCCACTGGGCGTGTATTTCTTTTTTTGGCTTTTTTTTGTGCCCATCCCTTAGCCCTGGAGGCGATTGGAATATTTTCTTTCGAAACTGAAGCCGCGTCATCTATCTAATGGCTCGCTATTGGGCCGGGCCTGTCAACCGAAGCGTCGTACGAGCAGCAGAGCCCATCCCGCATCGCTCTCTTCTCAAAAAACAACGACACAGACTTCTTCGCTTGAACCATTCGAGTTCGCAATCCAGAAAAAGTGCCCGTTCCAATTCCCCAATGCCCGCCGCCACCGGCCGGTGGCGGCCGCCGCGCCGCCATTCCAGATCCTCCACGGGGCTGCTCGCCGGAGCCGAGGGGAAGGGAAGTCCGGGAGCAGACGAAGAGGAACCCGTCCTCGGCACGGACTACATCAGCGACCTCCCCGACGACATCCTCGGCGACATCGTCTCCCGCCTCCCCGCCAAGGGCGGCGCCCGCACGCAGGTCCTCTCCTCCCGGTGGCGCCACGCGTAGCGCTCCGCTTCCCTCAACCTGGACCTCCGCCTCCACCCCATCCCGCTCGCCAATGTCGCCCGCGTCCTCTCCTCGCACCCGGGGCCCGGCCGCCGCTTCTCTACCCCAGCCTTCTGCTACAAGGAGCTCAGCAACCGCGCCGCCGCGACCCTCGACGGCTGGCTCCGCTCCCCCGCCCTAGACAACCTCCAGGAGCTCGACTTCTGGCACGATGTCCCGGTTCGGGACCGGGGGAATCCTAATCCTCCGCTGCCGCTGCTGCCCGTGTCAGCACTCCGCTTCTCGTGCACCCTTCGCGTCGCCAGGTTCTTGTCCTGCAGTTTCCCGGATCGAAACGATGTCCATATGCCGGTTCTCGAGGAGCTGCACCTTTCGGAGAGTTCTCTGAATGCCTTGCTTGCCGGCTGCTCCGTCCTGCAGAGGTTGCGGCTGATTTACAGTGATGGCTGCACTCGTGTCCGGATCGCGTCCCCTACCCTCAGAAGCGTTGATGTAGGTGGAGGTTCGGGAGAGCTCAGCTTGCAGGAACTCATCGTGGAGGATGTTCCCTGCCTGGAGATATTGCGTCACGTTACGCCTATTACACATGAGAAGAAGATGGACATCTTGGTAGTCTCGGCGCCAAAATTGGTTGTTTTTGGGCATATCTATGATCGGTTTCCCAGAATTGAGATTGGCACCGCAGTTTTTAAGGTATATGCGTCATCCACACTTTTTTTAAAAAAAAACGGAATATGCGTCATCCTCACTTGTTTATTCATAAGAATCTCGTGTCTCTTAGCTTAATTGTGGTGTCAACCTTTGATTTTGTTCTTACCTGTTACCTCAGGGAGTGCACATAGTTCGAAATACCATGGGGGTGGTCCGCAGTGTGAAGGTCTTATCTTTGTCAAAAAGAGTCTTAGTCTGGGTGTGATTCTTAACTTCATGAGATGCTTTCCCTGCTTGGAGGAGCTGAACCTCAATGTGAGTAAGCTCACTCTATGATTCAGTGTTCATCTACATTAATTATTTTGTAACTAACTATTGTCTCAATACTTGTTCTATAGTAGGTTGTATTATTTTTATGTTTATTTGATCTTTTCAGACTTTATTCAACGGGAAGAAAAATGAGTGGGATGATAACAAGTACCGCAGTCTTATCGGCACCGGTGGCATTTGCTTGAAGAAAATTGTGTTGAGAAACTACAAAGGCAACGAGTCACATGTTAACTTTGTCAGGTTCTTTGTATTGAATGCGAGGGCGATGGAGTCAGTCAAGCTTGTGTTCGCATATAGGAATGCTACAAAAGCTTGGATTAAGGGACAACGCAATCTGCTTCAGTTTGAAAAGAGAGCTTCCAAGAGTGCACAGCTGGACATTGTGCCTTCTGATAGTTTGCATAAGGAGGCAATCGCGTGATTTGTCAACAGAGGACCCCATCTCCAGGTATCATAACTGGTCCTTATTTCTTTCCGTGGATTAGGGCGCCAGGCTATACTATTTGTCAAACACTTATTGGCCATGTGTTTGCAGCGTTTTGATGTCTCTTCTCATGGATTATTGTTCAAGATAGTGCCATGCAGGATTACTGGACCATGAAGCACACACACTTTGGGAGAAGCAGATTCAGTCGGTTATGGTTTTGTGCTGTTCCAGTTTTTGTTTGTGAGCAGATTCCTGTCGGGTGGGGGCATGGGTGAGCAAGCACTCTTGTTTGTAGCTCTGCCAAAGTGCAAGAAGAGTGCGATTTCGCTTGTGCTGCTGCTATCTACTATGTATATATATATAAACTTGTAGACTTATGGTAGTACTGTCATGGGGATGGTCGTGTTGGGCGTGCTCGTGGTACATTTCCTTTGATGTGACTTTCCATCGAAAACTTTTCACCGGAACTAAACACGCCCTATGACTGGCTAGTTGCAGCAACTGAATTTCTGCCCTACCCTAAGATTAGGCTGTTCCTGGCTGGTATGAAGAAAGTACTATGATTGTAAACGCCATTGAGATGCCTTGCTTGACACCTGTTTCATGACATTAGCGATGATAAACTGTTGAGGCAGAACAAGTTTCCTTCTTTCATGGTACCAAGTGGGGAAAAAATGCTAGAGTTAATGAGATTTCTAAAGTGGACTCTACATCAAGATCACCTCGCGTCATGAAAATATAAGCTGAGCGGAATCCGGACATTAGAGTCTGGAAATAAAACTTCCAGTTTGTGTGGCAGCCTAACAGCTTCTCATAGCAGGTTTTACTAATCACAGAGAGAGTTTACGCCCCCTGTGAAGAACAGAAAGATAAATTAAAGAGCCAGGCCACCAGTCACCATGTTCAGTGCTACACTACATTGATTGAAGAGGTAGATGCCGATAGATCATCCCTGACGACACGACTCATCATCTTCAGTGCTACACTAACAAAGTACACTACGTTAATGCCGTAGTGCGAGCGGTAGCCTAGCTCTAGCAAGGATGATCAGTCAATGTCTCAACTCTCAACGCACCCAAGTTAAGCAGTGTCACCTCTGCAATCAACAAACGATGGATCTCTGACTAAACCGCTAACAAATCCTCAATGCTCAATCAGTTATCAGTCAATCATGCATCTAGATAACACATCCCCGACCAAACCAAGAAGAAAAAAAGGGAACCAAGTGTTTCCTTCAGACCTTCACTGCTGATTAGATGCTACGTACGATCCAGATACGCCGTGATGCAAGCTAGCTGAACTAATCAGAGGAGGGGAGCCCTGCCTGCCCACGGCACGCTCGTCTCAGTGCGCGCCCCACGGTCCCGTTTGCCTCATCTGGCTCCAACACGACGTGCTCCCCTGAGATTTCCGTCTCCTGAACTGAACCAAGACGGCACGGATCGGCAGCGCGGTGAGCAGATATGACAGGATGTTTGCCTTGGCTTGTGCTACGGGTCGCCGGCGCAGCAAGAGCTGAGCTGCTTGCATTGCATTGCTAGCTCATGTCTTGTCGCAGATGCATGCTAGATCTCTATAGCTAGGTTACAAGGGAGCGCGCCACCCTCAATTGACTTTTAGTTTCCAGTCACGCATCAATCTGGCCAGCTTAATTACTTCTCGATCAGGATGTGAGCGTACGTACGTGCGTGTGCTATCGATCAGCTAGATAAACCGGGATGACAAAGAAATTAGCGATGTTGCTAGCTGCCAGCAAGCCTGCTGCTGTGTGTAGTCTCTGTAGACGACCAATCAGCGGCGGCGGTTTTGGAGTACTGCTCTGTCTCTGAAGCTAGCTGCCGATAATGGTGACTTTAGCAGGCAGGTATCTTCAGGACTGTGATTTTTTCTTGTGCTTGTGTTAGTTGTCAATCACATGCATTAGAATTAAGCTATGATTGTGATTGTTCAGCAGGAGGAAAAGAAGCGAGCAAGATTAGGGGCTTAGGGCTGCATACATAGCTGGGTGCTATCACACGGCATTGTCGCCATCTTATGGCCACCTACTCCAATAATGTGCATTGATTAATATAATGAAGCTTTGCTTTAATTTTCCAGGGCTAGCTATATTGGGGCAGTTGTCAGCTGCTTGCATATGCATACATGGGTTAATTTGTACCAACGTACGTACAGATACCTAGCTGGTGTTTTAATATGGCATACGCCAATAGGGAAATCGTTCGCAAACGGCTTAGCTTATCACAATGCAATTATTGACGACTTGAACACGACTAGTAACTGTTGATTCCAAAGCCTGAAGTGTTCTCTTTTCTGACAAATCAGTTTGATGACTTGTTGACTCATTGATTGGCTAGTGATGAGGCGCCGGCATTAGGCTATTACATACCGCATTATTTTGAGGGCTTTGAACGCTGCATATCATTGATCTGTACTGAAACTGAATGGATACCACTAGTTGTTGCTTATTAGTTAATTTATTGCACCAAAAAAAAATTGTTAACTTGCATTGGTGCGGATCGAGCTAACATCTAGCTAGTTTCCTAACTGGGCGTTACAAGGGCTTCACGTGCAACTACTTTCTTGCTAGCCACTCAAGAGTGGTCACAAGATATAGATAAGCAGCTCTCGGTCGAACGTTTACTGCCTTTTTCTTTGCGATCGCATTAGACTCTGTACTTACCATCATTGCCATGGCCAATCACAGATTTCAGAAAAGGAACACCAAAGTCTTGCTTGCTCTAGCTTCAGTCATCACTCCGTGACAGGCAGGCAGGCAGGCCACATGTAAACCTTGTCCGAAAACGTCAAATTTCCACTGTCTTATATGTCCCGCCAAAGTGGCAGCTGTTCGAATATGGCGTATCACCCTGGATGCGTGCGCGATCACAACTTTGTGCAGAAAGAGTAAGCCTTGTGCTTGAACATCCATTCATGTATGCAAGTTTTATTACTATGCGTATACTCCATGGTTTGCATTGTGTGTTCAGTAAACATCTAATCGGTCGGTCGGTCGATCGATGTGTCGACACGCATCATGCAGCATTGCAGAGTGGTCTCTTCTCTTCTAGGTCATGCATGTAACTACTACTGAACGATCGATCCTGCAAAGCAAGAGCCCCGGCCCAGTGCGTTTTCCATTCAGAGTTTGGGGAGCTAGCAGAGAGACTTGCAGTCTGGCAAAAGCAAGTTCCAAGAAGAAACCTAGCTATAGCCACAAACTTTACCAGAGACCCAAGCCAAGGCAAGAACCACAGCACTACCCAACAGCACAGCTAGCCCTTGCTTATTGTGTTTGGTGGCCTTGAACCTTAATAATATATGTTGAGGTAATTTCAGTCGGTTAACTTTTTAAAGCACAAGAAAAAAACCAAGAGCGCGGGGTGCAGGATGCTTGAGTCTGCAGCCATGAAAGTTTTTGCCAGACATGGATGGAAGCTTTAGAAATAGAGTTACCTTTTAATTTGTTTTCTTGGCAAGGAGAGAGAGAGAGTTCTTTTTAGGAACTTCTAACACTTACCTTGGATGTTCTTTTATTTTAAGTTTGTAATAACGAACGGCTATATGCGGTCGATGCAGCGGCTGGAATATTAATATATATTTCCTTATTTAAAAAAGAAAAAAAACGAAAATAGAAGTGTAGAGCGGGACTGTCAATGTCAATTGCCCACTTAATAGATTCTCCACATCTGCCTGAGACAAAGCTTACATTCTGAGTCTTTGCATTCTGCTTACATGACATGTAGCCGCGAGAGCTGCACTTTGTCCGAACGTTTGTGCTCTTTAGCACTTGTTAGTAGTATTTCTATAAAAATGTCGCGCAAAGCTTTTGTGTTGTTTTTTTTTAAGAAAGAAGAATCTTGTGATATACATTTTCGTGGCTTAATTAGCTCAATGTTTAAACTGATAATTATTTTTCCAATTTTCTCTGAGGAGGACAACCAGCATGCAAACACAAGTATATATGCTAGCTCATCAATATACTGCCAACACATGTATACACAATTCTGATTTCTGAGCATGCAGGAAACATATAGCATGATATCCATGATCTCTATATAGATAGATAAATATAAACGAGACCATATAAATGGAGATGCCCGGCTATATATAGATCTAGATTAGTTGTTGCAGTGCAGCAAAGTTATGTGTACCAACTACATATATATACTAGCTATACTATAGCTAGTCAAAGCTTAAAGCACCTGATCAAAGAGTAGGCCAGCAAAGCAATTAATTAGCTAAGGTGACTTCTTGCACCTGATCGCCCGGGAGCTAGAGAAAGAGAGATCAATTGGACGTACTACGCCAGATGCAACAACTAATCAAGCAAGCATGCATGCAAAAGCATCTGATGATCAGATCATCATCAGAGCCTGAGCGACAGGTCGATCTCCTCGCCGTTCCAGCCGCCGTGGCCGACGCCGAGGCGGCCACATCCGCCGTCAGTCGCCGCCGCCGCGGCCGTGTCATCAGCTCCCCATCCCGCCATGTCCATCACCGGCGTCGGTGGCGCCGCCTGCTGCGCCGCCGTGCCGTCTTCCGCCGTCCACGTGGCGGGTCGCGCGGCGCCGCCGTACGTCGCCGGAAGCAGGAAGACGACGTCGTCGTCCCTGCTGTTGTTGCCTTCGGGCGCCGCGGCGTGGAAGACGACCGCCGCAGCCGGCGGCGGTGGCGGCGGCGGCGAGGACGGCGGCGGAGCGGCGTTGGAGGAGAGGATATCGCGGCTGCGCTTGGCGAGGGTGCGCTCGAGCTTGTGCGCGTTCTGGTGGCCGCCGAGCGCCTGCGAGCTGTAGAACCTGCGGTGGCAGTAGTTGCAGGCGAAGCCCTCCCCCGGGCGGCGATCGTCGTCGACGGCGGCAACGGCGGAGGGGGATGAGCGGCGGCGGCGGCGCGGGGAGAGGTCGTCGAGGCGCAGGTCGAGGCTGAGGCCTCCGTGGGCGCGCGACGCCGCCGCGGCCGCGAGCTCGTTCTCCATCGACAGGAAGTGAGGAGGGGAAGACGGGACGGGAGAGAGAGGTAGGTAGTGCGCGCTTCGGAGGAGGCTCGCGAAGCCGATGGGCACCAAGAAAAGAAGAGCGCGCGCGCGCAGTGGCGTGTGGCCGCGTGAGAGAGCCCCCTGGTATATAAAGACAAGCAGTGCCCGGCCGTGTCGCATCAGCAGCTAGCCAGCTACGCGCGTGTGCACGAGGCCGGCCGGCCGGCCGGCAGCCGCGAGTAGTACTCTTTGGTAGTACTTTGTACACAGTTGTACGCCTGTACGTATTTGGGACGCATACGTGCGTGTGCGTATTTGGAGATGTACGTACGCGTCTTTCTCCTCTTGCATTATTATTGCATACACACACGTTTGGGGCAGCTGATGATCGAACACGCGACGAGGAAACAGAAGGGGAGGTCAAGGTCCACGTCCACGCGATCAACTCGGCCGACATGGAGGAGACCAGTAAAAAGATCAGCTAGCTGGGCTTAGCGAATAGGAGTAGCTAGCGGACAAAAGCCGATGAACAGTTGAGCATGCGCATGTGCGTGAATGCGCCCCCATCCAGTAGGCGCCCGACACCGCGGCCATCCATGGGATCTCCCACATGATATTCGGGCTAGGCTACCCCTGCTTCCTGATGGGAAAGACGGGGGCCTGGATGGACCTGCTGGAGCCTGGAGATCGAGGTGCCCCAGTCGTCGTCACGTCACTCGTCTCGTGTCGATCAGTGACCGTCTCGCGCGCACGGCCGGGTCGATCCTGATGAGCCCGTGTGCTCTACCGGCCCGGCGCGCTAGCAGCATGGCACCTGCAGATCGTGCCCAGATAGATCTATCGTTCTGTCTTTTTACGGCCAGTTGCATTGATCCGTAGATCGGTGCATGCAACAGGGGCGCCCAGCCCAGCGACAAACAAGCGCGTCTGAATTTACTGCATCCCATATCGACGAACTATCCATTGAGAGTGGCTAGCGGCGGCATCCGCGTCTGAACAGCGGATCAATATAATGCGCCCCAACTGGCCGCTGTAACACACGGCGGAGCCGACACGGCCAGCTGCCCAGCTCAAGATGTGGCTCATGGCTTCTAAACTGGACACGTACACGCAGGTTCCTTGTTCAGTCTTGTATCTAGTTATACAAGCTGGTGGCCGCCTGATGGGCGTGGTCAGCTTTCACGAAATGCATCTCGCTCACATGCATGGTAGCATGGCAGCAGTCCAGGAGGTCCAGCATACATGCTGGTGCCATTCCCTCCTGTTCCTCACTGAGGTTTGTCCCTGGCAAGGCATTCTCTCGTGAGGCTGAGCCCCACGGCTTCACCGACGCGGACAAAAGATGGCATATGGCAGGGTTAAAACGTGCGCTTCCCTCTCCCTCCTGTCTGCTGCATCGACGTAGTGCAGTACACAACTGCATAGACAAGGCAGCGAGCTACTCACTCCGTCTCAGAAAGAATGCATTTCTCGCTTCTCGAGAAATTCCAGAATCTTATGTTTG
Source organism: Urochloa ruziziensis (assembly GCA_015476505.1). Taxonomy (NCBI): domain Eukaryota; kingdom Viridiplantae; phylum Streptophyta; class Magnoliopsida; order Poales; family Poaceae; genus Urochloa; species Urochloa ruziziensis. The sequence goes on along the minus strand of CM027119.1, from coordinate 67,438,995 downwards.
ACCAATTATAAATAAAAATGTATAAATATTTATAATATGAAATATATATCATTCGATTAGTTTCTAAATGTAGTTTTTTTAGCAAATTTATTTAGAGCCATAAATATAAATATAATTCGCTAAAAATTTGATCAAACATGAATCACTCTAACTGACACGCATCCCAGACATGCATTCTTTCTGGGACGGAGGTAGTAGCTCGGAATGGCCGAGAGATATGGTGGGGTGCCGTGCCAGATTCTGGGGCAGCAGTCTGCTTCAGCGCATCCTGCGCATGCATCATGTTTGCCAGGCCTACTCCTGACAAAAGGAGATGGAACAAGCGAAAATTCTGATTCAGGCTGTGTTTAGTTCGCGAAAACATTTCGTAAAAAGATTTCGGATTTTGATTTTATCAATTTAGAAGTAGTAAATGTAGACGAAAAAGGTGGAAAGTTATATGGACAGGTTGGAAATCTCGAGACGAATCTAACGATAGTAATTAGAGGGTAATTAATCCATAATTAGCGGATGATTACTGTAGCACTACTGTTGCAAATCATGGATTAAGTAGACTCATTAGATTCGTCTCGCGATTTACAGTCTATCCATATAACTTTTCACTTTTTTCATTTACATTTAATACTTCATGCATCAAAGATTCTCCTTTGATGTGATGGATGAAAATATTTCGGGTGGTACCTAAACATGGCCTCAGCTCGCCTGCCATCAAACTGACACATCCCAAGGCCGCAAGGTGAAACCTTCTTTCCACGCATCAAATCAATGGAACCAGCTCCTGTAACTGTCAGTGCCTTTAGTCCACGTCTCCCAATTAACCGATGCCTTTACCATCGTCATGTGCCAGTTCACCAATTACACTAGTGCAAGGCACGCCGTACATTGCAATTTTCTCCGCTCCAAAACTTCTCCATGAGATTCACACATTCACATCTTTGAACAACAGCTTTGTTTTGTTTCGAAGCAAGCAACTACACATAACAAGAAACATTCCACAGCTGCACAAGTCCACAGAACTGCGACGCCTAATAAGGCGACAACATGGTAATAATCTGATGACTGTTTATTTAGTATCAGAAATCACAACAATGATTTCATGAATAAATAATACCTCACTGCAGTCCTATACATAAACAACCCTGCTATGTCTCGGATTAATCTCTATATTTCATATCCTTGTATACCTCCTACTGAAACAGATCCACATGTTGGCGTCATTGGCTTCCTACGCACACAATTCTTTTGTATTTGTGGGGAAACTCGCAACTACAGGCGCTTCTCTCTGTGTGAAGTACATCACCAAACATCTCTCAAGTATCTCCCTTCCGTCTGTAGGCTCTTCACATAGCTTTCTGTCTTTGAGTTATCCAATGATCCCTGCAGAACACATCCAAGGTAGCACATTCAGCATTGGATAGAAGTACTCTACTTGTGAAGATTGGCAGGGGAAGATTTATTAAGGTGTTACGCAACAAAAGTCAAGCAAGAACATGTTCAAGCCCCGCAACAAAAGTCAAGCAAAGGTAACCTGGCACTTCACTGTATTCCAGTCAACAACACTAAAATTTGCACTTTAAGAGGCAGTGAGGGGCTCAACTGACAGATAATTGTTCAGCAAGTGAGTTGCCACTACTCAAACTGAATCAAATTACAATTTTTTTTTGTTAAAAAAAATAATTGGCCAGAAACAACAGCTTTCTACATGATTTCATTACCCTTTATTTCGATCTTACTTTCAAGAAAGACATACGAACAAGGGGAGAAATCATCAATAAAAAAATCCCTATGCATGTTTAGTGGAAGCCTAAAGATCATACTTAGTTACATTATTCTTATTAGAAACCAAGAGCAATTGCATGGTAGACCTAAAACAGCAAAACTCTGACATTAAGCCATGCTTTGCAACACAGATGTTTCATGTCTGGTGGTGGTTTCAAAAGCTTGAGTACCAGAGTGAGCAGTCTAGCCGTCCACTTCTTAGGCTCTTGGTAAAGCAACTAACAAAAACTAGAAAGCATCAAGAAACAGCGATACAATGACAAACTTTGTGAAATTAAGCGTACCTGCTCCTGGATGATGGTATGTAGTGTGCGGTGCACATCTCTAGCCATGCCCTTTGCGTCACCACAGACATAAATATAACCACCCTGAGAAATGATGCTCCAAAGCTCGGCAGCCTGGGAAGATAACACGAATGGTGAGAAAAGGGGGAACTGATGTCCTTGTAAACCTGCTGTATACATTCTTTTTTCTATTTACATATAACATAACAAATCATGCTGTGAGAAACTCCCCCACTGTTCCGGTCAAAAGTATTCTTTTGAAAAAAAAAACACGATTCAGCAGAGATAATCAGTTTACCTTCTGTGCCATTTTGTGCTGAACATACTCTTTTGTAGGACCCTCGCGAGAAAAGGCTACAATCAACTCAGAAAGGGCACCAGTGTCAACAAAGTTAGTAAGCTCATCCTCATATATGAAGTCCTGAAAAAAAAATATGAATCAGTAAAATTTGAAGAAGCTAGGAAGTACATCCAAATTGAACATGTAAAATCTGCATCTCTGTATGCAATAGCAATGCAGAAAAAATCATTGGCAGATCACAAGGCAGCTAGTTTTTTCTATGCAAGTGTGACTGAAAGATTTCGGTAATTATGGACTTCTGCAAGCTAACTGTCAACGGAGATGGATGATGATGAAACACAAGGCATACCATCTTCCGATTTCTGCACCCAAAGAAGAGGATAGAATGGCCTAGTTCCACCCCTGCCCCTTTTAAAGCTAATCGTTCCTGCCAGTGCCAAAAAAAACATTAGACATGCACATAGAAATTCTTAAAGAGATAGTTTCAAGAACAATGATCAACAACAACTTAAGACAAAAACAAACCTGTAAGAAGCCCCTAAAAGGTGCCAGGCCAGTCCCAGGGCCAATCATTATGATGGGTACAGAAGGATCAGCAGGTAGTTTGAAGTTTGACTGCCTAACAAAAATTGGTGCCCAGCTACATTCTTGGCTCTCTTCCAAGGGAGTTGAATGCTGCGAGTAGGATAGCAGACCATGTTTACTAGATGATTATAATTTAAGCTTGAACACATGCATAAAGTTATACTGAAAATATTATATCCTCATTTCAAGATTCATCTCAGAAGAAAGAGAAGACAATGCCTTCTAAACATGAACGAATAGATAATGTGTACCTTCATCCAAGTAGAACAAACTCCTTTGTGAATTCTTCCAGTAGGGGTTGGCCCATAAACTAGTGCACATGTCACATGAATCCTTGTTGGTGCCATTCTGCAGCAATACAGTAGCATCAGTCCTAACTGATCTATCAACTTGCCCAGGTCAAATGAGGTATTATATAAAAGTAATGGCCTAATGGAAACCTCGGTGAGGAAGATATTGAGTAATATCTTGGCTGCAAGCGAGGAGAAATAGCTGCAAAGAAGACACCAAGTGGAGGCTTTGCTGATGGAAAATCTGACATAACTTCTAAGAGACTTCTTTGGCTCGTGACTATCCATTGTGAATACTCCTTCTGCCAATGAAAGTCGAGTGAGAAACTGTGAATTCAAAGTCAGAAAGTATATTGATCTATTTTATAAACCAACCTTTCCAGCAGGAGATGCAAGGTGTCTAAGCTGCTCAGCTTCTTTGGGATCAGATGCATGAGCAGCCAAAGCGAGCAAAGCACTCTGCAGCAATGAACAATCATTGAGGAAACAATATGAACGGGAACAAAAACATCAGATAGATATGGATTAAAAGCAAAACACAAGTTTACCTTCTTAGGCGAATTCAATAGATCTGCATGTCTGGTAAGTGCAGTCCTGACTGTGCAGGGGGATGGGAAAGGAGGTGGCAAAGAACCCCCACAAAGGGGGGTACCATCCTCTTGGTTAGCATAAATTGAGAATAAAGTGTCTGGTGAATAACCTAGTAGCTTTTCTGCCTCTTCAACAATTTCAATGCAGTTTTCAGCATAGACACCAACATGATCTCCAGTCTCATATCTAGTAAGGTAAAAAGAGGACTTATTAGCATTCTGAAGTCCAACTAATAATAATAATGTATGTCTCTTATTCTCAGAACTAATGATCCAGCTTACTAAATAGACTTACTTGAGTCCAGTTCCAGCAATATCAAATTCTAAATGAATGCAGGATCTGTCAGAAGCTGGTGTATGAAGCTCTCGCCGCACAGCCACATTTGCCCTGCAAGAATAGTATGATTGGCATCAACTCACACTGCGCACAGAGCAAAACTTCCAGGCATGTGAAAGTAAATTAAAAAATATATAAAAATACCTGCAAGGATGTTGAATGTCATAGACAGCGTGTCCGTTACTGAGACTAAAAGACTTGTCGATGTTTGCGGCATCCTCTGGTTCGACAAACACAACTCTATATTCCGGAATAGCAGCTTTGTAAGGAGTTGCTGCTGCAGAAGAATCATCTTCCTGACGGAGCAATTTATCCAATTCTGGCCATAGAAGTTCCTTCCTTTAATCGAAGGAACCAAAAGAAAGCACTAGTCTCAGTATGGTCTATTGTTGAAATCAAAGTTGATATGTCCACAAACAAAAGCACTATTATGCAAGATGAACCAGACGAATCATCAGAAAAGGGGGAAAATGCATCCATGCAATTAAGTTCATTGCAATTCATACCACGCATTAAAATCATCCTCAATGCATTGATCGTCATCTCCAAGACCAACAGGAACAATACGTTTGCCACCTGGAATAGATATGAATATGGACAGAAGTTAATTACACTCGAGCCTTTCAAGAACACAGGAAAACTGGGTAAAGCATAACACACGATACATGTTGCAGAATATCTGATGCATCTCACAGAAAAAACAATATCGTGAAACAGTTGCTCAGTCCTTTCTGAAAATAAGGGTCAATTTGGTTTATCTATATAAAAATTTAAAAGTTTGACTCAGGCTGCAGAAAAATATATAGCAAACTCTTTTAAGGATCTGAGCATTATTGCCAAAAAAACACTAAGAAAAAATGCAATGTGTTTATGGTGCAAATGAGTGTGCCGTGTAAATAAGATATGGTGCTACACTTCATAAGTATTCTAAAAGAAGTTCCGCCTATGATGGAGGAGTGGCGTGCAGAAATTTTCAGTGAGAAGACACATAGCTTTGTATCAAACTGAATTGAGATATAACTAGTGATGTGGCCACTCTAATTTAGTTACCTTGTTCTGCAAGGAGCTGATCAACCACCTTCCCAATCTTCAGTAGAAACAAATTGGTAAAAAGAACAAAATTAGCATGCGTAGTACAAATCAATATACATATGCAATCAATGTAGCCGCACCAACAAACCTTGTTAAAGTGCTCGTACTGTCTGTTTCCAAGGCCAAACACCCCAAACCGAAGATTGCTCAACCACTCACCTCTCTCATTCCCCTGCAGACCAACCAGAACAAGAGGCAATCAATAAAAGGAAAAAGGACCAATAGACAGGCGCGTCCATAAAAGTAAGTTTGTAACCTAACCTCCGAGAACCATTTATAAACCTCGCCGCATTGTCAGTTGGCTCCCCGTCACCATAACTACATAGGCAACAAGAAGACAGGTTACCAATTAACCAAAAACGTACTTGATCCTGTCTTTGATTGGCTTAATAAGGTGCTGACAATTCTTACGTTGCCAGGAAGAACAATGCAATGCTCTCCTTCTTGAGCTTCTGTTCGTACTCCTCATCCTCAGCGGCGTAATCATCCTAATCCCAGCGAAGCACGCATGAATCATAACAATTAAGATGCTAGAAGCACTAAATTGTTAAGCAGCAGTGGAAGGCTGAAGCCTCTGCAAACATACCAGATCGACCACCTTGAAGACGGCCTTGTCGTACCTCGCCTTGGCCTCTTCCGCGAGCGCCTGCAAATCCAGGCCCGAAAGTGCCATCAATCTCAATCCAATCAGCACTAGAAACAGAAGCAAACTGCCGAGCTCTGCTTGTGGCCAAAACGGAAGGGAAAAAACAAACAAACAGCACGGTTTCATCAGTAGGAACCTTGGCGAAGCCCTCGGCGGTGCCGGTCTGCGTCCCGAAGAAGATGACGACCCTCTGCCTGCCGTCGTCGGGGTCCGGCTCGTCCTTGGGCTTGGCGGCGAGGGCCCGCGGCTGCGCCTGTGCTGCCGCCGCGGAGGCGCGGGGCGCTCCGGAGCGGCGGACGAGCAGGGCGACCCCGCAGCCGACGAGCACGGCGAGGGAGGTGGTGAGCAGCACGAGCAGGTGGCGGTTCTCGGCGAGCGAGGCCGCCCAGTGCGCGCCGCCCTCCTCCGGGCCCCGCCCCGTCAGCAGCGCCGCCACCAGGTCCAGCGCCGACGGCTTCAGCCCCGCCGACGCCGAGTCCATCCGGGGCGGGCGGGGGGCTGTCCGCTTCGATGGGATCGAGGAGGCGGTGGGAGTGAGGAGGCGCGCACGCGACGCGAGGAAGGGGGAGGGGCCACAGGAGATTTGCTGCTGTCGAGTCGGGACAGCGGCCGCCGGCCTGGCACGGGGGAATTTTTATGTGGCAGTGGGCGTGCGCCGCGGCGGCGGTGGCTGGCTGCGGAGCCGGGAGCCTGGGACGGGTGACCGAGGCGGGGTGCCGGTGGGCAGGAGGGGCGTTTCCTCGTGCCTTGGCTTGAGATGACGCGCGATCAGGCCCAAAAAAAAAAAAAAAAACTTGTGGGTTTGGTTGGTGGCGATTAGCGACCCGCGGTGCGGTTGCCTGCTGGACTGGCTCGCGTTGTGGCTGTCGTTAGGCCACCGGTCTCTGTGCCCGAATCGGTGCCGCCGCGCGGTGACACGTCGACTGGGCCCAAGTCCACCCCGACCGTCACGTTGGCTTGCTTCGGCTTCGATGCCCCACCACCAACTTCGTCCGGTAGGTCTCTTCAAGATCCCGGTTCCGTTCGCCCTTCCCTTCGCTTTCGAAAGCATCCATCCATGCCGACGACTAGAAGCGTGTAGGCTCTACGCTCTGAATGGGGCATTCACCAGAAACAGCAAAGATGCCGGGCTCGGCGTCTGACGTCTTACACATGGTGCGTGTGTTTTTCTCTCCCTGAAATGAAAACAAGACTTGCCACTTGTGTGTGCTGCGAAAATTGACAGGCGGTCGCCGTGCGCCAAATCGGTGTCAGGAGATGTATGGTGGCAGAAAACTCCAGAACGGACGACGGCACCGAGTGGTGGAGGACGAGCGCGCGACGTCGTGGTCCGCGGAGGCTAGAGCCGTTGGTGCGTGTCTGTTTCGACCGTGCCACGGAAGGTTGGGTGTCACGACTCACGAGTCTGACTTTGGATGCACCTCCATGTTCAGTTGTACAGTATGTGTATCCAAGGCGCGAGCTCGTCAGTTATGGCTGCCGGCTGCCCCTCATGACTCGGGGCATGCTGTCCTTCCACGCCGTTTTTTTTTTTCTGGTGAAGCGAGTTGGTCGTCTGATATCTTTCTCTTATTTTCTTCTGGACAGGAATTCAGCCCTCTCTCTCAGTCTCAATCAATCGCACCGTTTCTGGGATGGGAGACTGGGCCGAATTCAACTTGGGTAATGTTGTGCAAATTAGGCCGTGGCCCAGTTTATATCATGTTCATGCGAGATAGGCTTCCTAGGCGGTGGTGACTTTGGCGCTCAAAAAAAAAAAAGGCGGTGGTGACTTTGACTTCTTTTTTTTTTTTATGTTTGTGTTCTCGGGCTACCCACCAAACTCTGTAAACGTTATGGTCGACATCGGCGAGTCTGCTGTTTGGTCTCGGTATATAATTTTTCCCATAAAAAAAGGGAACGGTGGAAAATTGTGCAGGTCTAGTGCAGGGCAACTCATTCCTGTTGCTGAAACAATTTGAATGCTAAATCATATTGGTTAACAATTCCATTCACAAGTACTACACCGAATCAAGCTGCCTGATCTAGCGTCCTCGCAACAAGCATAGACATTTGACACTGCCAGTCTGGGATCCAAGTTCTAAACTCTAAGTAGCTCAAGATTCTTACTGGGATTGCACACATTTGTAGACTATCTAGTCCGTGAGGGTCCTAAAACTACTACTTAATTCGCTTCTTTTGATAAGCTTGCTGGAAGGTCTGTTGCATGCATGAAGACTCAACACAGGGTTCAGATTACCTCTCTGTCCCTCTCTAAGCAGTTGACCAGTCAAAAAATGAGGCATGCGGTGAGTATCAAACTGCATGTACAAACAGTTGGTCCTTGTTTCACCCTTGCCCCCAGTGGGTCAAGCCATCTTGCTCACAACTATCAATGGAGGAGTTAGGATGTCGAGCACAAATTACAGATTTCGTGAGTACTCCACGAGATAAATTAATTAAGTATAATTAATCCGTTATTAGCACATGTTACTGTAGCACCACATTGTCAAATCATATAGACTAATTAGGCTTAAAAATTTTGTCTCGTAAAATAGTCACAATCTGTGTAATTAGTCATTTTTTGATTTATATTTAATACTTTATGCATGTAAAATTCTTTTCGATGTGATAGGTGCTAACTTTAGTAGCGGGATCCCAAACGGGGCCGGCCTCGGCCATGAAGGCCTCAAACCCCATCGCAGAGTTCGCGCCTGGCCCTCGTCGCGCTCCCGGCCCATGTAGTACGCGCATGCATGCGTCCACCGCAGCACCCGCTGGCACCCCACGACCTGCATGCGCGGCATACACCTCTACCGCCCTCCAGGTCGTCTAGGCCGTGGCGCGCCTTCTCCCGCGACGCGCCGTCCGCGCTCCAGCGGTTAGTAGTAAGAGCATCTCTAAGAGTCTCTCTAAAACTCATTCTCTAAATCATCATTTAGAGAGTCATTTGCATAAAAAATCGTTTTCTATATCTTCCTGCTTTCCAACAACTTTTCTATATCTTGCATGCACTCTGGAGAGCTATTCTCTTTTCTATATTTTGCTAGCGAAAAATCCGAAATGGATAGTGACTATGTTTGAATAACCAAATAGAGAGACGGTTGGAAGGTACCCTTTTAGTCAAAAATCTCTAAAATTAGCAATTAGAAAAGATTTAGATAGTCTCTTGGAGTTGCTCAAATGCAGGTTCGCCAAGAGTTTGCCACCGTAAACTTGGAATTTGTTATTACAAAGATCTAGTCGCATGCATCTTCTTTTATGAAAGTATCTAGTCGCACTTTTTTGGTATATATCACACAAATTTTAGCTGTGTTGCTCGAACAGTTCCAAATACTATTTGACTTTAATTTGGAAGAGACAAAATACATAGTAAAAGATTTGCACTGACAAGAAGCTAGGAACGCAGCAGCAGCGCTTGAAACCCACGATCACATCGCCGCGGAATCACGATACGACGTCGGGCTCGTACCCCTCTACGAGCTTGGCAAGTGTCTCTTAGTCACGATGTTGAGGTTCGAGAGGTTCTGCTTGAACTCGACGTACTTCTCGGCGGCGTACGCAGAGGGAGAGGCGGCCCAGTAATGGCCTATCTCATCCTCCAACTCCTTCCGCTCCCTCTCGGCGCACTTGTGCAGCCGCTCCAGCGACCCCTCCGCCTGGCCCTGTAGGAACTCGCAGAACTCGATGTCGTCGCGGTCGGGGTCCATGCCGTAGATGTGCGCGTACGTCCACCGCAGCACCCGCCGCGCCTCGATGACCTGCTCGTACGCCTCCTCGAGGAAGCCGAGGTCCGTCGGCTGCACGCCCATGGCGGCGGCGAACCCCTCCAGCAGCTCGCCGGCGAGTTCCTTGCGCGCCCTCTCCATGGACTCCCCGTGCGTGGTCCAGCGCTCGTAGTAGTGCAGGAACCTGACCATGGACGCCCTGGCCTGGCGCTCCTTGCTCTCGTCCCCGACGAACTCCTCCCTGCTGGCGTTGTAGCGGTTGCAGTTGAAGTTGTCGCCGTCGTGGTTGTCCCAGGCGCCGAGGCAGAGCCAGCAGAACTGGTGGCGGCAGGGCGCGCCGCACGTCATGTGGTTGCACCCCTGGTTCTTCTCGATGGCGCGCCGGCACTTGGGGCAGTGCTTGGTGTTCTCCAGCACCCAGCTCGTGGTGTCCCCGGTCGGGCCGCGCACCTTTCCGCCCACGCCCGCGCCGTCTCGCACGGGGTCGGCCGGTGCCCGTCCGACCCGCACCGGAAGCACATCAGGTGCCCGCACTCGCACGTCACCTCGGAGAAGGACGGGACGACCCCTCGTGGGCCCGGACGGGCGAGGGTGCACCCGGGCCCCGTGCACCACCGGACGTACTGCTCGTGCCTTCCTCCACGTAGGACCTGACCACGAAGGTTCGTACCGGGCGCGGTCCTCGCCGGCGGCCGCCGCGTCGACGAGCTCCCGCACGACGGGCGCCGGGCATTTGGGGTCCGGGCACCGGAGCAGCAGGCAGCGGGCGCCGTCGCCCACCGCCGCGCGGATGTACCCGCGCCAGCACTCGTGGCAGTAGAAGTGGGAGCGGCAACCCGCCGACCGCATCCCGCCGGGGCCGTGGCCGTCGAAGCAGATGGCGCAGGCGAGGGGCACCTCGTTGAGCGCCGTGGGGACGTCGCCGCCGGGTTGTCCCGCCGGAGCCAGGCCGACGGCGGCGCGGACGCGGGCCTCGTCGGAGAACCACTCGTTCTTGAGCAGCTCGGGGTCCCACCGGCAGTGCCGCAGCAGGGCGGCGGCGAAGCCGGGCGGGACGGACAGGACCTCGGAGATCTCCGACGTGACCTTGTCCTGGCGCCGGCGCACGTCGTCCTCGGTCACGAAGTCGTAGCCGCTGTCGCGATCCTTGGCCGAAGCCCTTATGTCTTCGGTCATCGATCACCTCGGCATTCTCGGCCTGTTCGTCGCCGTCGTCGCTTGCGCCGCCGCCGCCGTACTCGCTGTCGCTTTCGGTGCCGTTGTCCTCCTCCGTGCTGTAGTAGTCGTCGTCGTCATCGGCGCCGCA